>JANFOE010000483.1:600000-966680 GCA_025667525.1 Glebionis coronaria
AAGTCATAATGGGGGAGAGATTGTTCAGAATGCTAAACATCATGATAATTATCCTATAACTCCTTCATTGACTGCTTCTGATTCCAAGATTAAAGAGCTCGAAACGATCGTAGCTCGGCAATCAAAAGATCTTGAGGATGCCAAACTTGAATTTTCTAAGAAAACGGACAAATTTGAAACATACTTTGAAAAACTTGAAAAGTCAAACGTTGTTCTTGAAAGAAAATTGGATCAAACTATTCTAGATTCTAAAGCTGAAAAGGATAATCTTTTGAAACAAATTCAACTGCTTGAATCTAAGTTGGCATCCCAAGATATCGTGCTCAAAGAAAATGAGACTTTAAAGGCCCAAGTACAGGAAAAGGTTTTTGCTATAGCTGCGTTGAAAAATGAGTTAAGGAAAACTAGAGAACCTAGTGTGGACACTAAGCTTGAAAAACCATCAATCTTGGGGAAACCGCCTACAAATCAGTTCGTCAGACAACCGATTGTCAGACAACCTACTGCATTTAGATCCGAGCGACCACAATCCTCGAGACCGCGGTTTGCCTCCCAAGTTGATTTGGTTCATCTTATTAGACCAGTCACTCCAGCAACTAGGCCCAATGTGATCACTCCAGCTTTAGCAAGACCAAATCATATGATTGCCTCTAGTTTCCCTAAAAATATCAAGACCACGTCTAGAACTAGTTCAAATGACGTTTTCCATGAACCTGATCTTAGGGAAGCTAAGCAAAAGACACATGTAAGAGATAGGAATTCCAAACCCAGTCAGATGCCTTCTAGTGTACCCAACACTGCTAACCGTAGCATGTCCAATCCTAGGAGCATCAATCAATCATCTAAGGATTCTAGATCTTACTCGGACATTAAATATGCTACTTGTAAAACATGTAGAAAATGTGTCTTTACGGCAAATCATGATGCTTGTATCAAAAAATTGCTGAATGAGGTGAACTCCCGTGCTAGACTTAAATCTCAGTGGGTCGCTAAAATCAAACCCTTTGGTAAAGTTTGGCGCCCCACTGGTAGAACTTTCACTCTTGTAGGAAACGAGTGCCCTTTAACTAGGATAGTCTCCGATTCTACTAAGACTACTAGGGAGGAAATTGATAAAGATGATACTTCACTTAAGCCTAAACTCAAGGTTTTCTATAAAAGGAAACGTTTTCCAGCTAAGATAAGTGAATCATCTACTCAGGTCGCCTCTGACACAAGTAGAGCCAACTGTGAACCCCCACGTGCTTCTAAAATTGATATCGCTAACCCATGTCAAAGCAAGCAAATTCCTAATGAGAATGCAGGTACCAAAGTTGATGTTCCAAAAGAACGAACCGGTCCAATCGTTGTTTACCGTTCAACTAAGGACACTCTTAGAGTTTGGTTGTTGAAGAAGCAGATATCAGAGAAACAAATGTCTCAGGGGATTCATGGTTAAGCTGCAAAAAGGACTTATAGTCACATCACAGACTATAACTCGATCATCAAAGAAAGGAAAGTTTATCGCCGATGATAAACTTATCCTAAAAACGAGAAATTCATTTTTCTCGGGCATGAGCTTATATCAAAAACATTCCAAGTTTTTTAAGCTCATGCATTAAGGCTTATAGATAAATGACAGTCTGTAACCCGTTCTTCAAAGGCAGGAAAGTTTATCGCCGATGATAAACTTATCCTTACAACGAGAAATTAATTTTTCTCGGGCATGAGCTTATATCGAAAACATTCAAAGTTTTTAAGCTCATGCACAATGACTTACAGTTAAATGTCAGACTGTAACTCGAACTTAAAATAAAGGAAAGTTTATCGTTTATGATAACTTATCCTCTTAACGAGAAATTCACCTTTCTCGGTCATGAGCTTGTATTAAAACATTCGAAGTTTTAAGCTCAGAAAGGAAAGTGTATCTTTTAAATAAGAGAACTTTTCCTCATAACGAGAAATTAACCTTTCTCGGTCATGAGCTTTCCGTTAAAACAGTCAAAGTTTTCAAGCTCATGAAAACGACTTCTAAGTAAATGTCAGCTTAGGACTCGTTCTTCAAATAAAAGGAAAGTTTATCGCCGATGATAAACTTATCCTTAACAAACGGGAAGTTTACAACTTCTCGGACTTGAGCTCGTTTTATAAGATATTCAACATCTTAAGCTCAAGTAATTGTTTTTCAAAACTTTGAACACAATTTTTCGAGAATTTCTCAAAAGGTTTTTCTAAATCTTTCAAAATAGTGTGTTCAAAAACGTTTTGATAAAACGAGCATGTCTTCTGGAATCGATAATATTTACGAACCTAGAAATGTCATTCAATAATGACACGGGGTTGTAAATAAAGTTCGAGCAGAAGTTCAAACTTTTAAAACATGCTCAAAATGGTTTGCTATTATTTCCAATAGTAACCCGCTTTTCACATTGAAGTCAAGCATTTCACCGGAAAGCTTTGACTTCAAAATCCGAAGTTATCAACTCCACAATCCAAAGTTCGTTGCAATTGATATCTACATACTCGACGATGCGACTACTCAAACGGTGACTACAGCTCTTTCAATAGAACACGGGTCAACAATTGAGGGGGAGCAATTGTCCAGCATTCAGAATCCTTGATGCCGAGAGTGCCAAGTTCACATATTGGTGTTAAGAAAACGATATCAATCATACACATGGAGTCAAGAGATAACTTCAGAAGTTACGAGGAAGACCAACATTCGTGAACAAGAACCATGTGCTTCTTTCATATGATGTTCTTCATCATTCAGGTCCAACCTCGTAAATTGCTAATCTTGTGAATACATTATCATATATGATCTTTGCACGTGTTAAATACCTTACACTTGTGTTTAAAAGGTATTTAATTTACGTTTCAAGTACACCCTCATTAATTTGAGGGGGAGCTTGTGTAATTCATGAAGATAATTGGATTTACATTTTTCTTCCCAAATTTTCTTAAAACGCTATTAAATCAATTGATATTAAAAACATCGATTGGGTTAATATTTTTAATATGGGGGAGAAAATATGATTTAATATGGGAAATGATCAATCACAAATGGTTTGACTTAACGTGTTAGCTCATCCCAACATGTGCGAAATGTTTTCGAATATCGTAGCATATGTTAAGGGGGAGCAAAATGGATTTGCACTTCAAAATGGATTTCATGGTGACATACACTTACCCAAAACATCTCTATTCACGACGGTGAAGATTGTGGTGACATAAGGATGGTAGGATAGGTTAAAGTCCAATGATTTCTCTAGAACCGGAGGAATCTTCCCAAGGACATTCCATAGCTAGAAATAGTAGTCCTTAGGAAAGATGGAGAAAGATTGTGAACGTAGCTGAATGCCGACCAAGTACTTAAGTTAGCACTGGAACAATCACAACAAGGTGCTAGTTATGACGTATTGGTAAGCATTGAAGGGGTTGAAGAATGAAAAAGAATTGTAAAGATAAAGGGTGTAAAGAAAGAAGCCCTCCTTACAACCTTAGACAGAAACCGGGTCAATTCATATGCTATTGAGATCATTTATGATTCTCGATATTGAAGATAGACATCATGGACCCAGTGATGCAAGGCACAACCCATCCCAGCTAACTCAGATATCTCTCAAAAGATATTTGTTTTAATCACACGGAGACAACACATTATCTATTGATTTATTCACTCCGAATAAATTGGTATTGAAAAGGTGGCACTCCTCTCCAGCCTCCGATCACTAAAATCCAAAATGCACGATCGAGTCTAGAGCCATTTGAGATCATCAAATATCTCATTAGGACACACTTTCATATTTACTTGCTTCTTCACACACTGTGAAAAGTAAGAAAGTTCTTAAGAGTCCTACGCAAAATCTTCATGATCTTGCCTGAACATCCGAGTAATACGAAAGTATTTACAATGAAGATGGAAATCCTTCTTGAGCGAATATCAAAAAGCTCATGGTAGGTGACTTGTGCGATTCTTTATGAATCAAACTTGTGATAACTGGAAAGCAACAGTGGTTTAATTCTTAAATGAATTTAAACACGTTCCAGGCCTCTACGCATTATCATATGATCTTGCCAGAACACTCAGAGTGACTCTTTATTGATTACAGTGACGAGTGGAAATCCTTCTAGTGTTAACATCAAACAGCACTTGGTAGGTAACTTGCAAGATTCTTTATGAATCAAGCTAGTGACAACTGGAAAGCAACGATGGTGCGGTTCTTAATTGAACTTCACTTGTTCCAGGAACATGAATTGACGGCTTCAAATCATGCGGATAATATTATCCAAATGATTCACTCTTTACGTTCGCAGTCAGCTTTGGACGGTCGAGTAAAGAGAACGGGTTTACCCGCGAAATCTTGTCAAGGAGGTTCTTTATTGAAACTACCTGTCACAAGTACGATATTTAATATCGTCCAACCGTCTTCACCGACCGGAGGTAAAATGCTACCGAATTAGAATGAAATGTTCAAGGCCATTTCATCCGTGTATATTGTTTGTTGCTAACTGTCTTATGCAGCGTAACAAGAAGGTGGCATTGCGGTGTACAATCCAGAAGAAGTCGTCACCACATGCTTATACTACATACAATTAGTACTTCAACAAATTCAAGAAAGCCCGAAGGTCAAGTCTTCCGCTGTATCAAACTCTGAAGCTTTCAAGAATTTAAAGGTATAAGTATGTGGAACATGAAGTCACGAAGAGGCAAATTTCACAAGTGATGAATGCACAAGGTCAAGGCAAGGAAACATGCTCAAGACTAAAGTCAAAGATCACATCAAGCATATTCACAAGAACAAGATCGAAGACTCAAGCATAGATGCTAGGTTTAAGATTTTGTAAAATGGTGTGACCTCCCTTAGGGGGAGATTGTTGGAAATGTGTTTTCCCAAAGAAAGTCTCGGTCACATCATTATTAGCATTGATCACGAGCTATAGAATATTTAGAACTTTGTAACTTGGAGTGACCTCCCTTAGGGGGAGATTGTTGGAAATACGTTTTACGTATTTATGAAGGATCGGTCGCTCCAACGACAATTATGTAATAGGCTCGTGATCCACTTTGTAATTGTATAGTCCATATAGCCCACATGTAGGGTAGGCTATATATATACCCCTCCTAGCATGTTAGGAGGGGGTGGTTAATTCATTCATTTTCAATCTAATCACTTTCTCTCTTTACTTTTCTTCCCTCTCCTTTCTCTCTCTACACCTAATCTCCTTCTTCCCCATCTCTTCCACCAAATCCATAGATCTAATCCATCCATTACCAAATCCTTAGAATTCGTAGGCCTTCACTAAAGCACTACAACTATCCCTTATTAATTTAAGGGGGAGCATTACCATGTTCTATGGCCAAACATCGATTTCATTTTTACCCAAAGACCGGTTAATCCATTCAATATCCCAAATATTAATGGTTAACATTTTGGATAAGGGGAGAAAATGGGATTAAGGAGACTTAAATGATACTTGGCTAAAAGATGAAAAAGACTTAACGATAATCCAACTTAATATGTGTAAAGCACGTGTTAAGGGGGAGCGTTTTTGATGAACAAAACACCTAAGGTACAAAACTTTTGATTTCAATATCACAAGTACCTTATGTGATTTTCAATGATTTTTCATGGTGGCTATACTTTCCCAAAACACGCTTAATTCACGACGATGTGGTGACAAAAGGGTGGTAGGAATAGGTTTAGTCCAATGATTCATCAGAGCCGATGGAATCTTCCCAAGGACAATGCCCTAGATAGAATTAGAAGTCCTAGGAAAGATGGGGAAAGATTGTGAACGTAGCTGAGTACCGACTAATTACTGATGCTAGCACTGGAACAATCACAACAAGGTGCTAGTGATGATGTATTGGTAAGTACTGAAGGGGTTGAAGAATGAAAAAGAAATGTAAAGATAAAGGGTGTAAAGAAAGAAGCCCTCCTTACAACTTTAGGCAGAAACCGGGTCAATACATATGCTATTGAGGTCATTTTTGTTAATGATTCTCGATATTGAAGGAAGACGTCATGGACCCAGTGATGCAATGCACAACCCTTCCCAGCTAACTCAAATATCTCTCAAAAGGTATTTGTTTTAATCACACGGAGATCAACACGTTATCTATTGGTTTATTCACTCCGAATAGACTGGTATTGAAAAGGTGACACTCCTCTCCAGCCATCGCTCACTAAATAAAAACGCACTATCGAGTCTAGAGCCAAGAGATCATCAAAAGTCTCATTAGGACACTTTTCATTTATTCCTTGCTTTCTCACACACTGTGAAAAGTAAGAGATTTTCATGAGTCCTACGCAGTATTCCTGTAATATTGCCAGAACATCCGAGTAATACGCAAGTATTACAATGAAGATGGAAATCCTGCTTGAGCCAACATCAAACAAGCTCATGGTAGGTTACACGTGCGGTTCTTTTAGAACCAATCTTGTGAAAAACTGGAAAGAAATAGTGGTTTAATTCTTAATTGAACTTAAACTCGTTCCAGGCCTCTTCGCATTATCATATGATCTTGCCAAAACACTCAGAGTGACTCTTTATTGATTACAGTGACGAGTGGAAATCCTTCTAGTGTTAACATCAAACAGCACTTGGTAGGTGACGTGCAAGATTCTTTATGAATTGAGCTCGTGATAACTGGAAAGCAACGATGGTGAAAATCTTAATTGAAATTCACTTGTTCCAGGTTTCATGAATTGACGGCTTCAAATCACAAGGATAATTTATCCAAGTGATGCACTCTTTATGTTCGCAGTCAGCTTTGGATGGTCGAATAAAGAGAACTGGTTTACCCGCGAAATCCTGTCAGGAAGTTACTTAATTGAAACTATCCGTCACGGGTACGATATCTAATATCGTCCAACGGTCCTCACCGACCGGAGGTAAAATGCTACCGAATTAGAATAAAATGTTCAAAGCCATTTTATTCGTGTCGTTGCTGTGTACCTGTTAAAGACGGTGGCGTTGCAGTGTACCTGTTGAAGATGGTGGCGTTGCTGTGTACCTGTTAAAGACGATGGTGTTGCGGTGTACCTGTAGAAGTCGTTTCCACATGCTTATGTTTTTCTGCATCAAAGTTCAGCAAAAATTCAAGAAAGTACAAAATGAAGTCTTCCGCTGTACCAAACTCTGAAGCTTTCGAGAATTCAACAAAAAGACATAAGTGTGTGGAACATGGAGTCACGAGGAGGCAAAATTCACAAGAAGGCAAAGATCGCACGTGAAAGGCCAAAAGAACAATGCTCTCAAGCCAAAGCCTAAAAGATCAATAAACATATTCACAACAAAAAGAAAAAGAAGAAAAGACTACGAGCTAAAGAACGAAGACTTAGTATAGTATGCTAGGTTTAGAACTTTGTAACGTGGAGTGACCTCCCTTAGGGGGAGATTGTTAGAAATACGTTTTTACGTATATTAGAAGTATCGGTCACTCCACAATATTATTAATGTTGTAATAGCTCGTAGTTAATAGTTACTTATTTAGTTAAGTAAGAACCGGCCCATGGGCTTGTCATGGGCCGGCCCAAGTCCATTAGTGGCTTGGAAGTATAAATACCCCTTTCCTCCTTGGAAAGGGGTTGGTTGTTGATTTTCACTTTTCTCATTTTGAATGAAATAAACACATAGTTTCTCTCTCACTTTCTCTCTCTAGTTTCTCTCTCTAGAAAACATCAACCCACTTCATAGATTCATAGGTTATCAAGATTTTACAATTCTTACTCTACCATCTAGTACGGGTGGATTTCAAATCTACAACGATGCATCGGGGAAGGGACTTGGCTGTGTTCTCATGCAACATGGGAAAGTGATCGCGTATGCTTCACGGCAGCTTAAGCCTTATGAAGAGAATTACCCCACGCACGATCTGGAACTTGCTGCATTCGTGTTTGCATTGAAGATATGGAGACACTACTTATATGGAGAATCATGTGACATTTTCACGAACCACAAGAGCTTGAAGTATATCTTCACTCAGCGTGAATTGAACATGAGGCAGAGGAGATGGTTAGAGCTGTTGAAGGATTATGACATTAATCTACAGTATCATCCCTGAAAGGCAAATGTAGTAGCAGATGCCCTTAGCAGGAAGTCCGGAATGATCAACAGCATTAGAATCGAAGAAGAGATCATAAGAGACTTGGAGCGACTAGACATCGAGATCATGGTACGTGGACAGCACGGTTACTGGGTGAATCTTAGAGTAGAACCTGAGCTACTCTCTAAAATCAAGGAAGCTCAGAAGGATGACGAAGAAATATGGGCGATAGTACAGAATTTGGAGAAGCAGACAGAATTCAGAGTAGATGCAGATGGTATCGTATGGCAGGGCACAAGACTTTGTGTTCCTGATGACCAAGAACTCTGGGAAGCTTTGCTAGCTGAAGCTCATAGCTCCCCATTCTCGATACATCCTGTTTCAACTAAAATGTACCATGACATCAAGCAGTACTTTTGGTGGAGTGGTATGAAACAGGATGTGGCCACTTACGTCTCCAAATGTCTTACCTGCCAGCAGGTTAAGATCGAGCATCAGCGATCTGGCGGTCTCCTTCAACCGTTAGACATTCCAGAGTGGAAGTGGGACAAAATCACCATGGCTTTTGTTACCGGTCTTCCGCCTACCAAAAGGAAGCACGATTCAATTTGGGTTATCGTTGATTGACTTACCAAATCAGCTCATTTCTTACCGATCCGCAAGGAAGATCCGGTAAGTAAACTCGCAGATACGTATAGACGAGAGATCATGAGACTCCACGGTGCACCATCCAGCATCGTCTCAGATAGAGATCCTCGATTCACTTCGCGCTTTTGGAAAAGTCTGTAGAAAGCTTGGGGTACACAACTTAAGCTTAGCACGGCTTTTCATCCTCAAACGGACGGACAGTCGGAGCGAACCATTCAGACATTGGAGGATATGTTGAGGTCATGTGTGTTGGAATGGACGGGTGATTGGGACGAATACATCTGTTTGGTGGAGTTTGCATACAACAACAGCTGGCACGCAAGCATCAAATGTGCCCCATTTGAAATGTTGTATGGCAGGAAGTGTCGCGCCCCAATCTGCTGGGATCAGGTTGGCGAGCTGATAAGTGTGAAAACACTCATCAATAATGATCCAAATACCACTCAAAACACAGTCAAATACATTATTTTAACCGTAAAATATCAGAATTACGCGTGTATTTGTATCTTGTGTATTTTCAGGTAATATAGGTACATTTGAGACAAACACGAGTTTTCAAGGACTTATTTGATCAAAAGATGAAGAAAAAGACGAAAAGATGATCCAAGGACCTTATTTGCCAAACTTCCAAAGATCAAGGGCTTAAAGTGCAATTTCTACAATGATGAAGGATGAAAAGAAAGTACTTAAAAGCTTTAACCACATTTGGAAAGAAATAAGAAAAAGAAGGATTAAAGGAGAAATAAGGAGAAAGTTATTATATAACTTGGTCAATTGACCAAAACCGGTCAAACGACACAAACCCACACACGACTTCTTCTTCTCCAAGTCAAGAGAGAGAAACGGTTATCTTATCTCTTTTCTGTCTCCAAAACCTGCAAACTCAAATAACAAACGAACCATGAAGATTCAGAAGAAGAGTCTAACTGCAAAAGTGATCAGCTCCTTCTCCTCTACAAGAGGATGCCACTTAATTTGATCAAGGAAGAAAGACGAAGAAACCCCCAATTTCAAGAAATAAGAGACGAAGAGCTCAATCCTCGTATTTTCCACGTGTCCACTCCTCATTGGCGAGAACACGTCATCACTTCCTCCTCTCGACGCCTATAAAAGAAGACGAAGCCCTCATTAGAAATCGGTTAGCTTAGGTGTAGATTACACATAGTAATAGGTGTAGTTAGTTAGTTAGTTTAGTTTTATCTCACTTTTCTTGTTAAAGTTTTGTAACGAAATCAGTTTTTAGTTGTAACCGAATGTTTTACTTTCACCATTAATGAAATTCTTTAAGCTTTTTGTATAACCTTCATTTTCTTTTAAACTCTATTCACTCTCTTTCAATTCTTGTTCACATCGAGATAGGAATGTTAGTAGTACAATAAAGTTCAAGCAAGAGAATTATTTCTTTTTATAATCATTTCCTATCATTCTCGGTTGAAATATATTGTAACAGTTAGAGTAGTTGATTCAGAGATTTTGTTAAGAGCTCTTCTATGCTACTGTTAGAATAGATTTTGTTTGAAAGCTTTAAATCGAGTTTTGTTTTCATCTCTTATTCTTTGTTTAAAGATTGTTTAAAAACTTTACGGTTTTGAAATGTTTAGTTACAAATCCTGAATAGTTGTTATATGGAGTTACAGTTCTTGACATCAAGCTGTTGTTAGGTGATAATTTGGTAGAAAGTTTATGAAATAATGTGTTTAGTTCAATTCGAAATTTACTTCAATTTTGCAGATGCATTAAAGTTTCAGTCGTTAATAAGGAAATTCAGAATCTTAGAAGTTTAAATTCGGTTCTAGTGTCAAGTTAGAGTTACGGTTTCAGAATTATTACTTTTAAATAGTAAGAATTAGATTTCAAAGCTTCCTAGTGTAACAGTTTAGTTTACATTGAATTCAGATTGTTCAGATAAAGTTTTGGTTAAAAAGTTTGGAAAAATTGCTCGAAACAGATCAGTACTTGGTTTCTCGTTTTTGTTATCAGTTTTGCAGGTATACTGATTTGCAGGTACTAATGGATTGAGTAGAACAGCTGGTAAATCGATGGTGATTTCAGTTCGGTAGTCAGTAGCAGATAGCTAAGCCGGTTCAGCGCCGTGCTTCTTCAACAGTGGACTTGGCCTGGATGTGACGGTTAAGCTAGTTTCGTTTTTCTGCAAACTCTTAATGCACTATGCTCGTTAGTATTTGATAGTGTAAAACTTTGTGAAATAGTTTGATCTAGTCTGATATTGAGTGGATTGTTAAACTGATTTTGTGATTATATTCGATTCAAGTGTTTTTTTTAGTCTGTTCAATCTCCTTCTTAAATCTGGTATATTAGAGCTTAGCATAAGAGTAGTTTTAATATTTGATAGATTTGATTAGTATAAACTTTGATGTAATGTAGTTGTAAGGTTTTGAACTAGCAGGTATCATTTTTCATAAAACGATACTGTATCTTTGATACTAAAAGTATTTGGATTCATAATTGTGTGTAGTATAGCAAGTCTTGGCAGTTAGCTTTAAAGGTTTTTGATTTGGTTGTTTACCTTGATTCAGTTTCTTGTTGATCTGTAGAGTGTGTAGAATTGTAAGTAGATAGGAGCAGTGAAGTAGCATAGATATCTCATTTCAATCAAGTTTAACCATTTAACAGTTTTAGTCCTTCATTTTGAATGGTAGTATTACACCCACAGTCCACGTTTAATATCAGTTAGTGCTATTTCGTTAGTCACTGTTATTGGACAGTTAAGTCTCATGGGTCATTTGAGTTTTTGGGCTTAGTATGATTAAGAATTTGGGCTACTGTCTTGCTAATAGTTGCTGTCGATTTGGTTAGTATTGAAGTATTCAGTAATTCATTCTTGTTTTGATTGTTGTTAAATTTGTCTTAGTTACACTTTATAAAAAGTTTGATTTTTACATTTTATAAAAATTGATATTTGAACTTTATATTTCCATTAGTAGTGTAATTTGTATCTTACATTTTTATGTTTTTGTGCATTTATTTTTTTTACTTGCAATATGTTTTACGTGCAACATGTTTTAGAGTAGTACATATAGTATTATAGATATTTTTACCTTTTTAAATGCTTTGTGCCAATTAGACATAAATTCCAAACAAATTTGTATAACCAAAAACAATTAAGTCTTTGCTAGAAAACGTTATATCAATTCGATAAGACCGAGAGAAAAACGAACTAAAAAGATCAATATTCGAAGGACCAGAAATCATAGAGATGACAAATGAGAAGATCGCAGTAGCTAGGCAGAAAATTCAGGAGGCACGGTCACGTCAAAAGAGTTACGCCGATAAGCATCGTAGGGATTTACACTTTAACGTAGGAGATCACGTCTTCCTTAAGGTTTCGCCGGCACGTGGTGTTAGACGCTTCGGGATTAAAGGGAAGCTCAGTCCTCGTTTCATCGGACCGTTTGATATCATTGAACGAGTCGGTGAAGTATCTTACCGATTGGCTTTACCTCCGCAGCTTTCGCACGTTCACAACGTGTTTCATGTGTCCTTACTCAGAGGGTACCAATATCATCCCCTTCACATGGTTCAGTATCCACTGGAACAGATATGTGAAGATCTCACGTTTATAGAAGAACCCGAACGAGTTCTTGACAGACAAGAACGAGTCATGAGAAAGAAGACGATTCTATTCGTCAAGATTCTATGGAGGGAGCATACCGAGCGGGAAGCCACTTGGGAAACGGAGGAGTCTATCCGGGCTTCTTACCCTCATTTCATATTTTAAATTCGGGTATGTTCTTCTTTTCCAGTTTACTTTATCTATAATTCGGGGACGAATTATTCTTTTTAGGGGGGAAGAGTTGTAAAACCCGCATGCTTTTACCATGCATAGTACCCTTAGGATCGTACGTACTAGTTAAAAACTTTCCTAATATAGCATGATTACGATTACGTGTTAGGAGTTTACGTATTACGTACGTGTTAGAACACGATAAGTATTTTATATGCACGATCACGTAATAATTATTTAGCAATAATTAATCACGAACATGCGATCACGAAATCACGAGCGTAATTAAAACACGAACTATTATTAATTACGTATATATATTTAATACGAGCGTAATTAAATATATTAGATTATGGTAGTTATGTAACGAGAACATTTAAAACACGAACAAAATTAAACACAAATGACTAACTAAATAACGAGACACGAAAAGAGGTACGGGAACCCCATGGGGGGGGGGGGGGGGGTCCCTACCCGCAGCCAAAACAAGGGTAATGGGCCAAGCCCATTACCATTTTTACTAAAAGGGGGTTAATTAGTTTTTACTACTCAAAAATTACTTTACAGAAGATTTCAAGAAAAACCTAAAACCCTCCCTTTTCCTCCTCTTTGTGCCGCCACCTACACATCACCATACAAGGTGATTAATTGATCTTGGATCTTGAAGATTTGCCGTTTGTTCGTGTTTGTTCTTCACCCTCTTGATCCACGAATACGGTAAAACCTTTTTAAACCTTTTCTTTTAATTTAATCCTTTTATAAAAACACATTAATTAATCATAGATCTAACATGTTTTAATGATTAAATAAATCAAAGGTTCGATTAAGGGGTGTTGTGTTTTGGGCCGCAGGCTGCAACCGACCCCAAGGGGGTTTCGGTTTGCTTAGCCGACACCACCAAGACCATATTGGTCTTGGTTGGTGCGTGTGGGTCCCATGGCAGCAAGGGGTACCCCGATTTGGTTCGGGGTACGGTGTCGATTCATGTCCGGTTCATGTTTTTAAGCTTAGATCCGGTTCATGGTTATGTTAGTTTTTATGTTATGAACTTATGTTAAAATTATATTAATGAAAGATGTGATTAATTTAATAACATGACTTAGGTTAATTAATTATTAATAATCATGAAATTAGTTTAACCTAAGTATTTATATTATTAAGACTTATAATTAATTAATTATTTTAAAAACCATGGATATAATTAATTAATTAACATGACTTAGGTTATATTATTAATATTTAATAATACATATTTTAACCTAAGTATTTAGTATATTTAATTAAAAACATGTTATACTTTAATTAAATATTATAACCTATAGTTTAATTAAATTACATGAAATAATTATTAAACTATACAATATATCATATGACTTAGAAATAATCATGAAAACACTTAGGCTTATATACTTAGCTTATTTAACCAGCTTATTTCTAATTATGGAAACTTTCTATTTTTAGAAACTTAATTAAATAAGGCAGCTAATTTATTTATGGAAACCAGCTATTTTTAGAAACTTATTTAATTAAGGCAGCTAATCGATTTATGGAAACTTTCTATTTTTAGAAACTTATCTATTTTAAGCAGTAAATCTATTTTTGGAAACTTTCTATTTTTGGAAACTTTCTATTTTTGGAAACTTTCTATTTTTGGAAACTTTCTATTTTAGGAAACCTGCTATTTTTGGAAAGTTACTTATAATTACACAGTAAGTATAATAACACATGAAATACCAGAAATACTTAATCAGATTAAGTAGAATATAAGATTCAACACAGTTTAAGGCGTTAAACAGTAAAACATAGTAAGAACATATAAAATAAGCTAAGACATGCGTAAAACCAGATATGTATTTAGTAAGCAGATACTTATTTCATGTACGTATTTATGTAGCACTAGTGTTTCGAAAGTAGGATTCTCGCAGTTCATCGTTCTCGTTCACTGGACATAAGGTACGGATTCCCGTCCTTTCAGTATGGACATTCCTTCCTTATTAGGAGTTCCCCGTATGCAGCCAACTGTTTTCCCGTAGTATAAGTATGAGTTTGATTGCTTATGTTTAAATATGATTACCTATAGCCATATACATGCATGACCAGTTTCACCTAGTTATGGAGGTACCATAACAATAACATTAGAGGCACTGATGTTATGACTTCACCACGGCGGAGTGATTGCTCGTGGCGTCCCTTCAGCTTTTGGCCATTTATTTATATTTATCATGTGGGGCGTATGGGTGCATCCTAGTTACACGTTTTTATTCAGGATTACATGGTGAATGTGGTGTGTGCCTTGCATCCTTCACAAGGAGCTGATCCCTCCTACCCATAAAAACCAGTATATTAAATTAGAGGCAACCCCTCTAATTTGCATGATGAGGTCACCCCTCCAATTATTCATGCACGGTGGATTTTCATGACCTATATTGACTAAATGGTAAAATATGACAAACAGTTTTTATAAGATAAACATAAGACTTTCAAACTATAAAACCAGTTTTATTAAGACTTAACCAGGTTACTCGGGACTTAGTTTTCTTCCGCTGTTATTATGTTATATGCTTATTCTATTCATGCTTTATTGTACATCCGTGCACTGAGCGTATTGCTCAGCCGTTTTCCTTTTCTATGTTCCCAAAACGGCAGGTACTCAGGGACGCTCGTAGACACTAAGAGTACGTGCATATGGACTGGAAGCTGTCTAGCCTTCTTTACATTATGCATTTCCTTTCTATTTGATACTTATGCTTTGGACATTGTTTAGTCCTTTTCCTTTACTATACTATGTTTGTGTGTGATGAGCTTTACTTTTGGACTACCGATGTTTGATTCCGGTATTTTCCTTTATATGGTCAAGTAATGTTTAAACATTTTACCTTGTATGCTTTGATGACACGCCATAATTACTGTGATATTTCCATTTCCAAAATGGGGTGTTACATTCTATATCTCGTATTAATCAGGTTAGGGTTTTGAAGTTTTGTGTGATGAAAGTTGTGATTAATAGAGGGGTTTTGTTCATATAGCATGTATAAACATTGGTCTTGAATCGTTTTGCTTCAAACATCGCCTAAGTCCCATAATCGAATGATTAAAAGTTGCATCGTTATATACTTCCCAGATTGTGATGAATTTCCTGCTCATATATTGCGATGACTATATTGCGATGACTACATTGCGATGAGTTATTCCGATGACTTCATTGCGAGGAGTTATTCCGATGATTTCATTGCGATGAGTTATTCCGATGACTTCATTGCAATGAGTTATTCCGATGACTTCATTGCGATGAGTTATTCCAATGACTTCATTGCGATGAGTTATTCTGATGGCTCATTGCGATGGGTTATTGCGACGGCTCATTGTGATGAGTTATTGCCATGGCTCATTGCGATGGGTTATTGCGATCGCTCATTCCGCTGAGTTATTCCGATGGCTCATTGCGATGGGTTATTGCGATGGCATTGCGATGGCACATTGCGATGCCATTCCGGTGGCATTACTAATATTCCGATGGCTGATAGGATTGCGATGGAAACTTTGATATTGCGATGGAAATATTTGACAACATTGCGATACGTAGACTTAAACACATTGCGACTTGTGGAACTAAAATGAACATCGCTAGATTAAAAGTTGCTTCACACAAAAAGTTCTAAGTGTTGTTTCTTCTTAAAAATTACTTAATGTATGTGTTTCCAAGATTAATCCGACAACATCTGATATCACAAATATAAAATGAGTTAGGATTTATTCTTAGATAACATCATAATGCAAAGTTATGTGTCTTGACTTGCTTCTCCATGCTAAATAACTTCATAATGTATGATATATAAATCTTTATCTATCATTTGCATGTGTTGGTTATTTAAACAGGAAAATGTCAATCACCGAAGAACAACAACTACAACTTGATCTTGCACTTGTTCCACTCAGTGCCCGACTGCCACCTGCAGAGAACAATTCTCGTCTGAAAGACGACTTTGATCCATCTCTTACAGCCTTCAAAGTTGCAATGGATATCCTAGACATGTCACCGATAAAGGATGCCTTACGCGCTACCGCATCAGTTCCTGAAGTTTATATGCACGAGTTTTGGGCAACAGCGTCAATCTCACAGGACATACAACTATCAAAGAAGAATATCACCTTTATGCTAAACAACAAGAAAATGATGCTTGATTTGAGTCACTTTTGGCAATTATTCAAGTTTCCTAGGTTAGCAAAAGGAGAAAAGTATGTGTCTAACCCATAGACAGATGAAATGCTTAGAGTAATTAAAGCTCTGAACTATGAGGGTGAAATTCTTAATTTATCTCAGTTTAACACTTCACACATTGGGCAACCGTGGAAAGAAATTATCACTATCATCGTCAACTGCCTCACTTCAAAGGCTCGTGGATTACACGCAATGAGACCCCCTTAGGCTCATGTATTTTGGGGACTTTACACTGGAGCTAAGGTGGATTACGCACTATTACTTTGGGAAGAATTCTGCTATCAATTCACAGGAACCTAGAAGAAGTCTTCGCATCTTCCATTTCCACGGTTCAGAATGCTCATAATCAATCATTTCATGAAGAGTGACCCAGCCATTGATACTCTTGGGAATTTTTTCTACCATACCCAAGATAGAGACTATGTGATGGACCATATGGCTGCTGATAATCATTCTACAAAGTACTCACTATGTCCAGCTCTCGTGCCAGATGTACTGATCAATGAAGGGATTAAGGACAGTGAACCATACAAACGAATGCTCAGAGACATTAAAGCACAAATGAAAAGAGCAAACGTCATTCCTTCTGATCAGCAAACCGGTAAACGGAAGAAACAGATAGCCAAGCGTCAAAAGACTTCTTCATCTAAAGTTAAAAGCAAAGGGAAAGAGCAACTTTATGATGAAGATGACGAAGAAGAAGATGAGATGATCAGAACTGATGACGAAGAGCAAGAGCCTAGACAAAAGGAAAAGAAGCCAAAGAAAAACAAAGGTAAAGAAAAACGTGTTTATGAAGATGAACCAGTTCAAGAAATTATCTTTCAAGACAAACAGCTGCGTCACACCCTTAGGCAGAGCAGAGAGGAGGCCTTCGCGAAATCCAAGGGTTCAGGCTCCACACCAGCTGATTACTTAGATGAATTTGGCGACCCTGATGAAAACACTAACCTTTATGAAGACCCTAATGATGAAGAAGTTGGTACATTCAACTTTGAAAGTCTTGAGCATAGTGAAGAGGGTGGTGGCAGTGACAACACAGAAATAGAATCACTGTACCATGATGTTAATATCAACACATCATTACCGCCAGCAACTTGCACTTTGATTTCAGAAGATGCTCATACGACTCTCATTCCAGTAACTCAAATCCAAAGTAAGTCTACTTCTGGTTCTGATGACGTAATGAAATATCTTAATCTTGAAGGGGAAGGCGTTGAAGTCACGAATACTGCTCCCTCGACGAATGAGAATATGGTGGACGTTCCTATCACCTCAATTACAACAAGTACCATTCCAACATTTATCCTCACGGTAATCACCAATGTCATCACACCAACTCCCACACCTGAACTCGTTGAACAATCAGTACCAACCACCGCCCAAATGACTGTTCCTACACCGCCATCATCATCCCACAACAAGTACCAACCACCGCCCAAGTGACTATACCAACACCGCCACCAATCCTCGAACAACTTGTATCATCCAAAACCCCTCTAACACTTGTGGTTACACCTTCTCCATCAACTACAGTACAACAAGTACCATCCACCTCCAATCCATTTCTTTCGGTCAATGATCTACTGATTCAACACCTCCAAAAACAATTGGAGGATCAGGCAAAATAGATTGAAATGCTGAATGGAAGGATAACTAATCCTGATACACAGGCCCTCAGAGAACAACAACGTGACGAGTCTAAACTCAAGGAGATATCCGACAGCGTCTCAAAACTTAAAATACAACATAAAAAGTTTCTTAAAGAAAAGGACGAATGTGACAAAGAAAATGATGCTTTTATCGGTTCCATTAATGATACTATGACCAACATCATTCAACGTGAAGTGAAGTCATACGTCGATCAAGAGCTACCAACTTTATTCACCATATGTTTATCTAATCTTCAGTTAATGCAATTGTTGGAAACCCGATTGATCAATATGGGTTCTGAGACAACGAAGACAAAACGCAAACTTCTGCATTATCTCAAAAATGCTATCATTGAAGACACACCTGAAGATAATGAAGAGTCTGAGAAGGAAGATGAAGACGATGTCGAGAACGCATACAATGAGGGTAACGAGAATGAGGATAAAGATGGAGATGATGGTAAAAATGATGATAATGAGGATAAAAATGAGGATGATGGAGATGAGGATGATGATGATGATAATAGTGATGGGAATAGTATTGGAAAGGGTGATAAGGGCGAGAATACGGGTAAAACTGGCGAAGAGTCAAAGCAGGGTGAAGATGATAAGGAATTTGAGAAGAGTGTTAAGGAAGAAGAAGAAAGTGTTACTGGAACCAAAGAAAAGGATGTGGATGCAGAACCAACGGAGGGTGAACAAGAAGAAGACGAAAGAGATGATGAAACCACTGAAAATAGCAAGGAGGATTCACCATGCATATCACTAACCAGTGATGATGGCAATAGAGAAAATCGTCAAAAGAATCTCCATGGTACCTTCATCTCTAGAGAATCTCAGACTAAAGACACATGTATGTCCACTGAACCGGTTACTACTACTGTTTCTCTTATAGAACATGTAGAACCTATGCATGAAGACGAACCTCCAGTGTCTATGTATGAAGACGAACCCACAGTGTCTATGCATGAAGATGATTATACTACACATCACTCTCCACCTCCTACAACGGATCAGCATTACTCTGACATGGAAGTCGAAGACCTAAATATACAAGAACCGACTTTTGCTGGATCTCTTGTCATAGACGAGACTGTACAGGAGCAACAATGGATTACCAATGCAGCACCACAACATCCCTTCTCTACGGCAATAGATATCGAGCTTACTCAATTCCTCAACAATCCAATCGAATTTTCGGCTTTCTTTATGTTTACTCACGGGAAACCCACTATGACTCCAGATCTTCCCAAAATGTCAGTTGCAGATGTGGATTTATTTGACACCATGAAGATCAGCAACAATGACGTTGAATATCACATCAATGAGCTTGCGAAGGCCATGAAAGCGACAACTTCCGGGATTCAGATTCCAATGTTACAGCCTCTCACACCTACAGTCATTGCCGGTTCTACAACTATTCTAATGGAATATTTTATCTGTCATGATCTCGAGTATCTAGAAAACAGCGCGAAAAAATATGCTACATCACTCACCATGGTCAAGGCAATAAATCTGTAGAATGTACCTTGGATTGAAGACAAAATACCTAATGCTTTATGACAAAGAAAGTTGCTCAAATTTTACGACCCCTTCGCAGAGCTTGGAATTTCTCATTGGAATCCAAAGAAGAGATTAGCTCGCAGCCACTTCAATCGTAAGAAATCCGGTTCTCTTATTATCTCCGATCGTCGTATTAAAAGCATACAAGGAGCCACCACTATGACGGTATTTGGTTATGATTACTTGAATTTAATCCTGATCAAACGTACCGACGAAAAAGAATATAGAATCGATGAAAGTGACCTCCAGTACCTTAGTCTTGAAGACATTGAAGATCTTCTACTGATATTGGATCTAGAAAAGGTCGCTCATTTACTTCCTGAAATCGTCATTGCTTTGAGTTCAAACATCTGTCAATTTACTCGAAAGGTCGTCATCAAAAATCGAGTTGAAGATTTCCAACTTCGTGTGGAGAGTTTCCAACAGAAGCTAAACTTGCAACGTCCCCACAAAAATCCGCTCAGTCAATATCACAGAAATAAATTGCCATACATGGGGACTAAGAAACCGGAAGCAGGAATATTCTATCAGAACGAAACAGGAGTCATGCAATTTATGAGATTTTCCGAACTACGTAAATTCAGTGATGGCACACTCAAACACGTTCGTGCTGATCTTCTTGTTCTCAACGCCGGACAACGAATTCCAGCAGTAACGTACACATGGACAGCCCAATGCAAGAAAAGTGCTATGTACGCGATTAAGAAGATCGAGGAAACGTTACAGAAGCGCCGGTTGATAAGAAGTTTAGAACGATTCGTAGGTGGAAGACCATATGGAGCTCACTACAGGCAAACGGAGCGATCTATTTAATATGGATCGTCTTCTCTCAGGTCAACTCCATATGTAATTTATTGTGAATATGTTAATATACGCATATAATAGGCTTTTGTGGCATAGTGTAGTGCAAGAGTATGATATTTTTTCAAGAATTTCTCACGAGATTCCAAGTATTTCAAACATATCATACTTAAGAACTACAACTAACCCTCATTGATTTGAGGGGGAGAATTAATATGTTTTATTGCCAGCATACGATTTCATTTTTAACCCCAAAGACCGGTTAATACATTAATATCCAAAAGATTAATGGTTAACATTTTGGCTAAGGGGAGAAAATGGGATTAAGGAGACTTGTAAAACATATGTGGCTAAAAATGAAAAAGGGCTGAATAGAAAATCCAACTTGATATGTGCTACGCATATGTTAAGGGGAGCATTTTGTTGTCAAAAACGCTGAAGGTACAAAAACTCTTGATATTTATATCACAAGTACCTCAGTGATTTTAAGGAATTTTTCATGAAGACGAATACTTACCCAAAACACACTTAACTCACGATGAATGTGGTGACAAAAGGGTTGTAGGATTAGGTACTAGTCCAATGATTCTTCTAGAACCGGAGGAATCTTCCCAAGGACAAATCCATAGTTAGAAAATAGAAGTCCTTAGGAAAGATGGGGAATGGATTGTGAACGAATCTGAATGCCGACTAAGTACTGATGCTAACACTGGAATAATCACAATAAGGTGCTAGTGATGATGTATTGGTAAGCATTGAAGGGGTTGAAGAATGAAAAAGAAATGTAAAGATAAAGGGTGTAAAGAAAGAAGTCCTCCTTACAACTTAGGCAGAAACCGGGTCAACTCATCTTGAAGACAAAAGTATCATGGACCCAGTGATGCGATGCACAACCCCTCACAGCCAATTCAAATATCTCTCAAAAGGTATTTGTTTTAATGTCACGGAGCTCAACACGTTATCTATTGGTTTATTCACTCCGAATAAATTGATATTGAAAAGGTGGCAATCCTCTCCAGCCCCCGATCACCAAAACAAAATGCACTATTGACTCTAGAGCCACGAGATCATCAAAAGTCTCATTAGGACACAATTTTAAAACAAGAAAGAATTTTATGAGTCCTACGTAGTATTCTTACAATATTTCCAAAACATCTTTGTGATACGAAAGTATTACCATGAAGATGAAAATCCTGCTTGAGCCAACATCAAACAAGCTCGTGGTAGGTGACATGTGCGGTTCTTTAAGAACTAATCTTGTGATAAATGGAAAGAAACGATGGTTTAACTCTTAATTGAGATTAAAATTGTTCCAGCGCCTCTACGCATTATCCAAGTGATCTTGCCAGAACTCTCAGAGTGGCACTCTTTAGTGTCCACAGTGACGAGTGGAAATCCTTCCAGTGTCAACATTAAACAACACTACGATAGGTGACTAGCAAGATTCTATCAGAATCTAGCTCGTGACAACTGGAAAGCAACGATGGTGAATATCTTAATTGAAATTCACTTGTTCCAGGTTCATGAATTGACGACTTCAATCATGCGGATTTCATAATCCAAATGATTCACTCTTTATGTTCGGAGTCAGCTTTGGACGGTCGAATAAAGAGAACGGGTTTACCCGCGAAATCTTGTCAAGGAGATCTTTAATTAGAGCTACCTGTCACAAGTACGATATTTATTATCGTCCAACGGTCTTCACCGACCAGAGGTAAAATGCTACCGAATCAGAATAAAATGTCAAAGCCATTTTATTCGTGTCTTATTATGTTTCTGCATTTGAAGACGTGGCGTTGCGGTGTACCAGTTGAAGTAGTCCTCACATACTTATGCCTTCTGCATCAAACATTTCAGCAAATTCAAGAAAGTCTGACCTAAAAGTCTTCCGCTGTATCAACTCTAAAACATTCAAGAATTCAACAAAGGATAGGTATGTGGGACATGAAGTCACGAAGAGGCGAACATCATAAGAAGGAAAAGATTACACGTGAAAGGTAAAAAACATGCTCTAAGCCAAAAGCCTGATGGCAATTAACACATATTCACAAGAATGAAGTAAAGAAAAAGAAGTAAAAGAGAAAGTGGACTACGAGCACGAGAACGAAGATCTAACATGCTAGATTAGGACTTTGTAATTTGGAGTGACCTCCCATTGGGGGAGATTGTTGGAAATACGTTTTTCGTATTTAGAAAGTCTCGACCACGCCAACAATATAGTTAAGAGCTCGTAGTGTAGTTTAATTAAAGTTTATGTAAGCCTGACCCATGAGCATGTTCATGGGCCGGAGGCCCAAGTCCACTAAGGGACTTGGGTATATAAACCCCTTTTCCACCATGGAAAGGGGTGTTGGTTGTTTCATATTTCATACATAATACATTTACATTTTCTCTCATCTCTCTCTCTACTTTCTCTCTCTAGGAACAACAACCCTCTTGATAAATCATAGATTACCATACTTCTACAACCTTCCTTTTGCCTTTGCTATTGCTCCCTCTACAGCATTTCTTGACCGAACCTTATTCTCAGCAATTTCTTTCCAAGATTTTTTATTGGCTAGACCAACAACGACATTTGGTCTTGGAGATTTCGCTTGAGAAGATTGAGCTTTGTGAGTGTGCTTTGATTTGGGAGTGTGCTTTCGTCTTGGAGCATCGGCTTGAGCAACTAATTCTTCATCGCTAGAGTCAAAGAAAGGGCTCTTTCTAATCCAATCTCTGTTTTCCCATTCCTCCTGATATTCGACCATATCATGTGTTTAAAACAATTAATCGATGGTATAAACGTATACAACTTTATGAATAAACACATACCAACCTAACTATACCTTGTTTGAATATTTCTTATATCCTTTAGAGTAAGCAGTCGACTTTGACTTTAAACCTGGCATAGCATTAAGTTGAATAAATTAAAACTTCACACTGTTGTACATTCAACCATAAACTTTTAGTTTAAACAGCTTTACCTTTAGAATTGCTATTCTTCTTAAGTTCTAACTCATAATTCTCATCACTCTTGTCTTTATCCTCATCACTTGTATCTTCCCCCTCATCACTAGAATCTACCTCGGCGTCATTAGTGTCTTCCTCCTCATCAGATGAATCTGATTCATCCTCTGTAGTAGGTTTGAATAGAATAGGAGTTTCTAAACAGGGAGGACAAATAGAGGGAGGATGAACTTTTTTGGAAAATGTTGTGGCATTAGGTATACCTAAAATTTGAGTTTGAAGCAAGGGAGGACGAATAGAGGGAGGACGAACTCGAGCAGACGAACTTGTGGCATTAGGAGTTTGAAACAAGGAAGGAAAAATAGATGAAGAACTTGTGACATTATGTATGCCTACAATAGGAGTTTGAAACAGTGGAGGACGAAAACAGGGAGTACTTGAATAACTTCTTGGCAAACTACGAAAAGGACTTGTATTGCTGGGGGTGGACGAAATTTAGCACTTTCAGAAATAGATGATGAAGTGTCTGATTCAATATGAATTACTTCTACAAACATGTACATATTAATGTTAGTTATATGTCGATGAATGGAGTGTTTGGCAGTATGTGTATCATTGTTTTGGATGCCCTAATAACATTTAGATTTAGTTATGCATATGTTTGTATATGGGACCATATCCAACTGATTTCAAAAAACCTAAAACAATATCTTACCAAAATAACCTGAAACTATAACATACCATGGGACCATATCCAGACACATTAACAAACCCATAACCTAGATTGAAACATAGACCATATAAACAAATTAAGAAGGATTAGTCCTATAAATTGAATCACGTTAATTAAATATGTCATAGGTCCACATACATGCATTAAAAGTAAGTGTAAACTCTAATATCATAACAAACTTACACTATTTGTATGAACCCTAATATCAAATTAAACAATACTGATTGTTGCATTACCTATTTCCTTATGTTTCATGTCGTTAATGATTGTGTAGATCGGTGACTATTGTGTATGAGGTTTTATTTTTTTGATCCGTTATTGGGTGGTTAATTTAGGGTTCGTTCTTCATGTGTGATTGTGAAAATGGTGGTGAAAATGGTGGTGGTTACAAGATGGTTACCGGATATTATGTGCATTTAATGAAAATGTAAATATTAAATTTACTTAGTAATAAAATTATAATTAACATTTAATTTTTAAAATTTAATAATAAATAAATAATAAGTAAATAAAAAAGCATATACGTTGTATTTTTAATAAAAACCTAAAATTAAAATATTAATTTAATTTTAAACATAAAATTATAGTTAAATAACTTAAAATATATTAGGTTATAATAATGCTTGACAACCGCGAGATAAATATCTTTTGGTTTTAAGCAGTATGTGGGATTTAGTTGAGCTTTATATCAATCACCTTGAATAATCATCGCAAGCAAATTAATATGAATAAGGTCAATTTTGAATGGTCGGTTTAATAAGGTTAGGGTGAAGACATTCTACTTTAGTATTAGGTTACGGTTTATGGTTTATGGTTGAGTTTAAGGTTTATATACGGTTAAGGTATACGGTTGATGGTTAAGGTTTAGGATTTATGGTTTAGGGTTAATGGTTTAATTATCTAGGGTTTATGGTTTAAGGTTTAGGATTAATGGTTTAATTAGCTTGGTTTTGTGGTTTAGTTTAAGGTTAAACGGTTTAAGATTTATGATTTAGTGTTTAGGGTTCATTGGCTTAAGGTTTAGAGTTTAGGGTTTAAGGTTTATGGTTTGTGGTATAAGGGTTAATTAATGATTTAATATTTATAGTTTAAGGTTAAATGGTTTAAGGTTTATTATTTAGTGTTTAGGGTTTTTTGGAGTTAAGGTTTAGGGCTTAGGGTTTGTGGTTTAGTGTTTAGGGTTAAAGGTTTAGGATTAATGGTTTACTAATGGCTAATTAATGGTTTAATGTTTATAGTATAAGGTTAAATGGTTTAAGATTTATGATTTAGTGTTTAGTGTGGAAACCAATAATCACGGATCAATTAAGCTTACTAGGATAATCAACGTTCATATGATAAACATAGCGGAATTAGAACATTGATTACGAACAAGGTGTTTCTTTTCCAACGATTACTTGTATTAAATGATTAAAACAAATAACCCTAGACGTCTTACAAACACTAGACGCCTAGAACACAACACACGCTTTATGACTACATTGTGAATTATGAGATGAATAAAACCTACGGTCATTGTATTCTATATATACTATATTACAAGACTTTTCTTACAAGAAAACTTTAATTACATTAGAAGTCCCTCCATCTTTTGCTAATAAGTCCTCCTTGTTGTATGAAAGGGCTCCATATTCTTGTAAAGCTTGATATTTGCATATAAGTCCTTCTTGTTTCATTATTCTTGTTTTGTCTCATCAAATTAATTCCCAACAATCTTCCCCTATTTGATGATGACAAAACCAATCTTCAAATCTTGATCTTTCACGAATGAAACAAGCTTCCCCTTAAAGTAAGATTTCTTGTAAAACATATCACCACATAAAATTAAGTTGCATACCTTGATCTTTGAATCTTCTTCCCCTTTTTGTCACATCCAATAGGGGTCTTCTAAAGATAAACAACTAATAAACTCTTCCCCTTGAGTGGTACATGTAAATGAATCACGAACCATGTAGACTCTAATTGTAGATTACGAATGTAGAAAAACGAATATAACCTATTTGTTGAAGAAGTGGAATCTCCCAAGCTTGTACCTTATATCTTGTACTATCCATGTGACATCGAACTTATAATGACACTGAAAGTATAAGCAGACCTCGATCTCTTTGTCAAAATCCTCATCCTTTGTGAGACACTGAGCACGATAATGTAACTCCTTCAAGTGATAGCAAGGTATCTAGTTGCTAGATTTGACAAGTCTTCGTCACCAAACATTTAAACGAACAAGCAAGTTATCTCAAAAGAGAGGCAGGAATCTTTTGAGATATGATAAAATATAAACCTGCGAAAAACAACTCCAACACCAAAGAAGCAATAATCAAACCTCTTTATCGAAACCTCCAATTTGAAATGAAAATCATCTAGGTACAATATCATCTTCTTCTTTTATGCAACTGCTGCCTCTGTCGGCGTTTTGCTTCTAATCCAAGTCGGTACGTAACCGCAAGGTTAGCCTTGTCACATAATCAAATAAAACATCATTGTACCAAAAACAATCTTCAAAAACGAGCCATAAAATTTTAAACAGTTAGTTCTGTCCGAGATCCTTTGTCATCCAACATATCATCAGTACGTACTGTCCTATATCGGACAATACGTGTCAGCGTTTGAAAACCAATATATCAGACAACACGCTGTCAGCGTCCAAATATAACGTGTCAGCGTCTTCTCTGTCAGCGTGTGTTTTATTCTTGTCAGCGGCTCGGCTCAGCCACTAACACCATCTGTGGCTAAATAACTCTTAACAGCGGCTAAAATACAACTCCACTGTACCACTTTTTCTTTTCAATAGAATGAATCAAGTCTTGGCCCACGTCTTTTTTTTCGTAGCTTCTGCCCTCTTTCAACTTGAACCGACATAACATCAAAGGTGTAATACACGTGACCATTCCAAACCAAAATCATTCTTCAATGCATGATGATACTTTAAATTCCTTTGTTTACACTTATCCCAATCCACGTGTGTACTAGATTGAAATCGTTTCTTCTATTTAAAATATCATGTAACTTTCTTATGACCAATCAATTGCATTCGTCGACAAGAAATCACATGGATACATTAAAATACTATCAATATAACGTACCTTGTTTATGAAGTCCTATGATTTTTCGGATCACAATTCACAAACACATCATCAGCTATGTAAATAATAGGGTACCACAAACAAAATTCATCTTTCTTGTAGCCAACATGTGCGAATATAAAGCAACACCTCTGTTTGGTACTCTTTTGAAGCTGCACGAAATTCAAATAATACTTGCTCAAATCCCACGTAAACAAGCTTCATAATCTACGCATCAGTCACACGTTTTTACCATTCTGCTCCCAAAGCACATATCTCGTTCAAATACAAGTCGAATCTAATTCCCATTGAATAGTAGTCACGTCTTTTTTTTAGCTTTGAGCCATATATGCGTCCAAACCACTTGGACCACAGTCCACAGCTGTATTGAGTCGTCCACATTAAAAACCGACTTTTGTTCCAGTACTTGTTGCACTCATATATCTTTGAAAAAGAGCAGCTGCTTTTTGCGCATCCCATGTGATTCTTAAACCATCAACTTCACTTCTAACCCATCACGTGTTGAACTTCCTTTATTCCTTGCAGCAAATCACGATATACCAATCGCACAACACTTGAATCAAACGAATCTTGGATGTCACTTTTTCCTTATAGCCAACATCTTGTGATTACAAATTCTATATTACGTGAACCATCTTTTCTTTTGCCGTGTGCACACAAAAGCATCAAATAGTATTAATCCAAAAGCCACTGTGTGCATATGCATTTTATCTTGTATACGCACAGTAAACAATACCAACATGTGAATTGTGAGTATATATATAGTACTACCATGATTCACGTTTAATAGCATGTCTCTTTCTGTTGAACAGTTTAAAGATAAAGCAACCATTATCAAACGATCTGCTCATTATTACAGACATGCGTACTCACATCCTTCTGACTTGCATACTGTTGTAAAAACAGTATATTTAACATAAATCGTACCTGTAACATTGTACACCTGCTGCTATCATTCATTCTTTTCAAACGGCCATCAATCATCATACTTTTTCCCAGATCTAGGGTTCTTGAAACCCTACAAATATGATTTTGAAAATCGAAACCCTAAACTAGGGTTTGAGAATCGATCATCATAAAAATATAACGGATCTGGGCACTTTTTCTGTTTTAGAATCGATCTAGGTTTTAGGGGAAGAAACCCTATATCTTTATTCAATTAAAAAAACAAAAACAGAAAATTGCAAAACCTTTCTCTGCAGCAATATTCGACGACCTATATCTTTTTCTTGAGAGCTTAACTCACAGATCGCTCCTGTGAGATCCAAGAAACATACTCTGAGAACCTCCAGCAAAAATTTCGCGACGATCCAGCGGTTAACGAAGGAGATATCGCCGTTTAAAAACGACTGCACAGTGAGATTCAATCATAAAACCCTAGACGGGTTTTTCATCTTTTTCACCATTCTTCTACTCGAACACCTTGTTGATCCTAGCATCGAGAGCCACCCGCTCTGATACTAATTGTGGAAACCAATAATCACAGATCAATTAAGCTTACTAGGATAATCAACGTTCATATGATAAACATAGCGGAATTAGAACATTGATTACGAACAAGGTGTTTCTTTTCCAACGATTACTTGTATTAAATGATTAAAACAAATAACCCTAGATGTCTTACAAACACTAGACGCCTAGAACACAACACACGCTTTATGACTACATTATGAATTATGAGATGAATAAAACCTACGGTCATTGTATTCTATATATACTAGAATACAAGACTTTTCTTACAAGAAAACTTTAATTACATTAGAAGTCCCTCCATCTTTTGCTAATAAGTCCTCCTTGTTGTATGAAAGGGCTCCATATTCTTGTGAAGCTTGATATTTGCATATAAGTCCTTCTTGTTTCATTATTCTTGTTTTGTCTCATAAAATTAATTCCCAACATTTAGGATTCATTGGTTTATGATTCAAGGTTTAGGGTTTAGGGTTTAAGGTTTATGGTTTGTGGTTTAAGGGTTAATTAATGGTTTAACGTTTATAGTTTAAGTTTAAATGGTTTAAGGTTTATTATTTAGCGTTTAGGGTTTTTTGGGGTTAAGGTTTAGGGCTTAGGGTTTGCAGTTTAGGGTTTAGGGTTAAAGGTTTAGGATTAATGGTTTACTTAGCTAGGGTTTGTGGTTTAATTGTTAATTAATGGTTTAATGTTTAAAGTATAAGGTTAAATGGTTTAAGATTTATGATTTATTGTTTAGGGTTCCTGGTTTAAGGTTCAAGGTTTAGGGTTTAGGGTTTAAGGTTTATGGTTTGTGGTTTAAGGGTTAATTAATGGTTTAATATTTATAGTTTAAGTTTAAATGGTTTAAGGTTTATTAGTTAGTGTTTAGGGGTTTTTTTGGGTTAAGGTTTAGGGCTTAGGGTTTAGGGTTAAAGGTTTAGGATTAATGGTTTATTTAGCTAGTGTTTGTGGTTTAATGGTTAATTAATGGTTTAATGTTTATAGTATAAGGTTAAATGGTTTAAGATTTATGATTTAGTATTTAGGGTTCATTGGTTTAAGGTTCAGGGCTTAGGGTTTAGGGTTTAAGGTTTATGGTTTGTGGTTTTAGGGTTAATTAATGATTTAATGTTTATAGTTTAAGGTTAAATGGTTTAAGGTTTATGATTTTGTGTTTAGGGTTTTTTTGGGGTTAAGGTTTAGAAGTTAGGGTTTGCGGTTTAGGGTTTAGGGTTTAAGGTGTAGGATTAATGGTTTAGTTAGCTAGTGTTTATGGTTTAATAGTTAATTAATGGTTTAATGTTTATAGTTTAAGGTTAAATGGTTTAAGATTTATGATTTAGTGTTCAGGGTTCATTGGTTTAAGGTATAGGGCCTAGGATTTATGGTTTAAGTTTTTGGGTTTATGGTTTAAGGTTTAAGATTAATGGTTTAATTAGCTAGAGTTTGTGGTTTAAGGGTTAATTAAATTATTATTGTTTATAGTTTAAGGTTAAATGGTTTAATATTTTATGATTTAGTGTTTAGGGTTCATTGGTTTAACGTTCAGGATTTAGGGTTTAAGGTTTATGGTTTATGGTTTATGGTTTATGGTTTATGGTTTATGGTTTATGGTTTATGGTTTATGGTTTATGGTTTATGGTTTATGGTTTATGGTATGCATGATTATGATTTATGGTTTGAGGGTTAATGGTTTACGGTTAAATGGTTTAACGTTTAGGATTTAGGTTTTATTATTGGTTTAAGGTTTAACTTGGGCTTATAGTTACAATTATTAATTTAATTATCATGATAATTAAACATGGCCATTTTATTTAAATAAACTTTAGGTTAAAATAATTATTAATATAATTATTCATGTTACATTTAATTTTTAACCCTAAACATGGCCATTTTAATTAATTGAGAAACTTAGCTTAATTAAGTTATATTAATTTTTAACCAAGGTTTAATTTAATTAATAACATGCTTTAATTTAATTATCCAATAATCATGTAAGGTAAAGTTTAACTAATAAATCATGAAATATTAATAATTAATAATTACTTATAATATCATGTATTATTATTATTAAGTAATACTCATATGTTAAGACTAAGTATTTAATATTAATAAACTTTAGTATATAATAATCATTATTATTAAGTAATACTCATATGTTAAGACTAAGTATTTAATATTAATAAACTTTAGTATATAATAATCATGACTTGTAATATATGCTTATTAAAACTATAGCTTGTATCATACACTTATTTAATAAGCTTATACTAAATAAAGTCATTAATGTAACAAAAAACAAAAAAAATACAAATTTTAAACCCGACTTATATTATCTAAAAAGTGAAGCCTTTTCTTTGCATGCAACTTGATATATTGCACCGGTACCCCGTCCACTAATCACTCACACACACACACACACACACATTCAATATCCGGAGGTCAAATAATGAATCAACCACCCACCTACCCATCCACAAACAGTAACAAATCATCAATCCCTAATTAATCAAAACTATCTGACTTGGGTGATTTTGATTTTGATAAAGTCCCCATAAGTGGGGAGATGATTGATTATGTGCTTGCTAAGTATGGAGCCAACTGGAAGTTTGATGATCCGATTGCTGACACTATTATTGAAGATTTGATGCAGATAGAGTTTAAAAAATATACTAAACGAAAATCAAACAAGGTTAGGGTTTTTACTTTGCAACAGTATTATTGAAGTTTTAATGGTTTTTTTCGTTTTGATGATGTTGCATGTTATGAAAATACCAATAATTGATTTTGTTTTAATATTGTTATATAGATGACAAGGCAGATGAGGCTATGAAGGTTGATGAAGCTACGAAGGTTGATGAAGCTATGAAGGTTAATGAACATATGAAGGATGATGAAGCTATGAAGGAACATATTAAAGGTCAATTTTGTGCCATTTTATGTTTATATGTTTGTCACAAAGACGCTAGATTGATCAATAGTTAGTGTTTACTATGTAAAGTTTTAGGAGTAGTGAAAATGAGAAATGGTTCAATTATTCTGTTGGTTATATGATGATGTAGATACAGGAGATAAGGGGGTGTTTTGTTTAGCTTATATAATGGGATTATAAGCTTATTAGCTTATATAAGCTTATAAGCTCAAACCAAGTGTTTGGCTAAGCTTATATAAGTGGGCTTATAAACTTTTATATAGGTGTTATGATAAGCCACAAAAATGTGGCTTTTTTAGGAAGGTTTGGGCTTATATAACATATTTACCATTTTACCCTCATGTTAACTTAAGTTTATATAAGCCATAGGCTTATAAGTTTATTAAACATAGGCTTATATAAGCAAAAAATGGCTTATATAAGCCTATTATATAAGCTATAATAACACACCATAAATTTTTTAAAAAAGGGTTGGTCATACTTGAATCCTTAAACATTTTAGTTGAGATTAGGTTTGATTATCTTGATGTGAAAACGTATAGACTTCATGGCCAACTTTTTTGAATCTAAGATGGCATCGATAGAACAACCTACATCTTTTTGTTTACCCTTTTTATGTAAGTACCTCTTACTATTGTTGTGTCATTTCCCTTTTTCATGGTCCTTGTTACCATCAACTACGATCTTTAATAAACGACCCTTTCCTTTTATGTTGGTTGGTCGAATGTTTTCCTTCCCAGTTCCCACTTTTGGGGCTTCATGGGGTAGCATTATCTGAGTCACCACTATGAATGCTCTCACTTTTCAGTTTCAGTTTCAGTATCTGAATACACTTTACAGTTGAGTATCTAGATACAGACTTGTGTTGTTTATATCATGCATTTAGTATTTGGATTGATCCATGTGTGGATTATATTTCGATACTGAAACTCAAATTGAAAGTGAGCGTGTTCAGAGTGACGACTCAGATAATTTGATGCCGAAATAAGCGCAAAAATTTACAAATGGGAAGGAAATCCTTTGACCAATCAACAAAAAGGAAAAGGGTCTCTAAGTAAAGACTTTAGTTGATGGTAGTGATGCCCATGAAAAAGATAATGCGACGGACATAGTAAGAGGGGCTTACATAAAAAAGGGTAAACGAAAATGTAGGTTGTTCTGTCGATGCCATCTTAGATTCAAAAATGTTGGCCAGGAAGTCTACACGTTTTCACAACTGCATTGGTTCCGAAACTATGTTGTTTATATGTTGGTTATATGCTGATGCAGATACAAGAGCTAACTTAAAGAAAAAAGAAAAAGGCAAGGGACCAACAGAAGCTGATAAAGCTTCTGCTCCTTTTAATCTACATAATAGGGTGGAAAAGCTTGAAAGGGAATTCAAACTTTTTAAACAGACACAGTTGCAGGGAGGTTAGTAAACTAAATTTTAACCTTTAGAGAAATATAGCTATTCACTAGCTTCGGTATCACATGTATGCTCTAAAGTATTACAGCTCCACATAGACGATATCTCAAGCCCGTTTGCTCTTAGAGGTAAATATCGCCATGATTCCTCTTTCTCATGAAAATCATCATCTTTGTGTACAATATGTGAATTCAATATGCATTAACATCTTTTTGTTTAGCCTTTTTAGTAAAGGACCTCTTACTTTGGCACTCATATTCGCTTTTTCACGGGTATTGATGATATTGATATCAATCAAAGACCGAATTCGAATGTCAAATTTTGAGCTACTTACATAAAAAAAGGATAAACAAAAAAGAAGTAGGTGCATATTGGATTCATATATTGGGTATGAAGATGAACATGTTCACGAGATAGAGGAATCGTGGAGATATCTACCTCAAAGAGCAAACGGGCTTAAGATGTCGTTTATGTGTAGCTGTTAAACTTTAGAGCATACATATGATTATGTATTTGTAGTTAACTTATGTGGTATTATGATTTTTGTTAATTGATGTAGATACAGGAGCTGACTTGAAAAAAAAGGAAATGGTTTAATGGAAGCTGATACCACAGCTGATCTTTCTAACCTACATAATAGGGTGGAAAGGCTTGAAAGGGAATTCCAAAATTTCAAAAAGAGACTATTAGAGGGAGGTTAGTATATTAACTTTTAACCTTTAATAATTTTGTATATGAATGTTTTATTGTTTTGAGTATCTGGATGGCTGTTAGTATCTGAATTTATTAAAATTTGTCTTGTAATTTATAGATGTTATCATGATTGATTCATCTGAAAGCTCTAAAGAAGATACACTATCATCAGGTGAAAGCTTTGAAAGCTCTGAGGAAGATTTTCTGTCATTAGATGAAAGCTTTGATCATGTGAACACTAAAGACTTCCAGCACACATTTCATGATGACCAGGATGAACCTTCCAAGTATTCCAGCACCTCTGCAGATGATTGTAGTTCGGACGAGACTTGGGGAGAGACTAATTCACCGTCCAAGAAGAAAGGCAAAGTTATTGGCTCATCCAGTCAGACTACAGGCAAGGCGATTGGGTCATCCAAACAAATAGTCAGTCCAAGTGTTAGCAAGGGATGTACACCAAAAGCAGAGTCGTCTTCTCGGTCTCCATTTTCTACAACAAAAAGGCCCCCACCTATCAGAAATGCAGTATGTTTCCTGCCTTGTAAAAAAATTGAAAGAATTTGAAACAAAGCTAGGAAAAATGAAGAGGGGGTAGGCTATGGAGGAACCTGTAGGGGGTAGGCTATGGAAGAACCTGTAGGGGGTAGGCTATGGAAGAACTTGTTATCTATGTTTTATGGATGTTTCTGAAAAATCTTCTTTAGACTATTTTAGTTAAGTGTAGGTATAGTTTATGTAAACATATTTTAAATACTAATTTGCATGGATGGGTGTATCCATTATTTTTTGGAATGCAAATATGTGGTCATTCACATTTTGTATGAACCTGCAATATTATGATCAATATTATGAAATTAGCCTTGTATTTCATGGATGTAAACATGGTTCATCTTGTATTTTATTCATTCATGTTGTGAGTTGTATAATCCTAGATGCGTAACACATATAACCAAGATTTTTGTGTCAAAGTTACATGTTACACATCCGGTTAAGGCTCTCCACTTCGGTGGATCTTATAACCTAATTTTTTTTCCCGCCTTCTCCATCAAAACTAATTAAGCTTTGAACAGTTTATGTTTTCGACTTAGCTTAACTCTAAGGTGCTTTTAAGTTTTTGCTATTACATCCGCAATTGGATAGAAAGTTGTTAGGATCTTGCCTTAATCTTTTGAGCATATGTTTGTAACAATACTACTAGGCCATTCTTCACTCATAACTAAGCTAATATTGAGTATTTTCTTGAGAAGTTGCTTGTTTCAGATTATTTCTGTTGGAAATACGTTTTACGTATATAGAAAGTCTCGGTCACTCCAATAATGTAGTTATAGGCTCGTAGTAATGTTAAGTGTCATTTATTACATAGCCCGACCCATGAGCATGTTCATGGGCCGGAAGCCCAAGTCCATTAAGGACTTGGGGTATTTAAACCTCTTTCCACCATGGAAAGAGGTGTTGGTTGTTCATTTCTCTCATTTCAATATACAAGTTTTCTTTCACTTCTCTCTCTAACTTTCTCTCTCTAGAAAAACATCAACCCTCTTGATTCATAACATTATCATTGTTCTACAATTGGTATCAAGAGCCATGGGATGAAATAAAGATTGGTTTTGTGTTGTTCATACTTTTTTTAAGTGTGTTCATGTGTTTTTGATTGATTTTTCCAAAAGTTACAAATTTTTTCGTGTTCTTTGATTCCAAGTGATTTACATATCTTCTAAATAGTTCTAGTAACGATTTGGTGATATTCGTTTGGTTAGAATCACATTTTTCAAGGTAAAAATCCTTTCTTTCTTGGTGATCTTAAGTCTCGGACTGTTTTTAGGGATACGATCTAACTCTGTGTTTGCATAAACCCTTGGGGTTTCTACTTGCGATCCTTAGTTACGAACCATCAGTGCGATCCAGCTACGATCTATAGGTCCGATCCTTTGTTCATTACCTAGTACGATCCCTCAGTGCGATCTAGTACTACGATCAGGATACGATCACTTCACCACGATCAGGCTACGATCTTCTTCCTACGATCAGGGTTCGATCACTCACCACGATCAGGTTACGATCATTTCATCACGATCAGGCTACGATCATCACTACGATCAGGGTTCGATCACAACAAGATACGATCAGGATACGATCAGGATACGATCAGACATAGTTTTTCAACACTTAGAGGATTTTCAACCTTGATTTTTATTTGGAAACATTAGCAAAAAACACACAATCAAAAGATATTAATATGTTTAGTTACACAACATTAAAATACATAATCTTATTTCATTGCTCGATCATAATTGATAATCTTTTTTCAAGAGATCACAAAATGAGTTCACATTCATTTATGCCAACTATGACCACTCACCGATATATCGATCATTTCGGGTACCGATACTCGCCCGCCTTTGCTCATCAAAGATTTATTTGAATCATGGCAAACTCGCATGAGAACGTACATCATGGGCAAACAAAGTGGTCGACTTATGCTAGAATCAATTGACAAAGGTCCATTAGATTGGGGAGAGGTTACAGTCAACAATGTGACAAGGCCAAGGCAGTATCATGAGTTAACCGATGCCAACAAACTCATTGCAGATGCCGATGAAAGGGCTGTTCAGACAATTCTTCAAGCCCTTCCACCCGATATCTTCAGAATGGTGAGTGAACATAAAGTGGCCAAGGATCTTTGGGATCGACTTGCGGTTTTTCTACAAGGGACATCTCTCACTAAGCAAGAACGAGAATGTCAACTATATGATTTGTTTGATAGATTCCAATACATTCCAGGGGAGACTCTTCATGATTTTTACTGGCGTTTTACCACTTTGATGAATGACATGAATGTCTATAATCTAAGGATTGAACAGTTTCAGTTAAACACCAAGTTTTTGAACACACTACCCCCTGAATGGAGTCAATATGTGACTGATGTCAAAATGATTCGTGATCTACATAAGTCCAATTTAGATCAACTCTATGCTTTCTTACAACAACATGAGAAGCATGTGATCCAAAACCGAATTTCTCAAGGACCTTATCATGAACCAATGGCATTATTGGCAAACCATCCTACACTGTCATACCACAACTCTCAGCTTGCTTTAGGACACAAATCATCATATCAACCTGTGTATCAAACACCAAGCTTCCCACAGTACTCGATTCTTCCACCACCGCTGACATCTTATCACCAACCAGCAACATCAACATCACAAGGAGGTTCACACCCATTACCATATGCTTCACACCAGTATTCACCGTATAAACCTCCCACCAACCTTGCCAGTACCTATCCACAACTTGAGGCTCCTCAACATCATTACTCACATCAAGCAACTGCTCCAACCAATCAGTTTGTTGCTCAACCAGCATCAGCATTGTACTGTGAAGATGACATCCCTGTCCCTGAATTTAGATAAGGATATAGCCCTACTGAAATCCTTGCTCTGATGTCTGCATATTTAAGTCAAACTTTGAACAAACGAGGTTACCGAGGTTCAGCACCAACTAACAATCAGTTAAGGAACTCGTCTAACTCTCGACAACAGGCAACAATTCAGGATGGAAGAGTCATGGTGCAACCACTTCAAGGGAGATCAAATTCGTCCACTGCTGGTGCACGTTCATCCAATATTAATGCTACAAGGGCTAACAGCACTGGTAAAATGAAGGTGGTTATTTGCTACAACTGCAAAGGGGAAGGGTACATGGCCCGAGAATGAAAGCAGCCTAAGAGGAGAAGGGACGACACATGGTTTAAGGAGAAGATTTACCTGGTGAATGCTCAAGACCAAGGTCGTGAGCTTGATGAAGAAGAATTGGCATTCCTTGCAGATCCAGGAGTAGCGGAAACTGATGGTCTCACAACAGTCATCACCAACAATGCTGCATATCAATGTGATGATTTGGATGCATATGACTCTGATTGTGATGATCTTAACACCGCCAAAGCTGCTCTTATGGCAAACCTTTCCCTCTATGGGACTAATACCATTTCTGAGGTACCAAATACTGCTATAGATACTAGCATTGTACCTTATCAAGTTGAGCAAATGTCTGAGTATTCGGAACAGCCTCTGGTGGTTAGTAACTCAATCGATGAGACAAACAATGATAGCAATAACATTGCAAGTCCTCAGATTTTGAGTGAACCACAACCGGGAGCTCTTACGACTATTAATTCGTCTGCTCAACCTGATTTGGTTATGGTCCCTGCATCTTTGCTTAGCCAAATGAATAATGCGGTCCTTGAAACCCTTAATGCTAATCAGACTTTATCTGCCGAGCTTGCTTTGCATAAGGACAAGGTTAAAACCTTGGAAATGACTCCTGTGTCCACTACCCTAACCAATCCTGAATTTGATAGGTTTAGGAAAGTTCAAATGGACAATCTGCTTGAAATTGAAAGTTTAAGAGCAAATCTTTCGAATAAGCTTAAAGAAAAAGAGTCAGTCGTTACTAATTTTCAACAACTTCAAACGGATTTTGAAATTCTTGAGTCCAAACAACTTGAAATTGAAATTAAGACGTCTGAAAGAATAAAAGAAACAGAAATTAAGCTTTTAAAACAATATACTGCTTCACATCTAGTACACTTGTTTCATGCATCATTTAAAGAGTTCAATCTATCGCGTCTTATAGACTTACCACCTAACCTGGGGTATGCAAAGCAAGCGCTTAACCACAACCCACGACTGTATGATGCAACAAAGTTAGGATTGGTATTAGATCCGATAGTGTTCTCAAGTGATTCCATGACACCATATGATGAAAAGCAGTTAAAATTACTTTCGTCATATCCTGAATATGATTATGCTTCAATGAATGCAAAAAATGCCACAATAGATCTTAGAATTCGTTTTAATATGAAAAAGAAAACTCTCCAAACATCCACTTTCATGCCGACTAGAGAATGCCTTAGTATAATTCCTACACTTGTTAACTCGGACAAACCAAAGGAAATTCCTAAGAATCTTCCCCCGGTTAGTACGGTAAAGCTCAGCTTGGAAGAGATTGGGCAATACCTTACCGATTTTGACAAGGTCATTTTGGAATGTACGACTTCAACGGCTCAAACCGCTGGAGAATGGGAGTTCGAACACATGAAAACGGTGTTTGAAGAAGCGATCGTTCCGTTTGTGGACCATATTAAACAAGGAGTCTATGATCTAGCGTGTAATTTAAGTTTTGAAATTGGTGAAGTTCAAAAAGTTTTCAATAAAATGGATGATGCTTACGAACAACACTTAATTGAAAAGGAAAAGATTTTATCAGAATATGACTGTTTTTTTGAACATATGGTGTCTCTTGAAGTGATGCAAGTTGTTACTGTTAAATATACTCATTTAATTTCATCTACTGTGAATATTTGTGATGATGTGCATGAATCTGTGAATACTGTTGAACATGTGAATACTGTAGAAAATCATTCTTGTCATGAATCCAACACTGAATTTTTAAAGCTTCAAGATTCGTATAATACACTCTCAAAAAGTTTTAACGAGCTTCAACAACATTCTATATCTCTTGAAATTGAGAATCAATCTAAAAATGAAACTCTTTCAAAACTAAATGATGGTGGAAACTCCGTTGAGACAAGTGACAAGATGATTCAGATGGTTCAGAATTTAGAAGAAGAGATGATGAGACTTAAGAGAGAATTACTAGAAACAAAAATGGAACTAGAGGCTGCAGAGGCTAAGAATCATGTCCTAGAAAATAGAATTAATTCTATACTAGGAGAGCGTGAACAAGTAAGGCAGGGAGACTCACAAATTTCTGGTTCAATAGAAGAACACCTCGCGTTTAATGCGGCAGAGCGAAAGTCTTTAATTGACAAATTGAACAAGAAATGTGAGGAAACCTCTGACCTAAAAATTCAGGTCATAGACAAAAACATGGTTTTGGCCGAGTTAAAGGAGACACTTCTTCTCACCCGACAAGAAGTTGTTAATAACTTAGCTAGCAACTCTGCACCGTCCTCTAGTGCTCCAACAACCAAGTCAGTAGTGCTTTATAAGAACCCACTCCATAAGAAAAACCCGGTTACCTACGATGATTATATGAGGAATGCAACTAAGCATGTAGATCTTGTTAGGGATATTTTAGATGATTTGTATACGTTAGATCCCTCAAGCAGTAACTAATATTCAGCTCATGAATATATTAAGCGTGTTCAATATTGCTTAGCATATTTGCAATACATAGGAAAACCGGGTTCTGCACTACTCACTAATCGACCCATTGCTGTAACTCCATTCAATAAGACTCCAGGAGCAAAACCGTCATTGGCACCATCAAGTAAGGCACCTATAAAATCTGTAACTAATGTTCCCTTGGCTTCTACAGGAGTAACTGTGTCCACTAAGGCTAAAGGATCTCGAGGAAAGAAAGATAGGATCAAGCCTTCCACTAATAGGACTGAGAAGAAGAAAGTAGAAATGCACCCTAGGAACGTTATTTCAGTTTTAAATAAAAAGAATCATGTAGCTAAGACAAAAGGTCCTCTTTATGAGTGGAAACCTAAGCAAAATGTGAATTCTAATGCGAAATGTTGGAATTGTAATGAACGCATGTTTTCTCAGCATCATGATTTATGCCTTGTTGATCACGTGAATGAAATGCATGCTATTAAGAACAATCTTGAATGGACTCCAACAGGGAAAAAATTTACCCAAGTTGGGTGGCAATGGAAACCTACTGGTAGGACCTTTACAGCAAATGGAACTAAGTGCCCTTTAACTAGGATCACATCCACAGAAGTTAGGTCTAAGCGTCCTTTAAATAGGAACACTAGCACTAAGAAATGGAAAAAGCGCCCTTTAACTAGGTCTGCCCCCACTACTGTGCCTAGCAGTGGTAATGTCCCTAGTCAAAAAGTACCTCAGAATACTAGACAACCAGAATCTAAGCCAACCACTAGTAAGAAAATCTGGAAACCTAAAGTTTCGTCTGATAGCAAATCTAAGATAACTGTATCTGTACCTGCTAACTCAGAAGAACAATTAGAATCCGATACATAGTCTGTGTTTGGTAAAATTTTCAGGTCGTCCAAATTATTCTTTGGTATTTGGACTCGGGGTGCTCCAAACATATGACTGGAGACCGCTCGATGCTCAAAAATTTTGTCAGCAAGTTTCTAGGAACGGTAAAATTCGGCAACGACTATATTGCAAAGATTATGGGTTATGGTGAATACCAAATTGGGAATGTCACGATTTCAAGGGTTTACTATGTGGAGGGACTTGGTCACAATCTATTTTCAGTAGGACAATTCTGTGATTCTAACCTTGAAGTGGCCTTCCGACAACATACTTGCTTCATTCGCGATCTGGCAGGAAATGATTTGTTAAAGGGTTATCGAGGGGATAATCTCTACACTTTGTCTATTCAAAACATGATGGCCGCCTCTCCTGTTTGCCTACTCTCCAAAGCATCTAAGACCAAGTCATGGTCGTGGCATCGACGGTTATCTCATCTTAACTTTGATGCTATTAACCATTTGGCTAGAAACGAACTTGTTCGTGGTCTTCCAAAACTTAAGTTCGACAAGGATCATTTATGTTCCGCGTGTTCATTGGGGAAAAGCACCAAGAAATCTTAAAAACCTAAAGCAGAAGACACCAATCAAGAACCACTATATCTTTTGCACATGGATCTTTGCGGGCCAATGCGTACAGCTAGTGTGAGTGGTAGAAAATACATCCTCGTTATCGTGGATGATTTCTCAAGGTTTACATGGGTAAAGTTTTTAGCATCAAAGGATCAAGCACCGGAGTATATCATTACTTTCTTAAAGATGATCCAAGTACGTCGTAATGCTACTGTTCGCCGCATTCGGACTGATAACGGCACTGAGTTCGTTAATCAGACTCTTCGAAATTATTATGAAAAGGTTGGTATCTCTCATGAAACATCTGTGGCTCGCACTCCACAACAAAATGGTGTCGTTGAAAGACGTAACCGTACACTGATGGAAGCTGCTCAAACTATGTTGATTTATGCGAATGCTCCTTTATTCTTATGGGCAGAAGCAGTGGCAACCGTATGTTATACCCAAAACCGCTCCATCATTCGCAAACATCATGGTAAAACTCCATATGAGCTTCTTCATGGACACAAACCTGATATTTCCTACCTTCATGTGTTTGGTGCACTTTGCTATCCAAATACAAATAGTGAGAATCTGGGAAAACTTCAACCGAAGGCTGATATTGGAATTTTCATTGGATACTCGCCTGCAAAGAAAGCTTACCGGATTTATAACCGTCGTCTTGGCAAGATTGTAGAAACTTTGGATGTCGATTTTGATGAGCTGACAGCGATGGCTTCTGAGCAACACCGCTCTGAACCCGTATTACACGAGATGGGAACCGGTACAATCAGTTCCGGATTAATTCCCAACAATCCTACTTCTCCATCATTTTTACCACCAACAAGGCCCGAGTGGGATAAATTATTTCAACCTATGCTTGATGAATTCTTCGATCCACAGAGTAATGATTCTCCAGCAACTGCAGCAGTAGCTCCGATTCCCGTAGTTGTTGCTCAAGATAATGGAAATCTATCTGAGGCATCTATTGTTACTCTTGAACATGATGTCCCATCCCCCACCAATTCTCAAACAACACCTGAATCATCACCCCCACTCGTTCCTAATGATGTTGAAGAGGAACTATTTGATCACGATCTGGAATATGCTCACTTACAAGAGCTTCCCTTCTTTGGTTCACATATACCTGATGACCCTACGGGTGCGTCTACCTCAGAGGAAGCTCCTGTAATCGTTCACTCCCGACCACCACGGATTGAAACTCACAACACTAAATGGACAAAGGATCACCCAATCCGCAATATTATTGGTGACATCGATCGACCAGTCTTAACACGCCATCAACTCCAAGAACATGGATTATATTGCTATTTTGAAGCATTTCTTTTAGACACTGAACCTAAAAACTGGCAACAAGCCATGACCAAATCATCATGGATTGAAGCCATGCAACAGGAACTTAATGAATTCCAACGTCTTGAAGTGTGGGAATTAGTTCCGTTACCCAGCAACGTTGAAATCTTGACACTGTTGTGGGTATACAAGGTTAAGCTCGATGAGTTAGGTAGTGTGCTTAAAAACAAAGCTAGATTGGTCGCTAGAGGTTACAAACAAGCTTTGGGTATCGATTTTGAAGAATCCTTTGCTCCTGTTGCACGATTGGAGGCAATTAGACTATTCCTTGCTTATGCTGCTCACATGAATATGATCGTCTACCAAATGGATGTTAAGACGGCATTTCTTAATGGTGAATTAAGGGAAGATGTCTATGTAAGCCAGCCGAATGGATTCGTCAATTCAGAGTATCCTAATCATGTGTACAAGCTCAAGAAGGCTCTTTACGGGTTGAAACAAGCTCCACGCGCGTGGTATGATCTCTTATCGACGTATCTCATCTCCAAAGGCTTCTCCAAAGGCAAAGTGGACCCCACATTAATCATTCTCAAGGAGGACAACGACATGATACTGGTACAAATTTATGTTGATGATATAATATTTGTTGCTACTAATCAACGTTTGTCTGACCGTTTTGAGAAAATTATGTCCACACGCTTCAAGATGTCGATGATGGGAAAAATTTCATTTTTCTTAGGGTTGCAAATTTCTCAGAATCCCAGAGGCATCTTTATTAATCAATCCAAATTTGCTCTTAAATCCTTAAAGAAATATCACTTTGAAAACTGTGACCCCGTGGATACTCCAATGGTGGAGAGATCCAAGTTAGATGAAGATAAGGAAGGGATAGCTGTCGATCCAAAACTTTACCATGGAATGATCGGCACCCTTCTCTATCTGGCTGCTAGCAGGCCTGATTTGCAATTTGCTATAGGCATGTGTGCCCGGTATCAGGCTTGGCCTACCGAAAAGCACTTACATGTTGTGAAAAGGATCTTTCGGTATCTAAAAGGAACACTTAATCATGGTCTGTGGTATTCGAAGGATTCCTCTATTGCACTAATTTCATATGCAGATGCAGATTATGCCGGGTGTCAAGATACCAGACGTAGCACTTCTGGCAGTGTACAACTCCTTGGAGATAGACTAATTAGTTGGGCATCAGAAAGGCAGAAAAGCGCTGCGATATCAAGTACTGAGGCTGAATACATTGCTATGTCCGGTTGTTGTGCTCAAGTTCTTTGGATGAGGTCACAATTGACTGACTACGGTCTTGGATTCAACAAAATCCCGATGTACTGTGATAACAAAAGTGCAATCGCTCTATGCTGCAACTACGTTCAACACTCTCGAGCAAAGCACATTGACATCCTCTACCACTTCATCAAGGAGTAAGTGGAAAATGGAGTGATCAAACTATACTTTGTCAACACTGAGTATCAGCTGGCAGATATATTCACAAAGGCCTTAGATCGAGGACGCATCGAGTTTTTGATCGAAAAGCTAGGCATGAAATCATTTTCACCAGCGACACTTAAGGAGTTGGCAGAAGAGTCTGAAGAATAGTACTGGTAAACTATTCTCGAGTATCCTTTGATCGTGATCTTGTATATTATCGTACATACTTAAACCATCAAAAGCAAAATACAAAAATATAAAACCAAGAAAAAAACCATAAAAAATATAAAACCAAGAAAAAACCATAAAAAATATAAAACCAAGAAAAACCATAAAAAATATAAAACCAAGAAAACCCAAAAATATTTTTCTTTTCAAATCGGGCATGTCTTTTAGTACGGTAAATATTTACGGCTTTAGAAATGTCGATTAATATTGACACGGCGCCATAAATAGAGTCCGTATAAAAGTTGTACAAGTTTTAAAACATGCCCATTATGGTTTGTAGTTATTTCTGACTGCAACCCGTTTTTCGCATTAAAGTCACGTATTTCTTTTGAAAACGTTGGCTCACAACGGGAATTAAGTTTCTCGGGCAAGGTTTACTTTAAAACCTTGTAAGGGGCCAAGTTTACTTTATAATTTGGTCTAACCCAAATATGTGTACGTATCAGTGCACTTATTTTGTCTAAATAAGAGAAATCTTATTGCCACCAGAATCGTTCTATAAAAATACTTAACCGGCAAAAGTCCTCATTAATAATTGTGTCCTTAAAATCATTGACTACAGCTCTTTAAATAGAAAACGGGTCAGGGATTTAGGGGGAGCAAATATTAACTCTTCGTGGAAATAATTTTGGTCGTTAAAAAGGATTGTCAGAAAAGATTAGCTATTCTTCATCATCAGTTATATTATGTGTGCTTTGTGTGATATAGAATCTCATGAATAGGTCCTTAAAATTTTTGGCGTTAAGTATTGGTGGTCGCGTTTGTACACGGGTTTTAGTGTTATGAAGTTAACTTATTTAACTTTAACTAACTTTCTAAAAAAATCAGGGGGACCATTATTGCACTTTTTGCAAAATGGTGGGTGTTTGACCAATTTTGACCAAATCAAAACCACACCCCCCCCCTCTTTCCCCGTCACTACTGGAAACACACAAGAAACAACCAATCCGACATTGATAAAAGCTTAGAAACTCCCTCTTTTGTGCCTACTGTTTGAATCCATCCTAGGTATAACCTTGTCCATCTATGCTTCTGATTTTACATGTTTATATAATCTGTTTATCTCTGTAAACTTAAACAAGTATCTATTTGAATCTGAACCAATTTAGGGTTTATTGATTCTTGATAAAACCTAGTTTTTATTGCTGGGATGTGTTCTTCTTGCCTAGATAAACATTGGATTTTAACAGGTTTGCTTATAACATCGTACTTGTCCCGAAATTGCTCACTTTAGATTCACCTCGGTTCTATCACCAAGAATGCGATCATTGACTGCGATCCATTCTCATCGCATTGAGTGCGATGGCTTTACCCTTATCCATTCGCTGCGATGGTTCATTACGATGGGCCTGTTGCGATGGTCCATTGCGATGGATCGTTGCGATGGTTCATTACAATGGATCGTTGCGTTGGTCCGTTGCGATGGATCGTTGCGATGGTCCGTTGCGATGGATCATTGCGATGGTCTGTCAAGATGGATCGTTGCCATGGTCTGTCAAGATGGATCGTTGCGATGGGTCTGTTACGATGGCTCCCATGCGATGGGGTAGGATGCGATGGTAGGATGCGATGGGGTACGATACGATGGATAGGATACGATGGATAGGATACGATGGATAGGATACGATGGATAGGATACGATGGATAGGATACGATGGATAGGATACGATGGATTTGATACGATGGATAGGATGCGATGGGGTAGGATACGATGGATAAGGATACGATGGATATGATGCGATGGGATTGGATGCGATAAGTAGAGTGCGATGGCTGGGCACGATGGATAGAGTTAGATGGACTTAATACAATGAATTCACTACGATGGACCACATTTGCTAAGTGTTAAGATATGTGTTGCACTATAATGGACTTAGTTTTGCCATGTCTTTTCCTTTTATATCTCGTTATGTGATTCTGAATGTATGACTTTGGTCCATATGATCTATACTTGTCTTTGCTACTCAAACTTATGTGGTGATAATTTGTTGTGATTTATATCCAATGCTTAGAATTTACATGTTTATGAGATATATATGTTTATATATCTACTGTGCTTGTATTTTCTATAAGCAGGAAAATGACGATAACCGAAGAAGAACAAAAACAATTAGACCTTACCCTTGTTCCATTTAATGCTCGAATGCAACATGCACCAAATAATTTTCGTCTAAGAGACGATTTTGATCCTTCTTTGGCGGCATTCAAAATCGCAACAGATATCCTAGATTGTTCACCAATAAAGGATGCATTACGTGTCACTGCATCGGTTCCTGAAGTATACATGCATGAATTTTGGGCAACTGCGTCAATCACACAAGCAAAGCAATTGTCAAAGAAGATAATCTCCTTTACTCTGAACAACAAAGCCTTGACATTTGATCTGCGTCAGTTTAGGCAACTATTTAAGCTTCCAAAGCTTGCAAAAGGGGAACACTTTGTGCCTGATCCAGATGCAGAAGAACTACTTAGAGTAATCCGAGAGTTGAACTATGATGGTGAAATTGGTTTTCTTTCTCAGTTTAACACATCACATATTGGACAACCTTGGAAAGCAATTGTCATCACTTTAGTGAAGTGCCTTACTTCCAAGATTCGTGGATCAGATGCAATGCGACCCGCTCAGGCAGTCATCTTTTGGGGTCTCTATACCGGATCTAAAGTGGATTATGCTTTACAACTTTGGGAAGAATTTTGTCATCAATTCACAAGTTCCAAGAGAAAAGCGGTACATCTTCCATTTCCAAGGTTCACAAAACTCATCATCAATCACTTCATGAAGAGTGACCCAGATATTGATCATCGAGGGAACTTCTTCTATCATACTCAAGATGATGACGATGTGTTAGACACTATGACTGCGGATAATCAACTCACAAAATATAAACTAAGACCAGCTCAAGTGCCTGCAATCATGATGAATGACGGTATAAGGGAAAGTGATCACTACAGAGAGATGCTTAAAGATATTGATGCACAGTTTATACGAGCAAATGCAGATCCTTCCGAAAAACAAGCAGAGACGCAAAAAGGAAAACGAAAGAAAAGAATTTCCAAGCGCGTATCGCCTGTTTCATCAAAAGACAAAGGCACAAGAAAAGAGCATTTAGTTGATGAAGAGGCTGAAGATGCTGAGATGACCCAAACAGAGGAAGAACAGGAAGAAATACCACTTCGAAAGACAAAGAAAGCAAAGCAGGCCAAGGGTAAAAGTGTTGCTTCTGAAGAACCTGCTCAACAACAGAGTTCTGAAGCCAAACGACTGCGTATTGTTCTTCAACAAAGCAGACATGAAGCTTTTACCACAGGTTCAGGTTCTAGAATGTTTGAGGACTTAGCAGAATTTGGCGATCCTGATGCTGACTTGGCATTTTATGACGATCCTCTCGACGAAGATACTTATGAAGATGCTGGTAACTACCACGTTGAAAGTCGTGAGCCAAGTGAAGAACGTGAGAGTAGTGCAGACACAGATACAAGTATGATGTATCGAGACGCCAATATTACCACTTCTTTACCAGAACCACCTCACATGGTGTTAAACGAAGATGCTCATGCAACTCTCATACCAGAGACTCAACTTCAAAGTAAGTCTACTTCTGGTTCTGATGACGTTTTAAAATATCTCAATCTGGAAGGGGAAGGCGTTGAGGTCACAAACACTGACCCGTCAACAAACGAAACCATGGTGGATGTTCCCATAACTACTATTACATCCATCACCACTCCACCATTATCCACCCCGGTCATCAGTGAGGTCATTACCCCAGCTATCACCCCGGCACCCGATGTACAACCAGTATCAACCACCATCATCACCACTGAATCTACACCGTCATCCGCAGCTGAACAACTTGTATCAACCACCGCCCCAATCACTGTATCTACATCAACACCTAACCTACAACAACCAGTATCAACCACCACCACGTTAACAGTTATGGTTACACCTTCACCAGAAGCACCACAAGTATCATCCACATCCAATCCCTTCCTCACAGTCAATGACCCACTAATCCAGTCTCTTCAACAACAACTGGAGGCTTAAGCTACACAAATAGCTACATTGACTGAAAGGATCACCAATCCTCCCAAGGAACCACAACATGATGAGCCTACACTTCAGAAATTAATAGAAAGAGTGTCTAGACTTAAAGCAAAACATAAATCATTTCTTAAAGAGAAGAAAACTCGGGATAAAGAAAATGTTGCTTTTCTCTGGTCAATTGACGAGCAGATGACCACGATCATTCGACGTGAAGTCAAGTCTTATGTTGATCAACAACTACCACATCTTGTCGGTAATGGTCTATCTACTCTTCAGCTAATGACATTGCTACAGACACGTCTACTAGATATGGGCGCTCATAAATCAAAATACAAACGCAAAGTTCTGCAATATCTCAACAAAGCAATTCTTGAAGAGAATCCTGCAGACACTACCGACTCTGAGTCTGACGATGAAGACGTACTAGAGGAAGAAGAAGATGAGGGTAACGATGAGGAGGATGATGGTGACAATGAACAAAATGAGGAAGAAGATAAGGAAGGAGATGAGGAGGAAGAAAAGGATGAAGAAGAAGAGGATAAGGATGACGATGAAGATAAGGACAAAGATACAGGCGACGATGAGGATGACGATGATGATAATGACGACGGTAATGGAACTACCAAGGGTGATCAGAATGACGAAACCGGTACTAAAGCTGAAGAGCCTAATAAGGATGACGGTGACAAAGCTACTGAGAAGGGTTTAGAGGAAGCTGTAGAAAACATTGCTGAAACCGCTGAAAAGACAATCGAGTCTACTGTACCAGAAACTCAGCAAATCGATACAGGTATATCTACTGCACCAGCTCTTACTACTGATTCTCACAATGAATCCGTAGAATATATGCAAGCAGAAGAACCGATACAGCCAATGATTGAAGAAGAACCTCACGGTGATATACCAGTAATGCAAGATAAACCTTCCACAACAGTTGAAGATCCACACAACAGTGACATGGAAGTTAAAGATCTAAATGTACCAGAACCAATGTTTGTTGAATCTTTAATCATTGATGACACGGTACAGGAGCAACTTTGGCTAACAAATGCAGCACCACAGCATTCTTGTGCCACTGCAACTGAAATGGAGATGACTCAATTCCTAAATAACCCTATCGATTTCTCGGCCTTTCTTCGGTATTCTCATAGGAAATCGACAATGACTCCAGATTTGATCAAAATGACAGCTGCAAACGTGGACTTCTTTGATACTTTGAAGATCAGCCATAACGAAGCAGAATATCATTTCAATGAGCTTACCAAAGCAATGAGAGCGACAACTACATGAATTCAAACTCCCGTATTGCAACCTCTCACACCAACGATCATTGCCGGTTCTGCAACAATCCCAATAGAACACTTTGTGTCTCACGACCTTGAATACCTGGAGAATGGAGCAAACAAATATGCTACGTCACTCACCATGGTTAAGGCAATCAACTTGGAGAATGTTCCATGGATAGAGGATAAGGTACCTGGAACCATATGGAGAAAGAAAGTGCTCCAATTCTATGACACTTATGCAGCACTTGGTATTTCTCACTGGAATGCAAAGAAAAAACTTGCCTACAACCATTTCCACCGTCCTAAGAGAGGTTCTCCCATTGTATCAACACATAGGATCAAAAGTATTCTAGGAGCAACCACTCAGACGGTCTTCGGCTACGATTACTTGAACGTAATCCTCTTAAAACGTACTGATGAGAAAGAGTACCGAATTGATGAAAGTGGTCTTCAGTACCTTCAACTTGAAGACATCGAAGATCTCCTGCTGCTATTGGCTCAAGAAAAAGTTGACCACTTATCACCTGATATTGTCATTGCCTTGAGTTCCAACTTTCGCCAATACGCTAAGAAAATCGTCATTCAGAACCGGGTGGAAGACTTTCAACTTGGTGTAGAAAGTTATTAGAAGAAGCTAAACCTAGAACGTCCCCATACGACTCCACTCAGCAATTTCCATAAGAACAAGAAGGTATACATGGGGACAACCACACTAGAAGCAGGCATCTTCTACCCAAATGAGACTGGCACCATGCAGTATATGTGATTCTCTGAAATGCACAAATTCAGCGATGGCACGCTTAAACAAGTTCGGGATGATCTAACGGTTCTCAATGCCAAACAACCTCTTCCAGCAGTCACCTACACCTGGACAAGCCAGTGCATCAGGGGATCAAAGTACGCAATCAAGAAGATTGAAGAACTTCTCAGGAAGCGCCGGTTGCTTCGAAGCATAGAACGATTCGTCGGTGGACGACCATATGGAGCTCACCATCGGTTCACGGAACGAACCAAGTAATTTTGGTTCGTCTCATTACAGGTCAACTCCGTATGTATATTATTGTGAATATGGTATTCTTTTAATTTATCAGCTTTTGTGGCTTGTTATAGTGTAAAGGTATGATAATTTTTCAAGAATTTCTCACGAGATTCTAAATCTTTCAAAATATATCATACTAATGCACTACAACTATCCCTTATTAATTTAAGGGGGAGCATTAACATGTTCTATGGCCAAACATCGATTTCATTTTTACCCAAAGACCGGTTAATCCATTCAATATCCCAAATATTAATGGTTAACATTTTGGATAAGGGGAGAAAATGGGATTAAGGAGACTTAAATGATACTTGGCTAAAAGATGAAAAAGATTTAACGATAATCCAACTTAATATGTGTAAAGCACGTGTTAAGGGGGAGCATTTTTGATGAACAAAACACCTAAGGTACAAAACTTTTGATTTCAATATCACAAGTACCTTAGGTAATTTTCAAGGATTTTTCATGGTGGTTATACTTTCCCAAAACACGCTTAATTCACGACGAATGTGGTGACAAAAGGGTGGTAGGAATAGGTTTAGTCCAATGATTCATCAGAGCCGATGGAATCTTCCCAAGGACAATTCCCTAGATAGAATTAGAAGTCCTAGGAAAGTTGGAGAAAGATTGTGAACGTAGCTGAATGCCGACCAAGTACTTAAGTTAGCACTGGAACAATCACAACAAGGTGCTAGTTATGACGTATTGGTAAGCATTGAAGGGGTTGAAGAATGAAAAAGAATTGTAAAGATAAAGGGTGTAAAGAAAGAAGCCCTCCTTATAACTTTAGGCAGAAACCGGGTCAATACATCTGCTATTGAGATCATTTTTGTTAATGATTCTCGATATTGAAGAAAGTGATCATGGACCCAGTGATGCAATGCACAACCCTTCCCAGCTAACTCAAATATCTCTCAAAAGGTATTTGTTTTAATCACACGGAGATCAACACGTTATCTATTGGTTTATTCACTCCGAATAGACTGATATTGAATAGGTGGCACTCCTCTCCAGCCATCGATCACTAAATCAAAATGCACTATCGAGTCTAGAGCCACGAGATCATCAAAAGTCTCATTAGGACACTTTCCATTTATTCCTTGCTTCTTCACACACTGTGAAAAGTAAGAGATCTTTTATGAGTCCTACGCAGTATTCTTGTAATATTGCCAGAACATCCGAGTGATACGCAGGTATTACAGTGAAGATGGAAATCCTGCTTGAGCCAACATCAAACAAGCTCATGGTAGGTGACACGTGTGGTTCTTTAAGAACTAATCTTGTGACAACTGGAAAGAAACAGTAGTTTAATTCTTAATTGAACTTAAACTCGTTCCAGGCCTCTACGCATTATCGTATGATCTTGCCAGAACACTCAGAGTGACACTCTTTAGTGTTCATAGTGACGAGTGGAAATCCTTCTAGTGTTAACATCAAACAGCACTTGGTAGGTAACAAGCAAGATTCAATTTGAATCAAGTTTGTGACAACTGGAAAGCAACGATGGTGAATATCTTAATTGAAATTCACTTGTTCCAGGTTTCATGAATTGACGACTTCAATCATAAGGATTTTTAATCCAAATGATACACTCTTTATGTTCGCAGTCAGCTTTGGACGATCGAATGAAGAGAACGGGTTTACCCGCGAAATCCTGTCAGGAAGTTACTTAATTGAAACTATCCGTCACGGGTACGATATCTAATATCGTCCAACGGTCTTCACCGACCGGAGGTAAAATGCTACCGAATTAGAATAAAATGTCAAAGCCATTTTATTCGTGTCGTTGCTGTGTACCTGTTAAAGACGGTGGCGTTGCTGTGTACCTGTTGAAGACGGTGGCGTTGTTGTGTACCAGTTGAAGACACTGGCGTTGCGGTGTACCTGTTGAAGACGTCCTCACATGCTTATTCCTTCAGCATCAAATACTCCTGCAAATTTCAAGAAAGTATGACCTAAAAGTCTTCCGCTGTATCGACTCTGAAACTTTCAAGAATTCAACAAAGGATAAGTGTGTGGGACATGAAGTCACAAAGAGGCAAACATCACAAGAAAATAAAGACTGCACGTGAAAGGCCAAAAGAACGTGTTCCAAGAAAAAGGCTGATATCATTCAACACATATTCACAAAAGAAAAGAAAAAGAAAGAAAAGAAGACTACGAGCTCAAGACCAAGATCTAACATGCTAGATTAGGACTTTGTAAATTTGGAGTGACCTCCCTTTGGGGGAGATTGTTGGAAATACGTTTTACGTATATAGAAAGTCTCGGTCACTCCAATAATGCAGTTATAGGCTCGTAGTAATGTTAAGTGTCATTTATTACATAGCCCGACCCATGAGCATGTTCATGGGCCGGAAGCCCAAGTCCATTAAGGACTTGGGGTATTTAAACCTCTTTCCACCATGGAAAGAGGTGTTGGTTGTTCATTTCTCTCATTTCAATATACAAGTTTTCTTTCACTTCTCTCTCTAACTTTCTCTCTCTAGAAAAACATCAACCCTCTTAATTCATAAGATTATCATTGTTCTACAATTTTGTTTTTAATCATTATCCAGTCTAGCATAAGTTAAGAATTTTTTTTATCTTTTTAATCTCTTTTCACTAGTCCTCCCAAGTATTTATTCCAATTCGTGTCTAATTTCCCATAAACAACTAATTTGTTCAAACAATGTGCTTAATTATTAATCAAACTGAAAATGAAAAGTTTGAAATGACTGAAGTAAAATAAAAATAAGTCAAGATGAAAACTGATCAAACATAAATTCAATTCAATAATACTAAAGAATTACAGTTTTAAAATAAAAACAAACATTTTGTTTCTCTAATTAATCAAACTTTGGAGATTTTTTAGGATCAAAAGCCAAATGTAGTTCATCGTATTCAAAAGACTCTGTGAACTCAGATTCTTCTTCTTCATTTTCATGCTCATAGTCGTAAACATCATCATCAATTATTTGATCTTCTTGCTCCAGTTGCCTCCTATAAGCTTCCTCCCTCTGGCGGTGTTCCTCTTGCCTCCTTCTAAAGGAAGCACCTTCCTCCCTCTCGCGTTGTTCTTGCTCCTGTTGCCTCCTTCTTAAGGAAGCAACTTCCTCCCTCTGGCGTTGTTTTTCCAGTTGGGCATTCTCTTCTTCTTCCAGCTTCCATTGTCGCTGTTCGTGAGCTTCCTCAACATAGCAATTGTACTCTTCATATGGATCATTGTAAGAACAAACAACATGGAAATCTCCATCTGCATTAGCTTTTACTTTGGGCACCACATAAGGTTTCCTGAAAAGAACATATAAGATTATTAGTACTAAATGATAACAAAGATAAAACGTTAATAAAATAAATAATGATACAATTTTGTTTTCTACTGCACTGGTATCTTCAAAAGCAGCAGAAAATGTTCTTTTTGCTGAAGAAGACATTTTTTTATTCTTAAAATATTGATAATTGAGTGTTTTTTATGTTTTCGTTATGATGAATTTCATTACTTAATCCTTGTTTATATAACCAAGGATGGAATACAAAGAGTCAGCAGCCTACATGCCAACATCTAATGCATATTCATGCATGTAATTAATTTTTCTGAAGTTCCAAGAATTAGCATTCTCATTGGCCGTGTAGAAAGTGTGTGCTTACTGTGTTTTAGGGCTTATTGTGTTTTAAAAATAGCAAAAAACAATGTCTAGGACTCGAACCCTAGACCTTCCTTTCAAACACTAACACACTTAACCAGTTTGCCACATGAATGTTTGGTTCTAAATATGTGACTAATATTAACATTAGTGAAAACTGAGATTACATTTGGTTCTAAACATTTTTCACGTGAATATTTTACTGTGTGACGTTTTGAATGTGTTGGTCACAGATAATCCCATTATAATGTGGCCATAAATATAATTTAGTTTCACATTTCTCAAATGTTGTGACTATTGGCAAACGTATAGTCAAATAATTGTTTGACGATTTAATGTGATCATGTATTATATTTGATCATAGTCTTCAAGTAATTGTAAAATATTTGTCACATTTAAATAAATATAGTGGCAAATGTTTCAATACCTACTTTCAATTTCCCACACACACAAAATTCATGTGTGATTAACATTTAACAAAATATACTATTCATATTAAAATAATGTGTGTGACAACCTTGTTTATCAATTTTTCACTTGTAAAATAAGTCTATGTGACCATATATGATTTTTGGTCACATTCAATGTGTGTATGACAAATATTTGTCACACATGTATAGGTATAATGTGACTACTACTTGAACCAGACTTTGATTCGGTAACACTCTCAAATTATTAAGTGACTAACGACTCATCCAAAAATCATTTGTTAGCCCTAGTCACGTAAATATTCATATGCGTGACAAACAAAATACGAAATGGTTATACAAACTGACTTCAAGTGTGAGTGTTTATTTATGACTAGTGGATTCAGTCACACAAAAAAATTATTTGTGACTACACGAAATTTGATATGTGTAACCAAAACCACTTTGTGTACTAGTGTACTTCGCTCTGATACTAATTGTAGAAACTAAGGGGGGGGGGGGGTGAATAGTTTCTAATTAAGTTTTCAAAACATTTCGCATAACCCATTTTCCGCGGCTCAATAAACATGGCCACAGTTCGTTATCACTAAGGAACCGCGGGTCCATTTAAGGGACCACCAACAATGGACGAAACCATTTGTTACTTGTTAAACTTTAACAATCCTTTGTAACAAATTCCCGATCAAGCTTGACTAAGTATGAGATGTGTTTGTTGAAAGACAAAGATTACAAGTAAGCATACACACAAATACATCAAATCAAGAGTACATCAAGCAATAGTCAGAACATTAAGCACACACGTACTAAGCCTTAACTTTTCCGCAACTAAGATGTTTAGACTAAGGGATGCACACTTGACCATAGTCCAAACATGAAGCACACACGTACTAAGCCTCAACTTTTCCACAACATAGATGTTTAGAGTATGTGGTGCACACAAATACACGCAACACAAGTATGCATCCATAAAAGTCTAACACCCCCAAATTTACCACGCAGCGGAATACCACATTTGGGTGCTAGGAAATGAATCATCACACAAGCCATATCAAACGACTCAAAAGAGACTTTTCAATTTTAACTAGATTTAAATCATAAAGTTACAACAACATGTCTAAATGTCCCCAAATTTACAACAGATTAGCATTAGGTCACCATGAATCTCAACCACATAAAACCATTTTTGTTCAACAAGACAATTTAGACAAAATAAAGCATAAATTGTTTATAAGTAAAGAGAGGAAATCAAATTTAGACTGCCCAAAAGCCAGAACAACAATCCATAGCATGCTCTGCCACTCTCAGTCTCGATTACCTTAAACACATGCTTAAGAGGGTCAACAAATAATGTTGAGTGAAATCTATAGGTTTACAAATCACAGTTTGAACATAAGTATAAAAATCATTCACAATTATTCAATAGAATGTTGATCATTACAAACTATTATTCAGGCATTTCTCATTATAGCATAAGATAATTAATTATGTTTAAGCTCATGACACCGACCCCATAAACTAATCACCCCCGCCAATTTGCCAGCGTGATTTAAGTGAAGTCATTGCCCCTCTTAGGTATTCGTTGCAAATTATACCTTTTTCTTAACACAAGTTATCCATTGGCAGAGGGTACTCAACGTACTAGGGCTATGTTTGGCAAGAGCTTTTTTAAAACTTTTTCAGAGCTGTTAGCTTTTTTTGTTAAAAAAATAATCTAATAGCTCTGTTTGGTACAACAATTTTTAAGAGCTGTTAGCTTCTTATTTTCACCAAGGCTATGTTTGGTAAAATTAGCTGTAAGCTGTAAGCTGTTAACTGTAAGCTGTTAACTGTAAGCTGTTAGCTGTAAGCTGTTTACTAAAAAGCTCTATTTTTAATAGAAGTGTTTGGTACATTAGCTGTTAACTATAAAAATTAAAATGTATAATGACTTAAAAGGACATATTTAAATAAACTATAATATGGTTGGAGGGTATATCAGTAATCTACAGCTTTAACAGATCTTGACAATTTAAAAAGCTATATCAGACAACTTTTTATTTAAGAGCTACTTGGTGAAAATAAGAAGCTAACAACTCTAAAAAATTGTTGCACCAAACAGAGCTATTAGATTATTTTTTTAACAAAAAAACTAACAGCTCTGAAAAAGTTTTAAAAAAGCTGTCTGATATAGCTTTTTAAATTGTCAAGAGCTGTTAAAGCTGTAGATTACTGATATACCCTCCAACCATATTATAATTTATTTAAATATGTCCTTTTAAGTCATTTTACATTTTAATTTTTACAGTTAACAGCTAATATACCAAACACTTCTATTAAAAATAGAGCTTTTCAGTAAACAGCTTACAGCTAACAGCTTACAGTTAACAGCTTACAGTTAACAGCTTACAACTTACAGCTAATTTTACCAAACATAGCCTAGCTCTCGTCTCGGATTGGGTCGTCAACCCAATGGTACTATCAATTGTTCAAGCGACTATTTCCAATCCACATAATAAATAAACAATAGTTAACGGTTCATGAAGTTAGGTCCTTTTAGCAACTAGCTACTTAACATAATTTAAGGCATCATTCGGGTCCAATAATCATTCACGACTCATGTTCCTTTTTATTTAAATAACATGTATCCCCCTCGCGGGTAAAATCATTTAAAACAATAGAAAGCGAGGCTATAGACTCACCTTAAGTAGTAGTGGTAGTAGTAGTAGCAAAGACGACAATCACCGACGATGAGGATCCCGGGAATATCAAAGACAACACCTAACGAACAAAACGCGAAATGAATCAATACATTAAACTACCAACTTGTACTTAATATAAATAAATAAGTTTACACAAAACTCCTTCAAACTCACGCCAAAAATACACACAAGTGATATTTACTAGACATTTACATTTGTCTATCCTATTAGAACAAACACTCTTAAAACAATTCTGCCGGTACATACCAAATGTACGGACTGAATATCCATACTTAAACACCACGAATTTTCATGAAACTCGCTGGAGGTCTCACTTACATCATGTAGAAAGCACACAAAAATTTTCAAAAAATATTTTACTTTTAAGTCTCGCTGCTCAACACATTTCCTACCTTGATAATTCGGGCAGATTTGTACCCTTGCATTGTAACACCATTTTGACTTACTTACTTAACCAATACCATTTGTAATTCTAACTCCTAAGTTTAAAAGAAGACTCGAGACTCCAGTTTATAGCCAAAGAACATCCCGCGGACATTTTTAATACTCCACTTATAGTCCCTGATTTGACCTAATATCGAACACAAATTCGGATTGTGTCGATATTCACCTCTTGGTACACGAATATTCAAACTAAAGTAACTTCTACCTCGTTTTGAGTTAGAAGTTATATCTTATTCCAAATTAAAGCTTGAAAGAAGCTCTAAAACTATATCCCATAGTCTCAACCTTGACTGTAACACCCCATTTTGGTAAATGGAATGTCACGCGTGATTATGGCGTGTCATCAAAGCATACAAAGTAAATATCTTAAAAACATTAAATGACCATGAATGGAAGTACCGGAAAAAAACATAGGTACTCCAAGTATAAGCTCATCATACACAAACATAAGTACTGAAATGGAAAAGGACTAAACAATGTCCAGGGAAATAAGTATAAAAAACGTATGATGAAATGCATAGAGTAGAGAAGGCTAGATAGCTTCCAATCCATATACACGTACGCTTAAAGTCTACGAGCGCCCTTGAGTACCTGCCGTTTGGGAACATGAAAGGAAAACGGCTGAGCATAACTCTCAGTGCACGGATATACAAGTATAGCATGGAATAACATAATCATAAATGACTAATAGCAGCGAAAATGTATAAGTCCTAAGTAACCCGGAACATGTTCATAAAACTGGTTTTATAGTTTGAAAAGACTTATGTTTTTATGTAAAATTTGTATTAATTAGCCAATAGCCTATAGGTCATGAGGTTCCACCGTGCATGAATACTTGAAGGGGAGACCTCGTCATGCAATTAGAGGGGTTGCCTCTAATTAAATAGTCTGGGTAAGAGGGATCAACTCCTAGTGAAGGATGTAAGACACACAACGCATTCACTCTGGTATTACTGGTAAACATGTAACTAGGATGCACCCATGCGCCCCACACGATAATATAATATAATGGCCAAAACTGTAAAGGAACGCCACGAGCAATCACTCTGCCGTAGGGAAGTCATAACATTGGTGCCTCCAGTGTTATGGTTATGGTACTTCCATAACTAGGTGACACTGGTCATGCATGTATATGGCTTAGGCTCTTAAACTAACATAAGCATCAAACATATAAACAATAGTGTGAAAACATTTGGCTGCAAACGGGGAATCCTAATAAGGAAAGAATGTCCATACTTAAGGGACGGGAAATCCGTACCTTATGTCCAGTGAACGAACAAGACGGAAGAATGAAAGTCCTACTTCGACCACGCTAATGCTACATAAAATAGGGGACATGTATAAGTATTCTGTTTAAAGAGTACTTAACTGATTATATCGTGTCTTAGCTTGTTTTATATGTTCTTGTCTTGTTTTACTAATTTTAAAGTTATGTTGTGTTTATCATGTATTCTATGTATTCTGATTAAGTATTATTTGTATTTCTTGTATTATTATACTTGTTGTGAATAATAAGTAACTTTCTAAAAATAGCAGGTTTCTTAAAAATGAAAGTTTCCAAAAATAGAAAGTTTCCAAAAATAGATTAACTTCTAAAAATAGATCAGTTTCTAAATATAAAAAGTTTCCAAAATAGTAAGTTTCCTGAAATAGAAAGTTTCCATATTTAGAATTAAGCTGAACTAATAAGCTAATAATATATAAGCATAAGTTTATTGGTTAAATATCATAAGTCATGTAATTATTCGTATAGTTTATTAATAATGTCATGTTAAATAAACTATAGGTTATACGATTTAATTATATATAAGCATGATTTAATTAAATTAAGTTGTATAAAATACTTAGGTTAAACATGTATTAATATTGTATTAATTATAACCTAAGTCATGTTTATTAATGACTTATATTCCATGTCTTAAATAGCTAATTTATACTATAGGCTCAATTAAATAAATAAATACTTAGGTTAAAACATGTATTATTTCATAAATAATATTAACCTAAGTCCATGATTAACTAAATTAATTATTAGTCATGATTAATAAATTTAATTTCTTGTTAAAATAGTATAACTTGTAAAAATTAATACTTGTAAAAGTTAGTCATGAAACGGACCCGTGATTTTAATTTAGACACATTGTGAACCGGACCGAATTCTCCCGAGAACCGGACCAAACAAACACCCCCTTAACCGTGGCTAACCGGCTCAGCCGATTGCCACTGTTCTTGTAAAAATGCCATCGGCTTAAGCCGGTGGTGCCCCCTGGTTTGTCTCGGCTAGCCGCTGCCCATACAAAGTTCCCACCGGCATTTAGCCGGTGGTTCCCCATGCTGAGGCCTTGCGTTCCCCCTGCTCGACCTAAAACAGCCACCGGCAGTTAGCCGGTGGTGGTGTTTGCTTCTGTCGGCGACTCAAGTCGGGGTCCCTTGGTTCCTTGCTGTCGAGACCACACAGCCCACACCGAGACCATGGGGTCTCGGTTGGTGGTGATTCGAAGACCACCGAGAGCTTCGGCTGTCGGTTTCCTTGCGTCGGCCGAACTAAACCAACCCAAAACCATCTTCTATTTTCCCCCATGATTAATGGCATGATAAATTACTTGTTTTCATAAAACCCCATGATTACATGTTCTTGATTAAATAAAAGAGTCAAAAGAAAAGGACAACGGATTACCGAATGCGTGAAACAAATGGAACATAATAAGACGAACACAATCACTTGAATTTAATCACCCAAAATCAACAACCACTCCCTTGTGGTGGTGTTATAGCCGGCGGCCAAGAGAGCAAAAAGGGGGCTAGGGTTTTGTAATTTTAGAAAACTCTGACAAATGAAAATGTGTTTCTCCCTTTTTTTTATTATAGTAAAATCAAAAGTGGGCTTGGCCCTCTTGTCGTTGGTGTCTGCGGCATGTGGGGCCCACAAGGGGAAACCCGAAGTTTTTCCCGTGTCTAATATTTTACGTGCATATACGTTCGTGTTTTCGTGTTATATTATAATTAAATGTCGTTGTTATATATAAATACTTGTACTTAACGATATTAATCGTATTATATTAAATAAGTACGTAATTACGTGTTAGTGATTTTTATGTTCATGATTTCATGTTCGGGATTATAATTATTATTGTTAATAATTATCGTGTACTTTCACGTACTTAATACTTATCGTGTAATAACACGTACATAATTTCTGTAATTAATAATCGTGCCACGTGTTCGTGCTATAAAAGGAAAGTTTTTATATGTACATACGTTTTCTAAGTGTACTGTTCATGGTAAAAGCATGCGGGTTTTACAACTCTTCCCCCCTAAAAAGAATAATTCGTCCCCGGATTATAGATAAAATAAACTGAAAGAGGAACATACCCGAATTTAAAACTCGAAATGAGGGTAAGAAGCCCGGATAGACTCATTTGTTTCCCAAGTGTCTTCCCGCTCGGTATGATCCCTCCAAAGGATTTTAACGAAAGGAATCGTCTTCTTCCTCATGACTCGTTCTTGTCTGTCAAGAACTCGCTCGGGTTCCTCTATGAAGGTAAGATCTTCACGAATATGTTCCAGTGGATACTGAACCGTGTGAAGGTGATGATAATTGTACCCTCTAAGTAAGGACACATGGAAAATGTCATGAACGTGAGAAAGCTGCGGAGGTAACGCTAAGCGATAAGATAATTCACCGACTCGATCGATGATATCGAACGGTCGGATGAATTGAGGATTGAGTTTCCCTTTGATTCCAAAATGTCTAACACCACGTGTCGGTGATACCTTAAGAAAGATATGGTCTTCTATGTTGAAACGTAAGTCCCTACGATGCTTATCGGCATAAATCTTCTGACGTGCGCGAGCTTCTTGTAATTTCTACTTAGCTACAGCGACCTTCTCGTTGGTAAACTCTATCATCTCTAGTCCTTCAAGTGTTCGCTCACCAACCTGATCCCAGCAGATTTGGGGCGCGACACTTTCTGCGATACAACATCTTAAACGGTGCACACTTATTGCTGGTGTGCCAACTGTTGTTGTATGCAAACTTACCAAACAGATATAATCATCCTAATATCCTGTCCACTCTAATGCACATGCTCGGAGCATGTCTTCCAATGTCTAAATAGTTTGCTCTGACTGTCTGTCTGTTTGAGTATGAAAAGCCGTGCTAAGCTTAAGTTTTGTACCCCAAGCTTTCTACAGACTTCTCCAAAATCGCGAAATGAACCGAGGATCTCTAACCGAGACGATACTGGATGGAGTACCATGAAGTCTCATGATCTCCTTCTTGTAAGTATCGGCGAGTTTGTTGACCGGATCTTCCTTGCGGATCGGTAAGAAATGAGCTGACTTAGTAAGCCGATCAACGATAACCCAAATCGCATCATGCCTCCTCTTTGTCTGCGGAAAACCGGTAACAAAATCCATGGTGATCTTGTCCCACTTCCACTCTGTAATGTCTAACGGTTGTAGTAGACCACTAGACCGCTGGTGCTCTATCTTAACCTACTGGCAGGTAAGACATTTGGAGACATAAGTAGCAATAACGCTTCTCTGAGTGTAAGATCATCACAAACACAAAGTCTGGTGCCCTGCGATAAGATACCGTTGTCATCTAACTGAAACTCCGTCTGTTGATCCAAGTTCTGAATGATCGCCCAGATTTCACCATCATCCTTCTGAGCTTCCTTGATCCTAAAGAGTAATTCCGGTTCCACTCTAAGATTAGCCAAGTAACCATGCTGCCCACATACCATGATCTCAATGTCTAGTCACTCCAAGTCTCTTATAATATCTTCCTCTATCTTGATGCCGTTGATCATACCCGACTTTCTACTCAGAGCATCTGCTACTACATTCGCCTTGCCGGGATGATACTGTAGATTAATGTCATAATCCTTCAACAGCTCTAACCATCTTCTTTGCCTCATGTGCAGTTCACGTTGATTGAAGATGTTTTTCAGGCTCTTGTAATCTGTGAAGATATCACATGATTCGCCATACAAGTAGTGCCTCCATATCTTTAATGCAAACACGACTGCTGCAAGTTCCAAGTCATGTGTGGGGTAGTTCTCCTCATAAGGCTTAAGCTGTCGTGATGCGTATGCAATCACCTTCCCATGTTGCATGAGAACACAACCAAGTCCCTTCCCTGAAGCATCACTGTAGATTTGAAATCCACCTGTACCAGATGGGAGAATAAGAATCGATGCAGATACTAGCCTCTGTCTTAGGTCTTCAAAGCACTTCTCTCTTTCTTCAGTCTAGACGAATTTCTCCCTTTTCCGCATCAGTTTGGTCAATGGCAGTGCTAAACGGGAAAAGTTCTCTATGAACCTACGGTAGTAACTAGCTAAGCCTAGGAAACTGCAAACATCAGTCGCTGATGTCGGTCTTGGCCAGTTGGTAATAGCCTCAACCTTTGTTGGGTTCATGGTTATTCCTTCTGCTGATACGATGTGGCCTAGGAACGCCAACTTGTCTAACCAGAATTCACACTTGGAGAAATAAGCATACAGCTGCTTTTGGCGAAGTATCTGTAGTACAGTACGAAGATGGTCTTCGTGTTCTTCCTTTGACCTTGAGAAAATCATAATGTCGTCAATGAAGAAAATGACGAACTTGTCCAGGAACTCATGGAAGATACGATTCATCAAGTCCATGAAAACAGCTGGAGCATCGGTAAGGCCAAATGGCATGACTACGAATTCGTAGTGCCCATAACGTGTACAAAAAGCAGTCTTGGCGATGTCCTGCTCTTTGACCCATAACTGATGATAGCCCGACCTTAGATCAATCTTGGAGAAATGTTTGGCCCCTTGGAGTTGGTGAAACAAGTCATCAATACGTGGTAACGGATATCTATTCCTGATGGTGATCTTGTTAAGCTTACGATAATCTATATAGAGAAGCATACTGTCGTCCTTCTTCTTTACGAAAAGAACTGGTGCGCCCCATAGAAAAGCACTAGGTCGGATGAAACCACGTTCCAACAATTCCTGCTGTTTTTCCATTAACTCCTTCATCTCTATGGGAGCCATGCGATAAGGAGCCTTAGAAATTGGCTCAGCTCCTGGGACGAGCTCAATATTAAACTCCACTTCACGAGCAGGTGGTATGCCCGGAAGTTCGTCTGGAAACACGTCTAGAAATTCTGACACGATCGGCTGATTCTGGATAGATGGAGGTTCAGCCTCAAGATCATGAACAGTAGCAAGATAGCCCTCGCAACCATGTGACAGTAGTGCACGTGCTTGTAAGGTTGAAATTATTTGTAAAGACCTTCCGGGTACGAAACCGTTGTGAATGTACTCTGGTGCATTTACATCACCGAAGATGACCCGATATGAATGGCAGTTAATGGTGGCGTGATGTTTGGATAGCCAGTCCATGCCCAATATCATATCAAAATCGCACATGTCCAATGGAAGTGCGTCAACTGGACGGATCTTCTCGTCAAACTTTATGGGAAGACTCTTGTACCCATGGGTTATGCGTACATAGTCTCTTAAGGGCGTGGAAATGTTTAATACATTATCTAATGACATAGGGGATATCCTATAATTCTTGGCATAAGCAGTAGAAATGACCGACTGAGTAGCACCCGTGTCAAATAAAACACATGCAGCTTGACCATACATATACAAGATTCTAGTGATGGTACCTGTAGACTTGTTGGCCTGATCACGCGAGGTCGTGTACACCCGCCCAGTAGGAGGAGGTGGCTGGAGTCGGCATGTCCAGATGTGCCCTCTATCTCACCCTTGCGGTAGTCCTTCATGCGATGACCAGTCAGGCCACACTTGAAGCAAGCATCGCTGTCGCGGAGACATGGCCCTGGGTGCCTACAGTTGCAGGTAGTACAGAGAGGGTGAGTACACCCTACAACAGGTGCCCTTGCTGGCTGGGAGCCTATTCAGAAAAGTACACATGTGACATGGTTTATGGGTACAAATATGACAATGCAGAAAATCATAAGACATAATACCAGTGATAGGTGTACGGTTGGGTTGTGAACCTCTGCGGTCCTGCTCCCTTCCGTTACCATGATTCCTGGTAGAAGATGCTGAAGTGTCAGAATTATGAATTATAAACATGTAACATAAGGAAAAATGAGTATGTTTAGGGACCTGCTGCTGTTAGAGTTACCAGTGTTATTACAGTAATTATCATTACCGCCACGCCTATCCGTAGCAGAACGGTCTTGGGTCTGACCGTTACCCTTGGGCTGAGTAGGCTGCTGCTGAGTAGCCGGTTGAGACTGATCCCCAGTCTTTTGCCTCTTCTTGGGTCTCTCTGCCTCACCGAATTCATCTCTCCCCTGCAGCATCTCCAGCTTACGTGTTGCATCGGCTACTTGTGCCACCGTGTTGAAAGTATCACACACCAAGTTATTGGTGATCGATGTACGAAGAGCCCAACGAAAGTGGTATGCTTGCTCTTCGGCAGTACCTGCTGTCGGGCCAAGAAAACCAGCCAAACGAAGAAAGCGCTGCATGAACTCGTCGCTGTTCTCCCCAGCTCTCTGCCTGATCCCGTGATACTCCCTCTTCAGATTGTCCTGCTAAGCCCTGGGGAAGTACTGTCCCATCACTAACTCCCTGAACTGAGCCCAAGTCAAGCTAGCCACCCAATTGTCACCTCCCTCAGAATGCTTCACTGACTTCCACCATCCCAACACGTCACCTTCGAACTTGTAACATGCTATAGGATATGTAAATATTACTTATGTTTTAGAGAGAGAAAGAGATAGAGAGATGATGGAGTTCACACACTGCTAGAGAGAGAAAGTGAAAGATAACTATGTGTAAATTATGAAAACCACCACCCTCTCCATCAAAGGAGAGGGTTTATATACCAAGCCCATAAAATGGGCTTGGGCTTACATTTGGGTCGTCCATACATAACATGGACTAGGCCTTTCCTTGTTTGATATATTAAAAGATATCTAGACTACGAGCTACTACTTAATATATTGTCGGAGTGACCAAATCTTCCTAAATACGTAAAAACGTATTTCCAACAATCTCCCCCTAAGGTAGGTCACTCCAAACAAGGGCGTTACCCGAGTTACAATAATAAAATAAACCTAGCATAATATGCTTGTCTTGAGCTCGTAGTCTTCGTCTTTCTTTTCTTTTTCTTTTCTGGTGAACATGCTGATGTGATCATTGATATCCATCTTTAGCATTAATCTCTTACCTTGATCTTGTGCATCCATCACTTGTGATCTTCGCGTCCTCCTGACACCATGTCCCACATACTTATACCTTTGTAATTCTTGAAAGCTTCAGAGTTTGATACAGCGGGAGACTTAACTTTTAGGCTTTCTTGAATTTGTTGAAGTATTAAGTGCGAAAAGTATAAGCATGCGGGGACGACTTCTTCTCGGATTCCGCAACGCCATCGTCTTCAAATGCCGCAACATAAGTAGAAACGAACGAAATGGCTTTGAACATTTCATTCTAATTCGGTAGCATTTTACCTCCGGTCGGTGAAGACCGTTGGACGATATAAAATATCGTACTTGTGGCAGGTAGATTTAATTAAAAATCTCCTTGACAAGATTTCGCGGGTAAACCCGTTCTTTTTACTCGACCGTCCAAAGCTGACTGCGAACGTAAAGAGTGAATCATTTGGATAAAATTATCCGCATGATTTAAGCCGTCAATTCTGAGTCCTGGAACAAGTTTGATTCATTAAAGAATCGCACCATCGTTGCTTTCCAGTTGTCACGAGCTTGATTCATATTGAATCTTGCAAGTTACCTACCAAGTGCTGTTTGAGGTTAACACTAGAAGGATTTCCACTCATCATTGTGAACACTAAGGTATCACTCTGAGTGTTCTGGCAAGATCGATATTGCGTAGAGGCCTGGAACGTGTTTAAGTTCAGATAAGAATTAAACCGTTGTTGCTTTCCATTTATCACAAGTTTGATTCATAAAGAATCCCACAAGTCACCTACCATGAGATTTTTTATATTCGCTCAAAAAGGATTTCCATCTTCATTGTAAATACTTTCGTATTATTCGATGTTCAGGCAAGATCATGAAGATTTTGCGTAGGACTCTTAAAATCTTTCTTACTTTTCACAGTGTGTGCAGAAGCAAGGAATTATGAAAGTGTATCCTAATGAGATATTTGATGATCTCAAATGGCTCTAGACTCGATCGTGCATTTTGGATTTTAGTGATCGGAGGCTGGAGAGGAGTGCCACCATTTCAATACCAATTTATTCGGAGTGAATAAATCGATAGATAACGTGTTGTCTCCGTGTGATTAAAACATATATCTTTTAAGAGATATCTGAGTTAGCTGGGATGGGTTGTGCATTGCATCACTGGGTCCATGATGTCTATCTTCAATATCAAGAATCATTAAAAATGATCTCAATAGCATATGTATTGACCCGGTTTCTGCCTAAGGTTGTAAGGAGGGCTTCTTTCTTTACACCCTTTATCTTTACAATTCTTTTTCATTCTTCAACCCCTTCAATGCTTACCAATACGTCATAAACCTTGTTGTGATTGTTCCAGTGCTAACTTAAGTACTTGGTCGGCATTCAGCTACGTTCACAATCTTTTCTCCAACTTTCCTAAGGACTACTATTTCTAGCTATGGAATGTCCTTGGGAAGATTCCTCCAGTTCTGGAAGAATCATAGGACTTAACCTATCCTACCATCCTTATGTCACCACAATCCTCATCGTCGTGAAATAAATGCGTTGAGGGTAAGTATAAATCACCATGAAATCCATTTTGATGTGCAAATCCGTTTTGCTCCCCCTTAACATATACCACGATATTCGAAAACATTTCGCACATGTCGGGATGAGCCATCACGTTAAGTCAAACCATTTTTGATAATTTATCATATTAAATCACATTTTCTCGCCCATATTAAAAAATATTAACCCAATCGATGTTTTTAATATCAATTGATTTAATGAAGTTTTAACAAAGGTTTTGGGACGAAAAATGCAAGTCCGTTTTATCTTCATGATACCAAATGTATGAGATATGATACCGATTTGTAACATGATCACATATTCACCATATTAGAATAAATTAACAAGGTTGGACCTGATTGATGAGAACATCATATGATAAGATCAAATGGTTCTTGTCGGCATATGGTGGTCGCCTCGTCACGTCTGAAGTCATCTCTTGACACCACATGTACGATTGGTATTCTTGTCTTAACACCATTGTGTGAACTTGGCACTTTCGGCATCGAAGATTCTGAATGCTTGACAATTTCTCCCCCTCAATTGTTGACCCGTGTTCAATTAAAAGAGTTGTAGTCGTCGGTTGAGTAGTCGCATCGTCGAGTATGTAGATACCAATTGTAGATTGCTATGGTTGTAGAGATGATAACTTCATGAAAACAAGACTTCTCTTGTTTTAACAAATAAATGCACTGAAGCGTACATAAATCTGTGTTAGACCAAGTTATAAAGTAAACTTGATCCCTTACAAGGTTTTAAAGTAAACCTTGCCCGAGAAAATTAATTCCCGTTGAGATCCAAAGCTTTCTGTTAATGCAAGTGATGCCTAAAAACATTATTAGTGTTAACTAATCTTTCTTAGTTTTGATCACAACAAACCATACAACACATTTAGTGTAAAACACAAAATGAATTATTTAACTAACACTATCATCAAGGTAATAATCATATCACTAACCTTTCTTAATCATACTTAGTGATCATCAAAATGATTATCCTTAAAACTCACTTTTGTTAATATGACAAAAGACTTTTTAATAAACTTTCTTTTTTAGAAATTGTTTTATTAAAATGGAAAATGAAAATTTGAAAATAGCATATTCCAAATGCTGTTAGAATATCCTTTGAAGGTTTCAAATACCTCAGATATTCCCACCCCACTAAAATAAAAAAAACGGAGCGGAGTCTAGTGGTGGTACCTTAAGTACCTACGCGGTTCCTTAGCAATAAGGTATCGCGGGGTGAGATAAGGTACCGCGCACAGCTAGCCGTTATAGATCCGTTATACTTTGTCTCCTTTAAATAGTGGGTCAAATCTCATTTTCCAGTAAGCCTCTTGGACGTTTTTCTCAGCCCTCTTTCTATTTTCTATAGCATAATCATTAGTAAATGATCACTTAAATTGTTAAGGATGTTTACATATGATTATCCTCTTGATCCCCTCCTTTACCTTGTCCAATGAGAAGATCACTCACTCACTAGTGTTGTGATAAAGATGAATCTATGAGCTAGTCATATTCATCATGATACCTCTTTTGTTTTAGGTCAATCCAATGTATTTATGAATACTTGGACTAGTTGTGTTCATCTAAGTTATTTGTGGATACATGGATTTGTTGTGTACATCCATTGCATATGTGTTTGCTTGGATTTGTGTTGTGTAAATCCAAGCTACATGTGTGTACTTGGATAAGTCTAGTTGAGTTGTAATAGATTTGATTAGGAGTTCTCACTAAACTATAAAGTGATGTGGTTGTGTCTTGTGAGTTCTCACTAAACTTAAAAGTGATTAGTAGTTATGTTGTGTGAAGTTCTCACTTAGCTTCAAAGTGAAGAGTCGTGAAGATTGGTTCTAGCTTTCGATTAGAACTCGACATCTAGCCTTGTATCGTTAAATTGTGAAGTAGGCAACGTCGTGAAGATTGGTTCTACCTTAAGATTAGAACTCGACATCTAGCCTTGTGTCGTTAAATTGTGAAGTAGGCAACGTCGTGTAGATTGGTCCTAGCTAAAGATTAGGTCTCGACATTTAGCTTAGTGTCAGAAAATAATGTATGCAACGATGTAACGTTTTCTACGCCGAGAAGGGAGTTTGTGGATATAGTGGAAATCTCGAGTAGGTGTACTCGAGGAGTGGAGTAGAAACGAGGATAGAGCCTCTTTGTCGAACCACTATAAATCTTGGTGTCTTCCAACTAGGTTGTCTCCTTCCTTACTCTTTACTTATTTCATTATCATTATACTTACCTATTATCTTTGCTAGTGCATTTGAATTGAACCTAATCATTATGCAACTTAGCCTCAAGTAAAAGATAGTTTTGATACATACCAAATTGAAAGTAATTTTAATTTGGTCACCAATCGAAGAGAAACTATTCAACCCCCCCTTCTAGTTTCTTCAATTGGTATCAGAGCGATGGTCACTCAAGATCTTTAAAGTATATTGTACTTTGAAACTTGGATCGATCCATTGTCTCCTCAAATTAGAAGGTCTAGTTGTACTAAAGTTTCTCTTTGGTCAAAACTATGTTTTCTTTGAAAATAGGTCTTTTAATTGATAATATTGCATCCCACGTAAGATTAGTAGCCTTTATGCATTTTAGATATACTCTTGAAATGTATCTACTAGTTTGCATCTTGCTTTGTGTAGGTACTCATGAAGATCAATCACTTAATTGGTTGTGGATTGAGTTACTTACACTTGTAGAAGAATCATCTTCATTGATCTTTAACATCTTTGAATGATGATACCAAGATGATTGGGAATGATACTAGTCCTTGAAGACTTAGTACTCATCATAGTCATTGATTGGGCATAGCACTTATTCCTTCATGGATTGCTCTTTGTGGCCAAGGTACGCTTTCGTTCTTCCACACGCCCTTTGATCATTCTTTTGATCATTACTTGACTATGTGCCTGTTCTCGGCATCGTTGCCTTGACATTTATTTGTGGTTTGTGTTTCTTTTCCTTTATCCTCTCAAACCTTCATTGCTTGGATACTTGACTTACTATGGTGATGTAGAGTGAGTTAGTAGAAGCTTACAGTATCAAGCATGATTTCCATGGTTTGCACCCATACGGTTAGTAGGCCCTTTATGGGAGAGAAAGTGAATTAATACCTTTATAGACTAAGACTATTATTGAAAGTGATCTTAGTCTATACATGAATAATTGCTTTGTGCTTATTCATTACCAAAGCCGTTTAACGTTTCGCCGGAAAGGCACGTATTAAACCACTATATATGACACAAGCTCTTCGTTACCACTATTTGAAGATTGTCATTATTCCCTTGAGCATCTTTCCTAGTCTTGATTCACTTCCCTTGTCTTCTCTCCACTTAGTCGTTTTGCTACGAGTAGTCGTTTGTCCGTTTCGGTTCTTTTCGATCTTGATTTAACTCGTAATCCTTCGTTAAGGCATATTGCTTAGTGTTATGATGATCCAATGATATTCTAAAAGGCTCATGATTTAATCTTAAGTATTTTAGAAAAACTTGGTTTTCAAAATTTGGCGTTTTTCATAGATAAAAACCTGCCTCTGTAGGCGGTTCCTTATCTAGGCGGCTCAAAGGCGCGGTACCTTATTGATAAGGTACCGCGGGCAGTAACTTTTGTCAGAGCGCCAGTTTGATTATTTTATTCTTTTCAAACCACTATCTCTCTCCCAAAATCACACAGCGACGGTTTTCTTGTTTTTCCACCATTGTTGAAGCTTCGAAAACTTTCAATCACTCAAATTAATTGATTCCAAGTTGTGAGTTTCACTCATCCTTCATCTAACATCAATTAATTGTAAGTATTTTCTTTCAATTTCATCTATTTTGTTCTAGGGTTCATCCTTTCATAATTGGGGATTTTTAAAATTGAAATTGAATTAAAACCTTAATAGGAATGTGGGTTGACATGGTTATTTTACTATGATTCCTTAGGTTCATATTCATTAAGATTTCACTAAAACCCACTTGTAGAACAAAATCCGAAATCAGGCTAAATGATTTTGGTTGAATGATGGATTTGAGATGAACCCATGAACAAGTAGGTAATGACATTGTTAATGCTTACCTAAGAACCTTGTTTTGAAAAACCAATGTTCTAATCCATTGTTGATCTAGCATAGATCATGTGTTCTTGGTTAATGATAGAATAGACACATTGTGAACATGAGAATGATATGGATTCAATCCTATGTTTTTCAAGAAATTGATATAACACATTCTCATATTTTTTATCTTTAATTTTTATTTTTCATATGAGTGATTGGAGAAATATTGTCTTGTGTTTATTTAGGTACTAATCATGCCTTCACAATACCAAAAGGATCATCAAATCACCAAACAATATATGCCTAACCTATCCGACTTTTGTCACTCAACTCACCTTGCCCATACTTTTTCCTCTCTTCAATCTCGTTGCTTTCATGAGGGTAGAGTTGTCCAAAAAGATATCAAGGATTATGTCTACATCAAGTCCATGTTTGAAAACATTGGATTTGGTTGTTTGTTGAACATTAAGGAAGACATCTATCCTCGATTCCTATTGGAGTTCTTTAGCACATACTCCGTCATTGAAAACAATGATGGAATATTTGTTAGGTTCATCTTGAAATATCAACTCATTCAATACTCTCTCGAAGTGTTTGGTCAAATTCTTGATGTCCCATTTGTAGGCACTTGTCGCTTCACGGATAAATGGAAGCTTAGTGCTCTCCTTGAATCCTACAATTGTCCTCCAAATGATCATGAGGAAATTGATCTTGACTTCATTGTCGACATTGTCTCCAAAAAGCGTAATCGACCCGTTAAGAGAAGCCTTCATACAAAGGTACGTTCGGAGAAACGTCATGAGGTTCTCTTGAGCGACCTTAATGATAATACGGTTCAATGGACCAATATCCTTAGGGAAAATGTGTTTTGTCTTGGTGGAAACCGGGATCATGTTCCGGCGTGTTTAGTGCATATGTTATATTGCATCTTTACCAACACCAAGTACAATTTGGCATATTTTATCGCTCAACGGATCAATTATGCTATTCACAAGCCTAAAACAAACCTCCCTTACGCAATGCTTCTCACTCGCCTTTTTAAAAGGGTTGGCCGTGATTTTCTAAATCTTGATCTTTCTCAGTTTCAACCGGTCAAACGGGTCATGCTACCTATTCAAGAGGTATATAAGAGAAAGACAAGATCTGATCGTAAATTCGACCAACAAGAGTTCAATGACGAGGACATGGACATGCCAACAAGTGATGGTGATGGCATTGGCACAAGTGCTCCCATTGACTCTTTGAGTTCTTCTCACCACTCCACAAACTCATTCGTGGATGGTTTAGATGACATTGATTCCCCTCCCCACCATTCCCCTAGTGAAGTTCCTAATAATCTCAATTTAGAGGAACTTTACCGTTAAAATCTTTGAACCTGAGGTGATTTGCATGAACATCGGATTGAGTCAAGAAAGGGAATCAAGTATTTGGGAAAAATGATCAAGGATTTAGGCAAGAAAAGGAGGTGAAGACTTTGAGTTGTGTCAAAGTTTGGTTATCATTTGCAGCTTAAACATTTGCTTTTTAACACTTTGGTTTAGTTGTTTATTAACTTATGTTAAATGTTTGGATTATTATTTATTTTGATCCTAAATGTTTCTCATGCAATAATGTTTGTGAGTTACATAGCTTTGTGCATGCCTTATGATAGTTAGCTTATTAGATTATGATCTGTATTTAACTTAGGCTTGTGAATCTTTTGGGAAAAATCTGGGTTTATCAAAATTTGGGATGATAAATTTTTGAAAGCCCTCTGGTCGCGGTTCCATATCGACCCGCGGATCCTTATCGATAAGGTACCGCGGTCCTAGATAAGGAACCGACGGCCACTGTGCACGACAGCATCTTTGCTTTACACTGTTTTCTTAAATCTGTGTAAACCTTGCATGATTTTCAGTAATAAACTGCACATTTCCTAAACTAGGTTACCTAAATTCATTATTCACCTAAAATGATTTTAACCCATTACTAGTTTGGATCATCCCCTCACCCATTTAAACCCACCTTGTTTGCCATGTTCTTCACACATCAAACATACTTCCCTAAACCTTAAACCACCCTAATCAACCATGGTGTGTACCAAAACCTCAAACACTTCCAAGACCTCCACCCCAAGGAAAACACTCAAAATAAGGATTAAGGTAGCCAAGCCTAACTCCTCACCTTTCTACACACCTAAGAATGAGATGGCTCCTATCCTCATTTCTTCATCACCTTCCCCACCTCTTGCACCATGCAAGACATCATCCACCCATGGTACTAACCACTCCATTGGTTCTACCTCCTCTTAATTCAACTCAAGAATGAATGAGCTCTCTTCACCCTTCACTCCAAGTGCACCCTTGGATGTGACCACACAACCCCAACCAATCCAAAGCATTCCTTTTGTGAATGACTTTGATGACACTTTGGTGACTTCACCATTTACCCCTCATAACTCACCCATTTCACCAACCTTGGAGAATTTACCTCCACACTCACCCATTTCCCCTTTAGGGAACATGCCTCCACTCTCACCAACATCACCTTGGAGAACATGCCTCCTCCACCTCCACCAACTCAAACATTCCAATTTTGGGTGTTCCACTTTCCCTCCTTTTGGGTGATCCATACTATGGGGTTCAACAAACTCGTGGTCCTAGTTGTCTATGTTGTCTTTACAACCACTACATCGTCCATAACCTTAAGATGGATATGTATGGACTACAAAGGAGGTTGCAAGAGTTCTTGCTTGCCTTGTTCTCCATGCCTCCTCCTAGGAGATGAATGATGGAGTTTTCTTAATAAGAGTTTTCAACAAAACAAAGCCAAAGAAAACTACTTATCTAGATTTAATGTTAAGCTAGCTATGTATTAGTTAGTTTTTATTTGTCTTTGTACTTGCTTCCTTAATGAATGTTTCATGTTGTTGATCTATGGATTTAGCTTTGTGTGTTTCTATCCTTTTGTGCACACTAATCAACTTTAATTTGAAATTAAAATTGAACCTAAATCTATCACAACCTCTAAACTTGACTAAAATTGGTTCAAAATGATATCTAAATTATTTTGTCACCCTTTGTCAAGACATTCTTTGTGAATTTGTTGCTTTATGCAACCCTAGCATATTTTGGTGCTAATAGAGGTAAAATTCCAAGATTTGCAACTTTTTGAAAAAGTCTTAGTTTTTCCCAAAACTCAGGAAAAACATGGTTTCAAGTCCACTGGACGCGGTTCCTTAAAGTCCCGCGGTTCCCTAGCGATATGGAACCGCCGGTCCCTATAAGGTACCGCGGACAGTAAGTGGCTTTTGACGATTTTTTGGTCAAAACTTTTAAAACCCTATACCCTGTCAAGATTCCTTGTTTCCTCAAATTGACTAAACATTCCTTGACACTACACATTGTGTATTCAAACTCTTACCTTGATTACATTTTACTTATACCCCAACCTTGAGATTTCATTCTCACACCTTCCCAACCTTGAGATTTCATTCTCACACCTTCCCAACCTTGAGAATTCATTCTCACATAACCTTGAGATTTCATTCTCACACTCTCAAAATGCCTAACTCCTACATTCCTAACCTTAACATTTCTTTGTCACAACCCCACTCACCCAAAGCTTCCTCATCCAAGCTTTCAAAGAAACCGAAAATCTCGGTTCGACCTATTTGGGTTAAGAAGAATGAACCATCTTCGTCCAAACCACCCAAAAACCCTACCTTCTCTCCAATCAAGTATTGGAATGAGACTTATACCATAAACCCCATCACCAGAGCTAAAGAAAATGTTCCACCACCACCAAAATCATTCAAAACCCCTCAACTCAATGACCTTTCAACCTTCCCAAACCTCACAAGGCATTGTGAAAACATTCCCAAACCCATTACCCCACCACCACCAAACCCTAAGTTTGATGCAATAACCCCATCAAACGATTTTGTGTTGCATCATGGATTCTCGTGTGCTTGTTGTCGGTTTCAACAAATTGAACTTGCTCATGTGTATGAGAAGTTAAATTTTCTTGAATTCCTCCTCACTCGACCTCCTATTCAAGTTTTCGTTCCGGTGGACAAAACTTCGAATGATGCATCGTCGTCTTTTTAGTCTTTTATTTCTTTTTAAGCAATCTTGGAAAATATCACTATTAGACTAGCTTATGCTTAGTGGTTTATTTTCCATATTTATTGCTTTTAGATACTCATATTGTGTGTATGACTATCTTATTTGTTGTGTCTTTTTTTTTATTTTCTTTTATGTAACCTTTGTGTTGTTTGTGTGTTATTTCATTAGTTCTATTTTGAGTTGATCATGGTTAATTTTTACAATTGCTTATGGGTGATTCCCTCAATTCTAAACTTTAACCCATTGACAAGCTTATCATCTTCATTGGATTGAAGTTTGATTTTGTCAATTACCTCTTTGGACATACTTAGCAAAATACTTGCTTCTAATTTGATATTTCTTCTCTTTCTCCCTCTCAAGTTACTTAGTAGGTAGTGATCATATATACATTGGTGTTTTTTTTCCTTTCTACTAACCTTTGTGTAGCATGTCACCTTAGCTCACAAACTTGGTGCCCCAAGCAAGGGGGAGCAACCACCAAGGGGGAGCTACTAGCAAAGTTTGATGTTCTTCAAAGACTTGTGCTAACCTTTTTGCTACGACAAAGGGGGAGAAATGATAGTGATAAACTAGTTAATAATTCCATATTTTGTGTTTCTACGTAAATGAGTTTATCGTTTGTCGTAATCAAAAAGGGGGAGATTGTTAATGCAAGTGATGCCTAAAAACATTATTAGTGTTAACTAATCTTTCTTAGTTTTGATCACAACAAACCATACAACACATTTAGTGTAAAACACAAAATGAATTATTTAACTAACACTATCATCAAGGTAATAATCATATCACTAACCTTTCTTAATCATACTTAATGATCATCAAAATGATTATCCTTAAAACTCAAAAGACTTTTTAATAAACTTTCTTTTTTAGAAAATGTTTTATTAAAATGGAAAATGAAAATTTGAAAATAGCATATTCCAAATGCTGTTAGAATATCCTTTGAAGGTTTCAAATACCTCAGATATTCCCACCCCACCAAAAGACAAAAAACGGAGCGGAGTCTAGTGTCGGTACCTTAAGTACCTACGCGGTTCCTTAGCGATAAGGTACCGCGGGGTGAGATAAGGTACTGCGCACAGCTAGCCGTTATAGATCCGTTATACTTTGTCTCCTTTAAATAGTGGGTCAAATCTCATTTTCCAGTAAGCCTCTTGGACGTTTTTCTCAGCCCTCTTTCTATTTTCTATAGTATAATCATTAGTAAATGATCACTTAGATTGTTAAGGATGTTTACATATTATTATCCTTTTGATCCCCTCCTTTACCTTGTCCAATGAGAAGATCACTCACTCACTAGAGTTGTGATAAAGATGAATCTATGAGCTAGTCATATTCATCATGATACCTCTTTTTGTTTTAGGTCAATCTAATGTATTTATGAATACTTGGACTAGTTGTGTTCATCCAAGTTATTTGTGGATACTTGGATTTGTTGTGTACATCCATTGCATATGTGTTTGCTTGGATTTGTGTTGTGTAAATCCAAGCTACATGTGTGTACTTGGATAAGTCTAGTTGAGTTGTAATAGATTTGATTAGGAGTTCTCACTAAACTATAAAGTGATGTGGTTGTGTCTTGTGAGTTCTCACTAAACTTAAAAGTGATTAGTAGTTGTGTTGTGTGAAGTTCTCAATTAGTTTCAAAGTGAAGAGTCGTGAAGATTGGTTCTAGCTTTCGATTAGAACTCGACATCTAGCCTTGTGTCGTTAAATTGTGAAGTAGGCAACGTCGTGAAGATTGGTTCTACCTTAAGATTAGAACTCGACATCTAGCCTTGTGTCGTTAAATTGTGAAGTAGGCAACGTCGGTAGATTGGTCCTAGCTAAAGATTAGGTCTCGACATTTAGCTTAGTGTCGGAAAATAATGTAAGAAACGATGTAAGGTTTTCTCCGCCGAGAAGGGAGTTTGTGGATATAGTGGAAATCTCGAGTAGGTGTACTCGAGGATTGGAGTAGAAACGAGGATAGAGCCTCGTTGTCGAACCACTATAAATCTTGGTGTCTTCCCACTAGGTTGTCTCCTTCCTTACTCTTTACTTATTTCATTATCATTATACTTACCTATTATCTTTGCTAGTGCATTTGAATTGAACCTAATCATTATGCAACTTAGCCTCTAGTAAAAGATAGTTTTGATACAAACCAAATTGAAAGTAATTTTAATTTGGTCACCAATCGAAGAGAAACTATTCAACCCTCCTTCTAGTTTCTACACTTTCATAAGAAATACTTGACTTTAATGTGAAAACCGGGTTGCAGTCTGAAATAACTACAAGCCATATAGGCATGTTTTATGAAATATTTACAACTTTTGTACGAACTCTATTTATGGCGCCGTGTCAATATTAATCAACATTTCTAAGGCCGTAAATATTATCGTACAAAAAGACATGCCTTTGAAAAATAAAGTAAAACTATATTTTTGGATTTTTCTAGATTTTTCAATTTTTATGGTTTTTATATGGTTTTATATTTTTGTATTTTGCTTTTGTGTATAAAAATATAAACAATATATACAGATGATTACCAAGGATACAGAGAATAGTTTACCACCACTATTATTTCGCTTCATCTGCTAGTTCCTTAAGAGTCTCAGGCGAGAAGGTTCTCATTCCTAGCTTGTCAGCCAAAAATTTAATTCGAGCGCGATCTAAAGCCTTCGTGAAAATATCCGCCAATTGATACTCAGATCGGACAAAGTAAAGCTCTATTACTCCATTTTCCACTTGCTCCTTGATGAAATGGTAGCGAATGTCAATATGCTTCGACCGGGAGAATTGAACATTGTTGCAGGATAAGGCAATTGCACTCTTGTTGTCGTAGTACGTCGGAATTTTGTTGAAACCTAGACCATATTCGGTTAATTGCGATCTCATCCAAAGAATTTGAGCATAGAAACCGGACATAGCTATGTATTCTGCTTCCGTACTTGAAATTGCAGCGCTTTTCTGGCTTTTCGATGCCCAACTGATTAGTCGATCTCCTAGTAGTTGCAAAGTTCCACTCGTGCTACACCTTGTATCTTGACAACCCGCGTGATCCGCATCTGCATATGCCATAAGTGCAATCGAAGAGTCCTTCGAATACCAAAGTCCCCGATTAATGGTTCCTTTAAGATATGTAAAGATCCGTTTAACGGTAGCAAAGTGTAACTCAGCAGGCCTAGTTTGATACCGAGCACACATGCATATAGCAAACTGAAGATCAGGTCGACTAGCTATGATATAAAGAAGGGTACCGATCATTCTACGATACAGTGTCGGATCAACGGCAACTCCATGTGGATCTGCGTCAAGCTTAGTTCGTTCCACCATTGGGGTATCCACGGGATCACAAGATTCCATCTTATATTTCTTAAGTGATTCAAGGTCATACTTGGATTGATTGATAAAGATGCCTCTAGGACTCTGAGATATCTGAAGACCTAAGAAGAATGATACATTGACCATCATTGACATCTTAAACTTGGAGGACATGAGTTTCCCAAACTCGTCGGATAAGGTTTGGGTCGAGGCTGCAAGTATAATATCATCAACATATATTTGTACCATAATCATATCTTTACCTCGTTTCTGAATGAACAACGTGGGATCCACCTTGCCTTTAGAGAAGCCTTGTGTAATGAGGAATTGTGACAATAGATCATACCATGCGCGTGGAGCTTGCATCAACCCATAAAGAGCTTCTTAAGCTTGTACACATGATTAGGATAATTAGGATTCACAAAACCATCCGGATGTTGAACATAAACCTCTTCCTTGATTTCAACATTAAGAAATGCCGTCTTCACATCCATCTGATAGACGATCATATTCATGTGGGCTGCATAAGCGAGGAATAGTCTAATAGCTTCCAAACGGGCAACAGGTGCAAAGGATTCCATAAATTCGATGCCCAATAATTGCTTGTATCCACGAGCTAATAGTCGAGCTTTGTTCTTCAATATTCAACCTAACTCATCGAGTTTCACCTTGTAAAACCATTTCAAAGTGAGTAACTGCACTTGATCCGGGCATGGGACAAGTTCCCATACTTCAAGACGTATAAATTCATTAAGTTCTTCTTGCATAGCTTCTATCCAACATGATTGAGTAAAAGCTTCTTGCCATGTCTTAGGTTCAACTTCAGTGAGAAAAGCATCAAAATGACAAAACATAGCATTTTCTTGTAACTGACTTCGGGTGGATACCGGACGATTAGGGTCACCAATAATAGAATCTATAGGATGATCCTTTGTCCACTTGCTGTCATGTTCACGAATCTGTGGATTGGAGTAAACTGTTGTAGGAGCTTCCTCTGAGGTGGACGACCCGGCTTGATTATGGTCGGGAATTGGTACACTAAAGAATGGAAGTTCACGCATTTGAGCGAATTCTAAATCGTGATCATCATCATCCTCTTCATCATCAATAGGCATGACATGGGTAGTTGAAACAGGTGTTGGTTGAGAATTACTTGTTGATGGTATATCTTGACCAATTGTAGGTGCAGACGTATCAGATTGTGCTTCGGTTGCTAGAGCGACAACTTCGGTTACCGGAGCTATTACCTCAGGTTCTGGAGCAACAATACTTGGAGGAGTAAAGAATTCATCAAAAGAACGGTTGAAACAATATATCCCATTCAGTCCTAGAAGGTGGTGTAAATGATGATGAAGTAGGGTTGTTTGGGACAAGACGAGAACTAATGTTACTGGGTCCCATTTCATGAAGTGCGAGTTCAGAGCTGCTTTTCTCAGAAGCCATTGATGTCAGCTCATCAAAATCAACATTCATAGTTTCGAGGATCTTGCGAGATTTACGATTGTGGATTCGTTATGCCTTCTTTGCGGTGCGTAACCAATGAAAATACCAATATCAGCCTTTGGTTGAAGTTTTCCCAAATTGTCACCATCATTATTTGGATAGCAAAGAGAACCAAATACATGAAGATATGATAAATCTGGTACTTTACCATGGAGAAGCTCATAAGGTGTTTTACCATGGCGTTTTCAAATTAGTGACCGGTTTTGGGTGTACACTGCTGTAGATACTGCTTCTGCCCATAAAAACAATGGAGCCTTTGCATAAATTAACACCGTTCGAGCAACTTCCATAAGTGTGCGATTTCGCCTTTCAACGACACCGTTTTGTTGTGGAGTGAGAGTAACGGATGTTTCATGAGATATGCCAACTTCTTCATAATAATCACGCAAAATCTGATTCACAAATTCGGTTCCATTATCTGTACGAATGCGTCAGACAGTAGTGTTGAGACGCACTTGAATCATCTTGAGAAATCCGATGATGAATTTAGGTGCCTCATTTTTTGTTGTAATAAATTTCACCCATGTAAACCGAGAGTAATCATCGATAATTACGAGGATGTACTTTTTGCCACTAAGACTTTTAACACGCATTGGCCCACAAAGATCCATATGCAACAAATAAAGTTTCTCTTGGTTGGTGTCTTCAGTCTTGGCTTTGTATGATTTCTTTGTGCTTTTCCCCATTGTACACACAGAACACAAATGATCCTTGTGAAATGAAAGTTTAGGAAGACCACGAACTAGTTCGTTTTTCGCCAAATGATTAATAGCGTCAAAGTTAAGATGAGATAACCGTCGATGCCATAACCATGACTTAGTCTTCGATGCTTTGGAGAGAAGACATTCGGGAGAAGCGGCCATCATGTCTTGTAGAGACAAAGTATACAAATTATTCCCTCGAGTACCTTTCAATAAATCAACCCCTTCCAAATTACGAATGAAGCAGGTGTGCTCTCGAAAAGCAACTTCTAGGTTTGCATCACAAAATTGTCCCACAGAAAATAAGTTGTGACTGAGACCTTCCACGTAATACACTCTTGAAATAATAACATTCCCAATATGATATTCACCATAACCCATTATCTTTGCAATATGATCATTTCTAAATCGAACAGTACCAAGAAACTTGCTGACAAAATTTCTGAGCTGAGAGCGATCTCCGGTCATATGCTTGGAGCAACCAGAGTCTAAATACCAGAGAACAATTTAGACCACCTGTTTTCAATAACAATAGTAGACAATGAATTGGAAACTATTGGTTCCGGAGTGTTAGCAGATATAGATATAAGATTATCAGAATTGCTAACATTTGTGTGACCCTTAGATTTCCTGCGTTTTCTAATGTGAGTTTTAGCACTAACATGTTTTACTGTTCCAACTTTCTTAGGTTATGGATTATTCGCGGGCACTACAGTGGGAGTAGACCTATTTAAAGGGCCCTTGGTTCCTACAGTAGTGTCAGTGTTCCTAGTTAAAGGACACTCTTGTGTTTTGGTAGCCTTGATACTCCTAGTTAAAGGGCAAGCTTTCTTCGCTGTAGTGGGAGTGATCCTAGTCAAAGGGCACATATTTCCTACTATAGTGAAAGTTCTACCAATGGGACGCCACAACCGACCAACTTGGGTTAACAATTTCCCAGTCGGTTTCCATTCTAATCCATTTTTCCGGGCATTCATCTCATTCACATGGTCAATAAGGCAAGAATCACGACGACTAGAAAACATACATTCATTGCAATTCCAACATTTCAAATTAAAATTCATAGTAGGCTTAGAACGCTGCACAACCGCAGAGCCTTTAGGTTTAGCTACATGATTCTTTTTATTCAAAAAAGAAATAACATTCCAAGGATGGGCTTCTACTTTCTTCTTCACTGGACTAGTAGATGGAGGCAAGATCCTATCATTCTTCTTGTTTCATTTAAGCTTAGATCTTTGAGCCTTAGTAGTGGTGCTTACTCCTGTAGAAGGCAACACGGGAATATTAGAAGCTGGTTTTGATTCCGCCTTATCTTTAGTGACCAAAGTTTGAGATGGTTTAGTCCTAGGGCCGTTATTAAATGGTGTGACGGCTATAAGGTTCCTTTTGATTGCACTAGAGGACGATGTTGAGACAGTGGCTGCGTTATCCACAACATTCTTACCTTTTAGAGTACGAAGTATTTCCTTTAACTCAGCTATGACCAGATTCTTATCATAAATTTGTCCCCTCAAATCAGATATTTCCACCGACTTTCGATTCAATTTTTCAATCAATGATTGATTCTATGAAGTGGTATTAACACATGCGGGGTTTACTGAATCGAAGAGTCGTGTATCTTTCTGTTTTAAGTTATCAACTTTGGACAAAATCTTGGAAACTCGATTATCTAGATCAAGTTTAAAATTCTCAGCGGCCTCAAGTACGTTCACACAGTTAAGCTCCTTAGATTTATCTATGTCTATAGGCAAAGATTTAGCAACTTTGTCACTTGGCTGACGCTGTTTTGATTGTAAATTCAATCGAAAATTCTTTTCAAAGTTTGCATCATCGATATTAACACCTTCGAATGACGTTTCAAATATTTCTTGAATAAATTGTTGCTTGCATTCAAGCGAAAAATGTGTTTGAATCTCATCAAAACGTTTTGAAAGCAAAGAATATGAATCATGAAGCTTTAAAAATTCAGCGTCAGATTCGTGACAAGTACTATCTACCACATTATCCACAGATTCAACATTATGCATAATAGAATCATTATCAATACTTTTGTTCACACAGACGGAAACTATATCATGAGACATCACTTGTTTCAGAAGCTGATCATTTTGGCGAGAAACGCGTTCTAATTCAAGTAAACTGTTTTCATAAGCATCATCCATTTCATTGAAAAAACGTTTAACTTCTTCTATTTCCTAATGAAAATCTTGATCAAGATTACTAAGACAAGCTTTAACATTCTTTACAAACGGAACAATTTCGTCTCGGAACGCAGGTCTAGTGTGCTCAAAATTCCATTCACCTTCCGTTATGGCCGAAGCCATTGTACGTTCCAAAATGACCTTGTCAAACTCGGATAAGTGTTGGTGTACCGCTTTTAAATTAACGGACGCCTTACTTACCGGTGGAAGTAACTTTGTTAAATCCATTTTGACAAGTGTAGGAGACGTACTAGGAGGGTTTTCACTTGACAAACTTGGGGGGTACAAGAACTGTTAGTTCAGCTAATTCCTTTTGTAAGCGAATACGTGTCTTTTTAGAAAGTTGATATTTATTATTCTTATCATAATCAATCGTATGGAATTTTGAAAACATTTTAGAATGAGTTTCTTCCATAAGTGACTGTGTCTCTTTAGAACTACGAACATAAGGTGCTTCTTTCGATTTGCCAATTATGGTCATATCATAAAGACGTGGAATATATTCTTGAGCTTTTTTTGCATAACCGGGATTAGGTGGTAAATTTTGAAGACGCTTAAGTTCGAGTTCTTTAAATGATTTAGTTAAAAGATGAACCTTTTTTGTGGAAGCGTATTGTTTTAAAAGCTGTTGTTCTTTGAATTTTAGAAGTTTGGTAGCATTAATTTCTGATTCAAACTTTTTAGACTCGAGAGTTTCGAAATCAATTTTAAGTTTCTGAAAATCATTGACAACCGACTCTTTTGCTTTTAATTCATTGGAAATATTAGCTTTTAATGATTCTATTTCTTTCAAGTGTTCAATCTTTTCAAAACGAAATTGGTCAAATTCAGAACATGTTATTTTATCTGCTTGAGGGACCACTTCAAAAGTTTTGACCTTTTCTTTATGCAACGCAAGCTCAGCAGTTAGGGTGGAATTCATATCTACGGATTGTCTGAGAGCCATATGCATTTGATCAATAATATATTTAGGTACCATGACCAAATCATGTTGAGCATAAGATTCCATACTCGTCGTAGCATTTAGTTGAGGTTCACTCAAATGTGTAGGAATGGGTACCACATCATTTGAGTTACTAGTTCCCGAATGATGTTCGAGGATGTCATTTTCATGCCCAACTTGATGTGGGTTATCATCATTACCAAAATTGGTTGTTGTGGGTACCTCACTGACGACATCAGAACCGTAGTGAGAGAGATTAGCAACGAGAGCAGCTTGGGCAGAGTGAATGTCATCACAATCCGAATCATATGCGTCAAGATCATCAGCTTGATAAGCTGCATTAGAAGTGAAAACGACTGCAATGCCTTCCGTATCTGTCGCCCTGGGTCTGCATGAAATGCTAACTCCTCTGAATCCAAAATCTTTCCCTTAGACTGAGCATCAACTAAATACATTTTCTCATGAAACCACGCTTCATCCCTTCTCCTTTTCGGCTGAGTGCATTGCCTAGCCATATGACCTTGTCCTCGGCAATTGTAGAAAGTCACAACCTTTTGAGGACCAATGGGACTTCCATTTCCATTAACATGTGAATTCACAGCTTGAGCACTCACCGTCCTTGTAGGAGGTCCATATGAATTTTGCCTTCCCTGAATAGTTTGCACTGTTACTTGACCATCTTGAACAGTATCTTGTTGTCGAGGCTTTGAAGAGGTGCGGAGCTGATTGTTTGTTGGTGGAAATCCTCTAGTTGCAACAAGTTTTGACAAGTAGGCAGTGAGATGGTTTAGTACATCAGCTGGCGTATCATTTGGAGTAAAGACCGGTGCTTGGATTGGTGCAAGTTCCTTAGAGTAGAAAGATTGTGCTGGTTGTGCTTCTATTGGAAAATATCCTTGCTGAGGAGTATAGCCCATTGGAGAAGTGTTGGCTTGTGATGGTGATGTCTGATATTGTGGTTGCTGTGGAAAAGATTGTTGATGAACACTTTGTTGAAATGCTTGTTGTGGCATCATTGGTGGTTGATAAGATGGTTGTTGTGGTTGCTGATAGGTGTGTGGTGGTGGCTGCTACAAGTATGATGGTTGTTGATAAGTATAAGCCATGTTTTGTTGAGAAGCATACATGGCAAGTGGATCATGAACTTGAGGTTTAGACGACCGAGCCTCGATCACATGGCATTCGTGTTGTTGAAGAAAAGCTTAAAGTTGATCCACATTGGTGTTATGCAAGTCCTTAGCCAATTTAACATCCGTCACATACTTTTTCCATTCTGAAGGAAGAGTGTTCAAATACTTGGTGTTCAATTGAAACGTAGGAATTGCCATGCCATAGATATTGAGCTCATTCAACAAAAGGGTAAATCTCAGATAGTAGTCATTGAGAGTCTCCCCTGGCACATAGGCAAACTTATCAAAAGTATCATAAAGCTTACACTCTCGTTCTTGTTTAGTTAACGAGGTGCCTTGCATTAGAACACGAATTCTATCCCATAACTCTTTGGCAACTTTATGTTTGCTGACGAGTTTGTAGACATCTGGAGGAAGGGCTTGGAGAATGATGTTTGTAGCATACTTATCACGTTTTTCTTGAATCTTCATATCTCCAGTCAATTCACCCGTTATGTGAGTACGAGTAGTCGTACCTTCCGTCACTGTACCATAATCTAATGGTCCATTGAGCATCGATGCCCAAATGAGATGTCCATTCTCTTTGTTCAACATGCAAAGTTCCATTCGGGAAGTCCAATCATCGTACATAGACTTTTCCAACATAGGTGGACGATTATCCGTACCCGAGAGGATGGACTTATTCGTAAAAGATGTGTACTCCATTTCAATAAGTTATGATTTACAAAGTTGATCGAACAATAAAAGAAAGTAAATGTGTTTGTTGTTATGTGTAGAAGCCGAGAAATAATGTTAAATCCCCTAAATTATGTTCTCGATAAACCAAAAATACCAAGATGAAATTGCACACGATTAAAATTTTTCAAAAAAACGTTTTTGAAAAATCTTGGAATACTTGTTGTTCTATCGCAATGCCTAAAAGGAATGATGTCGCAATGTCTAAAGGAATGTTGTCGCAATGTCTAAAAGGAATGCTGTCGCAATGTTGTATCGCAATAAGTCCAATCGCAATAAATCCTATCGCAATACTTCCAATCGCAATACTCCAATCGCAATACTCCAATTGCAATACTGTCGCAATACCTTGTCGCAATACCTCTGTCGCAATACCCTGTCGCAATACCCTGTCGCAATATCACAAAATGAACTCCAATCGCAATGCCGATCGCAATATGGATCTCAATGTGACAAGATGAAATCCAATCGCAATACCAGTCGCAATATGGATCGCAATCCAAAACCCTAGATATTGCGATGGGAGCTGTCGCAATAGTACAAGCAGTATATGAATTTTCTACTTTTCTCGGACAAAACACACCAAATTCGAGATTTTAAGCCAAAAAATGATCCAAACACCCCAAAATTTTGTGTTTTTAGCCAAAGTTAATATACCAAATCTCTACCACAACTATGTAGAAGATTTGTATCAAGAAAAAACCATAAAAAACACACAAAAAAAATTGGACGTGGGTTTGTATAGATCAAAAAGCTACAAATATCAAGAACACAAACACATAAACAATACAATCATCCCATGGCTCTTGATACCATTTGTAGATTGCTATGGTTGTAGAAAGAGAAAGAGATAGAGAGATGATGGAGTTCACACACTTATAGAGAGAGAAAGTGAAAGATAACTATGTGTAAATTATGAAAACCACCACCCTCTCCATCAAAGGAGAGGGTTTATATACCAAGCCCATAAAATGGGCTTGGGCTTACATTTGGGCCGTCCATACATAACATGGACTAGGCCTTTCCTTGTTTGATATATTAAAAGATATCTAGACTATGAGCTACTACTTAATATATTGTCGGAGTGACCGAATCTTCCTAAATACGTAAAAACGTATTTCCAACACAGGCCAACCTTCCCTTGAAGACAGGGTCGCATCCCATTGCATCAAATATCTTCTTGATATGAGCTAGCCAGCTCTCAACCTCATTGGGGTTGTCAGTCTTCTCGAAGGATCGAGGACGTTGTTTGTTGAATCGCTCCAGCCATGTGATCAATGTTGCTGGAGGAGGAGGAGATTAGGATGCTGGTGCTGGTGCTGATTGTTGGCAGCTTGCACTTCGGCCCTGATTTCGTTCCTCGGCTGAGGAAGCATGGCATGCATCACATCTTGAACTGTTGCATTGAGTTGTTCCTGCTCGCGTGTGAGAACCATCTGATAGTATAAAACAAAATGCATGATTAAACTGATTAAAACATAATATATATACATAAAAAGAAATTTATGCCAATAAATCATGAGAAAAATTTTATGCATGAAAACTGTATATGTATGCATGATGATGAAATCACATGGGTTTGGGTGAACGCCTTTGGGTCGGTTCACCTAAACAAAAAGGACATGACGAAGATGAACGCCGATGGGTCGGTTCATCAAAACAACACGATAGATAAAAAACACATGCGACTAAATACGGCCAGTCCTATACCAACCATTATTTAGTCAAACTCCTACGACAATGACATATGATATAAATGCATGAAAACAAAATGTTAGTTCTAGGAAGACCATAGTGACTACCCACTAATCACAGGTCATGTTATGAGAGCCTACAAGTCGAAGCCTTGGCTCTGATACCATAATTGTAACACCCCGTTTTGGTAAATGGAATGTCACGCGTGATTATGGCGTGTCATCAAAGCATACAAGGTAAATGTCTTAAAAACATTAAATGACCATGAATGAAAGTACCGGAAACAAACATCAGTAGTCCAAGTATAAGCTCATCACACACAAACATAAGTACTGAAATTGAAAAGGACTAAAGAATGTCCAAGGAAATAAGTAGCAAAATGTATGATGAAATGCATAAAGTAGAGAAGGCTAGATAGCTTCCAATCTATATGCACGTATGCTTAAAGTCTACGAGCTCCCTTGAGTACCTGACGTTTGGGAACATGAAAGGAAAACGGCTGAGCATAACGCTCAGTGCACGAATATACAAGAAGGGCATGGAATAACATAAGCATAAAAGACTAATAGCAACGGAAATGTATAAGTCCTAAGTAACCTGGAACATGTTCATAAAACTGATTTTATAGTTTGAAAAGACTTATGTTTTTATGTAAAATCTGTATTAATTAGCCAATGGCCCATAGGTCATGAGATTCCATCGTACATGAATACTGACAACGTATAGTCCCCAGCTGGATCATGAACCCGGCCCACGGGTACTACCCGTGTCCGGCCCATCACGAATGGGTTGGATTAATGATATCTCAGCTTATGGGCTTGAATGAATAGTGGCCGCATAAGATATATGCGGCCCACGACCCGGCACGACCGGAACATGTTTAGACAGAATCACAATCCTATCAGGATTGGGATTTGCCTTAAAGCATAGGATATACACTCACCATAATTAGAAGATAACAATCAAGTTAATTATGGTGATTATCTTATGCTTGGGGCCGAAGTAAAGCAGTAAGCCCATTAGGGCTTCACTGCCTAAATAAGGAACCCCCAAGGGTTCCACAAAGGTATTACATTCTCCAAACTCACACACGATTCTTAAACCCTAACCGATTACTTACTCTCACACTGGAGTCTAATCGTGGGATACATTCCCACGGTAAGCCTAACGCGTGTTGCTTTAGTGTGCAGGATCTCAGCAAGATAATTCACTTGGTAGCCCAGCCAACCCGAATTATGCCTAATTCGGGTCTAGCAAGGATCATCCAACTTTTATATCAATAAGTTGGCGCCATCCGTAGGACAAATACACTAAGCTAGAGCAAATCTCATCTCGATCTCTCTCAATGACGAAAGGACATCCGCAAGGAAATCCCAGGAACACGAATCCCGCGAATCGGAAGTCCACAGGGGACGGGATACTCATCCCCACTCAATCCCCTAGCAACCAAACAGGTGGACCGAACAACCATAGTATTTTTCAGTCCTTGGGTGGGGTAGGTACGTCCGCTAATACCCCACCACCAACCTCAACCATGGACAACCCTGATCCAGGGAGTGCGCCTAAGGCCCCTAACAAGGAGCCGAGTAGGCCGTCAACTGAAGAAGAAGTGGAAGTCAAAGCACTTAGTGAGGAAGACCTCGCTTGTGTTCTCACGCAGAACTTTGAGAGGATTGTTTTGAGTATTGTGTCAAGGCTAAACCTAGGTAGGAACCTCCAATCTAGGCTTAACTTTGGTAGGGCCGTGCCCGGCACTTATCTTCAGAAGAAGAAGAGGGCTCGAACCCAGGAACGAAACCTCTTTGAGGAGAATTCCCAACCTCGAAATGTGTTTGAACGCATAGGGGACCGTGTTATGCAGGAACTACTGCAGTCTCGTGAAGAAGGAGATAGATCCGACGATTCAGCCGAACAGCTGGACTTGGAGTTAACCAGAACTAATCTCTGCACAAGCGTGTGGGATAGGGTGAATACTGGGAAGAAGGATCCTAGCTCTTCTCGCAAGAGCGATCCTTAGCCGAGGAGTGGGGCACCGCCCCCGTCCCCCGGTCCCTCAGGAGAGGATTCAGATGACCATCCACCCAAGCGTCGCCGACCTAGGCGTACTCCTCCACTGCCGTCAGACGATGTGGGGTACTACGGTGGCCCCTATTATCGTGAGGCGGAAGAGGAAGATCTCTCCCGCCCATGGTGTGACCCTAATCTCACCCGTCCATGGTGTGATCCCAGGTAAGATCCTTTTAATCTCTGCATACGGAATTACTCCGAGGATAAGAAGCGTCGCATGCCAGCGTGCGTCAAGACTTATGATGGGTCTGGTGATCCGGATGATCACCTAAAGATATTTGACACGCAGGAGAAAATCAAACGATGGCCCATGCCTATATGGTGCCAGATGTTCAATTCAACCTTGATCGGCAATGCCCGTGATTGGTTTGAGGGACTTCCTTCCCGAAGCATTGATAACTTCACTAAGCTGCGCACTGCGTTCAAAAACAATTATACTCAGCGAAAGAAGTATAATAGGGATCCGGTCTCATTGGCAACCGTCAAGCAACGACCTATAGAATCTACGGAGGCCTTCACAGAACGCTTCAATGACGAGTGCATGCGCACAAAGACAATGCCGGAACTCCTAAAAATTTCCAATTACATGCATGCCATAACAGGCAGGGAATTATATAGGCGCCTCAATGACAAGCGACCGGAGAGGTATGACGACCTCATGGAAAGGGTCAGGAACTTTATAGAAGGAGAAACCGCGATAGCCGCGGCCTATCCTGCAAAGGGAAAAAACTATCAATCAAACGACCAGTCCAGGAGACAGTCGGGTGGTCAAAACAACCAAGGCAGTGGAAGGGGCTCGGACTACAAGAGCCAAAACAAAGGAGGGCGGTCGGAGGACCAGTTCACCCCATTTAAAGATGTCTTACCGGGAGATCTTGTTGATAGAAGGGGCGAACTTCCCGAGACCTCCTCCGATGACGACTCCGGTGGACCGTCGTCAAGGAAATCGCTTTTGCGAATTCCACAACGACAAAGGTCACGACACGGAGGAGTGCATCCAGCTCAAGAAGCACATTGAGTCACTGATCAAGTCAGGCAAACTCAAACATCTGGTCAAGGATTGGAAGGACGAAAAGGATAACAAGAAGCACGATAAGAAGGATCCCCAAAAGGAAAAACCTTCGACTATATACATAATCCAATCCTGGCAGCGCCGCACAAAGCAGAAAATTAGTCAAAAAATTTCACGCGGCAGAGAAATCTCATTCCCTCCCATCACGGCAAGTGACGTTGCCGATGCACCTCCTATGATTGAGGTAAGCATTGGAACACATAATGTTCGCCGTATGTATGTGGATGGAGGGTCATCGGCAGAAGTACTGTACGAACACTGCTTCATACAGCTACGACCAGAAATAAGAAGCCAATTGGTACCAGCCACGTCACCGCTCATTGGCTTTAGTGGAGATACTATCTGGCCAATAGGACAGTTGCGTCTGCTAGTAACCATTGGGAATGAAGAGCATTCCACCACAGCGTGGATGAATTTTATGGTGATACGCTCATACTCTCCATACAATGGGATCATCGGAAGACCAGGCATCCTGGCCATACGGGCAGTCCCGTCCACAGCTCACGGAATGATTAAGTTCCCTATGGAAGGGGGAATTGTTACCATCTACAACTCAGTTATACCAGTGTCCGAATGCCACGCCGTGGCAACACCAGTCCCACCTGTTCCCGTTAAGGCAGGGTCAACACCCCCCCAACTGGAAAGTAGCAATCCATCCCGATTATCCGGAACAAGAGGTGTCCATAAGGGGGACGCTCTCGGATAGCGGCAAAGGGGCCACGTGCTCTCTTCTGAAAGCAAACTTGGATGTATTCGCATGGGAGCCCAAGCATATGACAGGCGTGCCGCGTGTGATAACAGAACATAAACTTTAAATCCGCCAGGGATATCCTCCTGTTAAGCAAAAGAAGCGTGGTCAAGCACCAGAACGCAGCCAAGTAATACGGGATGAAGTACGGAAATTAGTAGACGCAGGAATTATGCGCGAGGTGTACTACCACGAGTGGTTATCCAACCCGGTCATGGTCAAGAAGCATGACGGGAGCTGGCGCATGTGCGTGGACTTCACAGACCTGAACAAAGCTTGTCCGCAGGACCGCTATCCGTTACCAGAGATTGACTGGAAGGTGGAATCCCTATGTGGGTATCCTTTCAAATGCTTCTTAGATGTGTACAAAGGGTACCACCAGATCCAGATGCCGGAAGAAGATGAGGAGAAGACGACGTTTCATACTAGTCAGGGCGTGTACTGTAACACAAAAATGCCATTTGGACTAAAGAACACCGGGGCAACATATCAGCGACTTGTTGATAAAGCCTTCGACTCACAGATAGGCCGCAACCTTGAGGTCTACGTTGACGATCTAGTCATCAAAATTCATACGGAGGAGGCACTCCTCCGTGACGTCCATGAGACGTTTGACACATTGAGGAGAATCAATATGAAACTGAATCCAAAAAAATGTACGTTTGGGGTAACTGAAGGGATGTTCCTTGGATACATGATCGATCCAAATGGAATCAAGCCTTGCCCGAAAAAGACAGACGCGGTGATACAGTCACCATCTCTTCAGACGCGAAAGGAGGTACAATCATTGAATGGAAAGTTGGCCGGGCTAAACAGGTTCTTGTCGAAGTCCGCGGAAAAATCACTACCTCTATTCAAAACACTCAAGAAGTGCATCAAGAAGGGAGATTTTCGTTGGACAAAGGAAGCTGAGGAAGCTTTTAGTCAGCTTAAACAGCACCTCATAGCTCTTCCCACGCTAGTGGCTCCCCGACCTAAGGAAGAGCTCATTATGTATCTGTCGGCTACACACGGAGCAATAAGTGCAGTACTTATGACGGATAGGGACACAGTCCAGACTCCGGTCTACTTCATATGTAGAACACTACAAGGGCCGGAGTTTAATTATTCCTCTATGGAGAAGTTGGTTTTAGCATTAGTATTCACTACAAAGCGGTTACGCCGGTACTTTCAAGCGCACCCAATTGTGGTTATTACTGATCAACCAATAAAGCAAATCATCTCCAGACCAGACATGGCCGGTAGGCTACAGAAGTGGAGCATTCTGTTAGGAGAGCATAACATCTCCTATAGACCAAGGATAGCGATCAATGGCCAAATCTTGGCAGATTTCTTAATAGAGAAGCCAGATGAGGACGGACCGGTCGTACAACGAGAGGAAACTCTAGCAGAACCATGGGTCTTGTTTACTGACGGATCCTCGTGCATGGACGGGTCAGGAGCTGACCTCATCCTTACGAATCCGGAAGGAATATAGTTTACCTACACCCTGCGTTTTGAATTCACAGCCACTAATAATGAGGAAGAATATGAAGCGCTGATTGCGGGTTTAAAAATCGCCGCTAGAATGGGAGTCCGCAACCTTGAGGCTTATGTGGACTCACGGCTTGTCGCAAACCACATTCTAGGAGGTTATATAGCCATGGAGGATAACATGGTTCGATACTTAAAGAAAGTCAAGTCACTCATAGCTACTGTCAGCAAGTTTTCTATCAAGCAGGTACCAAGAGGTGAAAACAAGAAGGCGGATGCTCTCAGCAAAATTGCGTCTACAAGTTTCGCCCACTTATCCAAGCAAGTCTTGGTAGAAATACTAAAGGAAAAGTATATAACGAAAGGGGAAATCACAGCTATAGTTGAAGAAGATGGACCTACATGGATGACCCCGATCATCAGCTATTTAACTGATGAGACCCTTCCGGATGATGAGAAGGCGGCACCGCGTATCAGAAGGAAGTCGCAGCACGTTGAGCTCCGAGAAGGTATTCTCTATAAACGCTCCTTCTTACAGTCGTGGTTGAGGTATGTCAGGCCACGCCAGGCTACCTTTGTGATCAGTGAGATACATGAAGAGTCATGCGGTATGCACGCAGGTCCCCGATCCGTAGTGGCACGATCTCTACGCACAGGATATTACTGGCCTACTATGCATAGGGATGCACAGGACATGATTCGTAAATGCAGTGATTGCCAAGTTCACAGACCAGTACCGCGACATCCGCAGCAAGAACTGACACCCATCACATACCCATGGCCATTCTATAAGTGGGGGATTGACATTGCAGGACCTTTTACCGTGGCTGCAGGGGGAATTAAGTTCTTGATTGTCGCAATAGACTACTTTACACGATGGATAGAAGCTAAAGCGGTTAAATCCATTACAGGCAAGCAGGTTAAAAAGTTTGTTTGGGAAAACATCGTGTGCCGTTTTGGCTTGAATGGAGAAATCATCTCGGATAACGAGAAGCAGTTCATGGATAATCCATTCAAAGATTGGTACGCGGCGTTGAACATCACGAGACGCTTTGCATCTGTTAAGCACCCACAGACCAATGGTCTTGTGGAACGAGCAAATAGAAGCCTAGGTGAAGGCATCCAAGCACGCTTGGATGAACGAAGTGCCAAGTGGGTAGATGAGTTGCCGCATGTTCTATGGGCGCATAGGACTATGATTAAAACAGCCAATGGGGACACTCCATTCGCGCTGGCCTACGGGACCGAGGCTGTTATACCAACAGAAATTGGGATGCCAACCATCCGCACGGTAGAGGTTAATGTCGTCATGAACGATGAGCAACTCCGGATTAATCTGGACTTGCTGGAGGAGAAAAGAGAAATAGCGGCCATCAATGAGGCCAAGTATAAGGCACGCATGAAGGCTTACTACGATGCCAAGGTTAAAGGTGTTTCCTTTCGATCGGGAGATTTTGTTTATCGTGCTAACGACGCAAGTCGCGCGGAGAATACAGGAAAGCTGGGCCCCAAGTGGGAAGGGCCGTATGAGGTTACGGAAACCTTAGGACGGGGCGCGTACAAGTTGCATGACATGGATGGCCGTGACTTGGAACGCACATGGAATATCTACAACCCTAAAAAAAGCTACCTTTGAAAGGCTACGGCTTCCGCATGGACACTTCGCTACATAGTTGGCTTCAATGAAGATCCATGTATTCTCTTTTGTTTTATTGCTTTCTAGGATCTATTTGTTTTAGTATTTTTTCATTCTTGTCAAAAAACAAAATTCGTAAACGTTCTAATAAAATGTCGTGGTGCCTAGCTATCTCCACGGCTCGTTCTTGCACAAATTATTGTCATATTTTTCAGATTCCTTGTGCAAAATATTGTCTTAGTATGCAATCTCTTATTCATATGCATTCATTCAAAACCGTACATGTACTATTCGCCTCCAGGCGGGGTAAGAGGATTAAGTGAACCTAATAATTCAACTTGTCACATAAGAGGAATGCAACCCCAGTGACGCGGATCATGTATCCTTACTTGAAACCTTATTTACAAGACGTTGTAATAAGTTCCCATATGGCGCACTTACATAGTGCTTTGCATGGTAAAGACGCACGCCGTACGTCTAGTAAAATATAGACTTGGTTTTATTCTAGGTAAGACGTGACATGTCATGCAATATAGATACATGATATCTAAAGAAAATAAACAAATTTCAAATTCAAAACACAAAATAGCCGTGGTCATCACGGGCTTACATAAATATAACGAGTTATAACAACATTGTCAGTTCTAGCCGTGTACATGCACGGACGAATAAGGTACGAATGTTTGCAATATAAGTTACAGAGGTGGTAGGAACTCTCCTATTTCCCTCTTTCCTTTGGCAATCAAGGCAAGGAGGACCTCGCTGCGAGCATTTTTACCATCCTGAACCCTAGTCATGTTGGCATCCAACACCTCAGTTAAGAGTTTCTCACCCTTTATCACCATCGAGGTTGAGTCATATGTTGGCAGGGTCAGTTGGATGGGGTTAGGTGTGAGCTTAGCCATGACTGTCTCGTTGGGAGCATCCTTCAGCGACTCAAGATCGTCTAGGAATGGGTGCTGGATTTCCCCAAGGGCGGCCATAGAGGAGGTTATCTTATGTTCAGCTAGAGGGTTATGGTAGGCGTGTTGGGTGATGTCTTCATTTTTGCATATCAGCTCCACAACTTTGATCAAACCCTCGTGCCTACCACGGTCAATGTCGTCCGATACAACATCCGCAAAAGCCTGCAACAAGTAAGGAGCCTCCGTTACCTGGGTCACGGCAAGGAGCATCCTATGGCCCACCATCCATCTACGCCCGGCTATGGCCGTGAGCAAGGGAGGGCACATCACTTCGGCGCAGTCCATTGCTATCCTGCTCAGTTCTCCCTCCGCTACCGTAGATCTCTCTTCCATGATAGTCTGCGCATGGGTGAGTTCGTCCTTGAGCGTATCGCGTTCTTGAGCAATGGTGAAGACTTGTACGTTAGTGGCGGCTTTGGATGCAGATACCTATAAATAATACTTGGAATTACTACAAGACAATATGGGACTTATGTGAACAAATAAGTATCAATAGAAGCGCGTACCTTCTCATTAGATGCAGCTAGGAGGGCCTCCTGCTCAGCAATGCGTTCCTCACGTGCATTGGCGTTGTTGGCTTGTTCCTTGACTGTTGATTCCCCTACAACCAAAGCTACCTGCAAGGACGTTATAGTCTTCTTATGCTTTTCCACCAGTTCCTCTTTGCAAGCAATCTTCCTCTCAGCACGGCTCACGTTGGCCAAGGCTCCTTCCAGACGGCGTCGTAGGGCCACGCCAACTGTCGCCTGGTGCGCCATGGCTACATCATACTTCTCCAGCAGCGTCTCGTGCTCGAGTTCATCCAAGTCTTGTTCCAGCGCTGGAGGAGTTATGTGATCCATAAATTCTCTGCACTCAGACTCCGCCTCTAATCTTGTTAAGCTGGACAAGTTCCAAGCTGGACGAAGGTTGGTGTCAGGTCCCTCAGAGCGTGGCTCCTCTTCATGAGTTAAAGGAGGGGATGGAGGTCTCATTGATACACGGGTGAGGGTTCCCTTTCCACCTCCTTCTCCTGTGCTACTATCGTCGGGTCCGCCCTGTTATTAAAACACACTTATTAGTTTTTGTTCGTGGATTATATCTTATGGAGTATTGTTGGTACTTACGTAGTGCCAATTATGGGTTCCGTGGTAGAAGGAGCCACGACATTCACAAGGGTTGCCTTCCAGACTTGATCATCAACATGCGACGAAGGGTTGCCTTGGGTCGTAGAGGTACTGCTTCCCCCTTGGTACTGTGGGTGGTCCTGCCTTAGTTTCTTTGGGGGAGCATTATGTGCCCTTGCCTCAGCCTCCATGTTTTTCGCTACCTTCCTGGTGGTCTTGCGCTTTCTAGATTTGGGCTTTGATGGCTGGGGGATCCAGAATCCTGTATTGTTTCATCTTCTTCACCGGTGCGATTGATAGATGGATCGGTGAGTTGTTCTTCTTCATCTTGGTGCGGAGGGGCACTCTCCAACAACAGTTTTTCTCCATCTTCATTATAGAAATCGAGGGGGGGACTTCTGGATAACAGGTTCCCCCTCATCCGACCGCTGATTAGTTGTTTTTTCCAGTGGAATGGTCATGTTGAAGGTGGCCTCTAGTAAGGGGGGTTCACCTTCTTTTAGTGGTCGAGATCCGTGTGGAACTTTTCTTGGATCACCTTGGCGTAATAGGCACAACAACTTCATCTATGCGGACATTTGTATGCATAAGGGTTAGTAAATTCAAAAAGTATTGCTAAACACGTTTGCATCTAATATATAGAATACCTACCCTGTCTACGCTCGGTCAGAAAGCATGGATATCTATCTTCCCTCCCATAGTAATAGCGGCTGATCCCTACTAAGCAGAGGAAGTGCTCCGGCAGACCCTTATGGAATTCAGTGCGGTGGGTGTCTAATATTTTCAAATCCTTACTACTATAGTCCTTGGATTTAGGAGGATAGTCGACGGGCACTCTGGTTTTAAAAACAAAAGGGGCGGGGAATACTTTTTCATCTAAAAAAAATAGTGGTCGTACCAACTCTTAAGGGAATCTAAGGGTTTCCTATAAGTCATGGGTGCGGTTGCGGATCGTTTTTAAACAATAGCCACCCATTCACCATTTGAGGGTCGTAGAAAGCCCTGAATAGATTTACGGTAGGGGTTACCTCACATGTATAGTAGGTAATCTCAAATTGATTGATCTTACATGCCCCTATGCAATGAAGTTGGGTTATGTGGAAGTCGTAGTACATAAGCAGATCTACTAAGAACCTAGATAGGGGGTGCGGTAGTTAGCCGAGTCAAATAGACGCATATACACGCCTATCTTTCCTTTAGGAGCATCCGTAATAGCTTCACCGTCACCTGGATAGGTCGGATGTACGCTTTCAAGAATATAATACTTTGACAAAAAGTCTAAGTATTTCTCCGCAGGCATCACGTTGAGGACATCCGTAATGATAGGGTTATCTTTCACCATGTTTTATAAAAAGTATTAGAGATGCGTGATGATCTAACCTGCGGTGGTGGAAATCCGTGAAAAAAGAAGGAAGGAATGAGGAATTGAGCTCAAATGTGACAATGGCGGAAAAGGGTATAAAATGTATGTTTACACAGTAGCACACACCAGCTCTTTTACATGGTTGCCTCGATTTACGAAGTAACATGGATGTTTGACACGTGTAATCCACTACGCATATCTGACGGTGGGGATTTCTGAAACTTCTGAAACGTCAGAAGGGGCCCACGGGTCATCTCTTACCCAGTTTTACGTGGCTCAAGGGTGGGCCTGACTGGTGCACTTTTGTAGACGAGGCATCCGACTAATGACTGCCATTAATGCATTCATTAATGTTTCCCCGGACGACCTTTCTTGGAGCGGGTATGTTTACGACAACAATGTTTACGGGACATTCATTACTCTAGAGGTCACGCCTACGACTGTGACAACTAGACTGGGGGGACATGATGACGTATAGTCCCCAGCCGGGTCATGAACCCGGCCCAAGGGTACTACCCGTGTCCGGACCATCACGAATGGGTTGGATTAATGATATCTCAGCTTATGGGCTTGAATGAATAGTGGCCGCATAAGATATATGCGGCCCACGACCCGACACGACCGGAACAGGTTTAGACAGAATCACAATCCTATCAGGATTGGGATTTGCCTTAAAGCATAGGATATACACTCACCATAATTAGAAGATAACAATCAAGTTAATTATGGTGATTATCTTATGCTTGGGGCCGAAGTAAAGCAGTAAGCCCATTAGGGTTTCACTGCCTATATAAGAAACCGCCAAGGGTTCCACAAAGGTATTACATTCTCCAAACTCACACACGATTCTTAAACCCTAACTGATTACTTACTCTCACGCTGGAGTCTAATCGTGGGATAAATTCCCACGGTAAGCCTAACGCGTGTTGCTTTAGTGTGCATGATCTCACCAAGATAATTCACTTGGTGTAAGAGCCGGAGCCCAACCAACCCGAATTAAGCCTAATTCGGGTCTAGCAAGGATCATCCAACTTTTGTATCAACAAATACTTGGAGGGGAGACCTCGTCATGCAATTAGAGGGGTTGCCTCTAATTAAATAGTCTGGGTAGGATGGATCAACTCCTAGTTAAGGATGCAAGGCACACAACACATTCACTCTGGTATTACTGGTAAACATGTAACTAGGATGCACCTATACGCCCCACATGATAATATAATATAACGGCCAAAACTGTAAAGAGACGTCACGAGCAATCACTCCGCCGTGGGAAAGTCATAACACTCATGCCTCCAGTGTTATGGTTATGGTACCTCCATAACTAGGTGACACTGGTCATGCATGTATATGGCTTAGGCTCTTAAACTAACATAAGCAATCAAACATATAAAACAATACTGGGAAAACAGTTGGCTACAAACGAGGAATCCTAATAAGGAAAGAATGTCCATACTGAAGGGACGGTAAATCCGTACCTTATGTCCAGTGAACGAAGAAGACGGAATAATGAAAGTCCTACTTCAACCTCACTAATGCTACATAAAATAGGGGACATGTATAAGTATTCTGTTTATTGAGTACTTAACTAATTATATCGAGTCTTAGCTTGTTTTATATGTTCTTGTCTTGTTTTACTGATTTTAAGGTTATGTTGTGTTTATCATGTATTCTATGTATTCTGATTAAGTATTACTTGTATTTCTTGTATTATTATACTTGTTGTGAATAATAAGTAACTTTTTAAAAATAGCAGGTTTCCTAAAATAGAAAGTTTCCAAAAATAGAAAGTTTCCAAAAATAGATTAACTTATAAAAATAGATCAGCTTCTAAAAATAGAATGTTTCCAAAATAGTAAGTTTCCTGAAATAGAAAGTTTCCATATTTAGAATTAAGCTGAGTTAATAAGCTAATAATATAAGTATAAGTTTACTGGTTAAATATCATAAGTCATGTAATTATTTGTATAGTTTATTAATAATGTCATGTTAAATAAACTAAAGGTTATACGATTTAATTAAATATAACCATGATTTAACTAAATTAAGGTGTATAAAATACTTAGGTTAAACATGTATTAATATTATATTAATTATAACCTAAGTCATGTTTATTAATTAATTATATTCCAAGTCTTAAATAACTAATTAATCGTATAGGCTAAATTAAATAAATAAATACATAGATTAAAACATGTATTATTTCATAAATAATATTAACCTAAGTCCATGATTAATAAAATTAATTATTAGTCATGATTATTTAATTTAATTTCTTGTTAAATAAGTATAACTTGTAAAAATTAATACTTGTAAAAGTTAGTCATGAAACGGACCCATGATTTTAATTTAGACACATTGTGAACCGGATCGAATTCTACCGAGAACCGGACCAAACAAACACCCCCTTAACAGTGGCTAACCGGCTCATTCGGTTGCCACTGTTCTTGTAAAAACACCACCGGCTTATGTTGGTGGTTCCCCCTGGTTTGTCTCGGCTATCTGTTGCCCACACAAAGTTCCCACCGGAAGTTAGCCGGTGGTTCCCCCTACCGAGGCCTTGCGTTCCCCCTGCTTGACCCAAAACAGCCACCGATAGTTAGTCGGTGGTGTTGTGTGCTGCTGTCGAGACCCAAACAAACCAAACGGTACCCCGACTCAAGTCAGGGTCCCTTGGTTCCTTGCTGTCGAGACCACACAGCCCACACCGAGACCATTGGGTCTCGGTTGGTGGTGATTCGAAGACCACCGAGAGCTTCGGCTCTCGGTTTCCTTACGTCAGCCGAACCAAACCAAACCAAAACCATCTTTTATTTTCAACCATTATTAATGACATGATTAATTACTTGTTTTCATAAAACCCCATGATTACATGTTCTTGATTAAATAAAAGAATCAAAAGAAAAGGATAACGGATTACCGAATGCGTGAAACAAATGGAACACAATAACACGAACAAAATCACTTGAATTTAATCACTCAACATCAACAACAACTCCCTTGTGGTGGTGTTATAGCCGGCGACCAAGAGAGCACAAACGGGGCTAGGGTTTTGTAATTTTTAGAAAACGTTGACAAATGAAAATGTGTTTCTCCCTTTTGTTTATTTTAGTAAAATCAAAAGTGGGCTTGGCCCTCTTATCCTTGGTGTCCGCGGCATGTGTGGCCCACAAGGGGAAACCTGAAGTTTTTCCCGTGTCTAATATTTTATGTGCACATACATTCGTATTTCCGTGTTAGATTATAATTAAATGTTCGTGTTATAGATAAATACTTGTACTTAACGATATTAATCGTATTATATTAAATAAGTACGTAATTGCGTGTTCGTGATTTTTATGTTCATGATTTCATGTTCGGGATTATAATTATTATTGTTAATAATTATCGTGTACTATCACGTACTTAATACTTATCGTGTAATAACACGTACATAACTTCTGTAATTAATAATCGTGCCATGTGTTCGTGCTATAAAAGGAAAGTTTTTATATGTACATATGTTTACTAAGTGTATTGTTCATGGTAAAAGCATGCGGGTTTTACATTGACTTAGGCTTAAGGCCACGAAAAATCCCCTTAAAAAATCTGGTCTCATTACCTAAACCAATTTCAACACTAACCAAACATCCTAATATAATCCTAACATACTTAATCACTTGTATGAACAATCTTTGAGAAAACCCATTTCATAAATCATCCTTGCAATAATTTTAATTAATTTAAAAACGATGTAAACATCAACCTAAACCTATACCCACGAGTAATATAAATCAAAATCAACAAATCAAACAAACACCCCCTTTGCCATGGGGTTTATAGAACCAAAACACCAAAAAATAATAATTTTCAAGCTTGTTTAATTAATTTCCCTTAATCACAAACACATTTCAAGAATATACACATAAGATTTGTAGATGAAACCCACTTAATTATGAAAATAGTCTTTGGAAAAATCAAAGTTATTGCATGTGTGTTTTTATGGATTCAAAACACTCACAAGAGAAAATAAGAGACGGGACTTCAATTGGTTTTTCTAAAAATCAAGTTTTTATGGTGGTGATGGTGGTTTTGGTGGTGGTGTGACCCGCGGTAAACAAAGAGAGAGGGATAGGGTTTTGCAAAATTTTGAATGAATTTTGAGGTGTGTGTGTGTGTGTGTGTGTGTGAAAAACCTTTTTATACTAAGGTGGGGTAAAAAGTGACAACTTTAGCTTTCTCTTGGCCTCCATGGTTGATAGTTGAGTTTTTGCTACCCTTTAGGAAAAGGATGACAAAAGTGGCAAGTATTAAGTGTCGGTTTAGGAAAACCAAGCACTAATGACCAATTAAGTTCGTTCTCAAGGAGGCTAGTGTGTTATGTGTGTAATGATATGGATTAATTTGTGATTAAATTTGAGAAAAAAAAAATAGAAAAGGGATCGGAAGAGAAGGACGGTTATGAAGACGGATTAAACTAAGTCTAAAAAGGCGTACACGTAAAATCCTAAAAACCACCAAAATTAAAATTTAAACCTAAAAATTTCTAAAAATTACCAAAAATCCCTAATAATATTATAAGAGTTTACAAAAAAAAATCAAAACTTGCAAAAACCTTTTAATTAATTAGATAATGACTTTTTAATGCTAATTAAAGCCCTAAAAATCAAAATTAATTATTAAAAAGCCCTAAACAAGATTTTCAAGTTTGTAAACCTTAAAAATACTCTAATTAAGCTAAAAACTATTTTTCAAAATTTTAAAACCAATTAAAACTATTTTTAAACAATTAAAAACTCCAAAAATCAAATAAATCTTAAATTAATTATAGAAAATAATTAAAAGACCTAGAAAATAATTGGAAAGTTGCAAAAATCCTAATTAAGTATTTAGAACATAGGAAAAATACAAAACGTATATCCTCACGCTAAAGCGAATTTTGGATCTTTAAAGCTTCGAAGATTAAGGCTTGATTCACTTTCAATTTTTGCATAGATTTTAGGCCTTGTGGGGCTTCAAATTGTTTGCTAGATTTAGGTGAGCACTTGAAATCTTATTATTGGGTGAAGCTTTCGATTATTCGGGTGCCAATACTTCAAAACCGTGACACTGGCGATACCTTAATGTCTTCCCAATTTAATTACACGGAAGCTACTAGAAAAGACTAGAAACCCAACAACCCCAACTAAACCGCTAAGTCAATATTTATTAAGCAAAAAATATTTACAAGAGAAGGGAGAATAAGCAAACAACGAGAACACATGAGTTTTTGAAAGAATACGAGTACTCTACGTTTAGCATAGTAACTTATAATTAACTCTATCATTTCTCGTCCTCATTTAAGAGACTTAGCCTAATGTGTAGTTAAGGAATCAAAGCTAAGTGCTCAACACGCACGGTCGAGTCAAAAATTACTCTTATTCTCGCCATCGGAAAATCTACATTCTTGTCTTCAAACACTTATAAAACATGAGAAAATTTTAAAATTTGGCCATTTTTAGCCTTATTTTGCAACAAAAATGATAAACAAAACGATAAACTTTGGAAAGCGTGAAGGTTTGGCAAGGCAAGTATCTATTCACCCCCCATACTAAAGTTAAACATTGTCCTCAATGTTTCGAGTCTAGGGGTGCAAACACCCCCATACTAGAGACGTAGTCGAATGCCTAATCTAGCATGGAAAGGGTGTAACCAATAAGTGATAGCCGTTTATGAAGTGTGCTAAAAACCTAAGGTTAGAACATCAAAAGGATATATCATGGATATTGAGAAATGTCTCCAAAGCAAACGATCGAGTGCTCCCATAAAACGAACACGAGAGGCTCCAATCGTGAAGATCATGATCTAAAAACCACATATCACAAACAACCACGGAACAAAGGTTGGAAGGGCACAAATCCCCACACGTAAGCTACATTAGAAAGCGATAATATGTACATAGGATAAGCATGGGAGTCCCCCACGAGGCTCCTCGTTTTTGATTACCGAGTCATGAGCTCGACTCGATCCCCTCAATACTAATTATCATTGGGGAAGGTGACTTGGTCGAGGTAGTTCAAGGATGGAACTTCCCCGCCAAAGTAGTGCTTTAACCTATGTCCATTCACCTTGAAGTTAGGACCATCATCTTGAGCTAGCTCGATGGTCCCATACGGAAATACTTGAGTCACGGTGAATGGACCGGACCAACGGGATTTCAACTTACCGGAAAAGATTTTCAATCTTGAATTAAAAAGCAAAACTTGATCCCCAATGTTAAAAACCCGGTTTTTAATTTTAGAATCATGCAACTTTTTAGTTTTTTCTTTATAAATCAATGAATTTTCATAAGCAATATCCCTCAATTCATCCAATTCATTTAATTGCATTTTCCGGTGTTTTCCCGCGGTCTCCATATCATCATTACAATGCTTTAGGGCCCAATAAGCCTTGTGTTCTAACTCAATAGGAAAATGACAATTCTTTCCATACACAAGCTTATAGGGAGTGCACCCAATGGGTGTCTTATGAGCGGTCCTAAAGGCCCATAAAGCATCGTCCAATTTATCCGACCAAGTTTGTCGGTTTTCTCCTACGGATCTCTCCAAGATCCTCTTCAAAGCTCGGTTTGAAACCTCGACTTGCCCACTCGTTTGTGGGTGATAAGCCGTAGAAAGACGATGTGTAACCCCATATTTCCTTAAGACTCTTTCGAATTGGTCATTACAAAAATGGGTTCCACGATCGCTTATGATCGCACGAGGGGTTCCAAACCGAGCAAACAAGCTTTTCAAGAACTTAACTACCACACGAGCATCATTAGTGGGCAAGGCCTTCGCCTCCACCCACTTAGATAGGTAGTCAACCGCAACAAGGATGTACTTATTACCACGAGATGATGGGAACGGTCCCATAAAGTCTATACCCCAAACGTCAAAGATCTCACATACTTGAATGATATTTTGTGGCATTTCATCTTTTTGTGAGGCTTTTCCTTGTCGTTGGCATGCATCACACGACTTCACAAGAACTTGTGCATCTCGGTAAATAGTAAGCCAAAAGAAGCCGGCATCAAACACCTTCTTAGCCGTGAGATTAGCACCGTGGTGACCACCCGTGGGTCCCTCATGGCAAGCTCTAAGGATGTTAGAAGCTTCGGTGCCAAAAACACAACGTCCGATGATTTGATCCGCACAAGTTCGAAACAAGTAAGGGTCGTTCCAAAAGTAGAACTTGACGTCACGAAAGAATATTCGTTTTTCTTGAGTCGTCATACCCTTAACGATGAAGTTACCCGCATGGTAATTTGCAAAATCCGCAAACCATGGGGTAGAAAGATCAAGCTTAGAATTCACTACACCAAGTGTCTCGAGCGGAAATGTTTCGGTGATTTCCTTAGGCTCGTAAACACTTTGGTGAGGATCTTCCAAACGAGAGAGATGATCCGCCGCTAGATTCTCGGCTCCTTTTTTGTCAACGATGGTGTGATCAAATTCTTGGAGGAGGAGAATCCAACGAAGTAATCTCGGCTTAGCATCTTGCTTTGCCATGAGATACTTAATAGCCGAATGGTCCGTATACACTATGCATTTCGTCAAGACGAGATAAGGTCGGAATTTCTCAAATGCATACACCACGGCAAGGAACTCCTTTTCCGTTGTAGTGTATTTAAGTTGAGCCTCGGTCATCGTCTTGCTAGCATAGTGAATAGGCAAGAAGTGCTTATCATGACGTTGCCCCAAAACGGCCCCTATAGCGTAATCACTAGCATCACACATTAGCTCAAAGGGGAGGTTCCAATTTGGAGCAACAAGAATGGGAGCTTCGGTAAGTTTCCTCTTAAGGATCTCAAAGGCTCGTACACAATCTTCGTCAAAGACAAAACGTGCCTCTTTTTCAAGAAGATGTGTAATGGGTCGAGAAATCTTTGAAAAGTCCTTGATGAATCGACGATAAAAGCCCGCATGGCCTAGGAAACTCCTAACTCCCTTGACGGTTTTGGGATGAGGTAATTTGGCGATGACGTCTACCTTAGCTTGATCTACCTCAATCCCCGCTTTCGAGACCTTGTGCCCTAAGACGATTCCACTCTTAACCATAAAATGACATTTTTCCTAATTGAGCACAAGGTTGGTTTCCTCACAACGTTTTAACATTCTCTCAAGGTTCGACAAACACGAAGTGAAAGAATCACCAAACACGGAAAATTCATCCATGAAGACTTCCATCGTCTTCTCGATCATATCATGAAAAATAGCCATCATGCATCGTTGAAAGGTTCCCGGTGCATTGCAAAGTCCGAATGGCATTCTACGATAGGCAAACGTTCCATATGGACACGTAAACGTAGTTTTTTCTTGATCACGAGGATCGATGGGAATTTGGAAGTAACCGGAAAAACCATCTAAAAAGCAATAGAAATCGTTTCCCGCAAGACGCTCCAACATTTGGTCCATGAAGGGCAAGGGAAAATGGTCTTTTCGAGTGGCTTCATTCAACTTTCGATAGTCAATGCACACTCTCCATCCGGTCACGAGTCTAGTGGGAATCAACTCGTTGGCATCGTTTGGCACAACGGTCATCCCTCCCTTTTTAGGGACACAATGGATAGGACTATACCCAAGGGCTATCGGAAATAGGGTAAATCATTCCCGCGTCAAGGAGTTTAAGGACCTCCTTTTTGATGACGTCGTGAATTTTGGGGTTCACCTTCCTTTGACTTTGGATTGTTGGCTTGAAATCTTCCTCCATTAAGATTTTGTGGGTACAAAACTTGGGATCGATCCCCTTAATGTCGGATAACTTCCACGCAATCGCCCCTTTGTGAGCCTTTAGAACATCGACAAGTGCGGTTTTTTCATCATTCGAAAGATCCTTCGCAATAATAACCGGCAACTTGTCGTCCTCCTCCAAATAGACATATTCGAGGTGAGGAGGTAAATCTTTCAACTCGAGGATAGGTGGTTCCTCAAGTGAAGATTTGGGCTCGATACTCATAACCTCCTCGGGTGGAGGAAATGGGAAATCGTTGAGAAAATCCTTGATAATCGAGAAGTCCTCATCGTTGTCGAGGTCTTCGTCACAAGTACGTGGAACATTGCATTCTTCCAACGTAAAACCACCACCTTCAAATGGAGTGAAGGTTGGTGTCGAATTATCAAGAATTGGATCCAACATAGTGGGATTGCCACTAGTTTCTTCATCACCAAAACCTAGAACTTCTTGTGAAAATTCCTCGCAAACCACGTCAATCATATCAACGAGGTTTATGGTTGCAACGGAATAAACATGAGAAATTTGAGAGTTTTGAGTTGCGTTTATAACAAGTTCCTCGTCGTTGAAACGTAAGGTGATCTTTCTAGCATGCACATCGATCAAAGCCATAGACGTATCTAAAAACGAACGACCTAAAATGAGAGGAACTTGAGGATCCGTGGGGATATCAACAACAATGAAGTCTACGGGATAGTAGAACTTCCCCACTTTCACAAAAACGTCTTCCGCCAAACCACATGCGGGAATTGTGGAATGGTCGGCCAACTCGATAGACATTAGTGAAGGAGTAAGATTAGGAAGATTGAGCGACTTGAAGATTGCAAGTGGCATAAAGTTAATGCTAGCACCAAGATCGGCCAAGGCGAAGCATTCTTCCATGTCTTGGATTGCACAAGGGATCAAAAATTTACCGGGATCACCGACTTTTTGAGGTATGCGATTAAGATAAACCGACGAACAACTAGACAATTGGTGCAATTTCTCCTTGTTGTTCAACATACTCTTAAAGTTAGCGGCAAATCGAGGCATCATGACCAAAGCATCGGCGAAACTCACATTAAGGTGCAAATCACGAAACATTTTCATAAAAAGCTCAAATTGGTAATTGTCGCGCTCTTGACGTTTCTCCTTCCTAAGTCTCGATGGATAGGGCAAAGGTGGTGTGGGTTGAGGCATAGTAGGCATAGCCTTTGGAATCTCGGGTTCCAATGATGGTAATGGGTCAACCGTAGGTGTGGTATGAGCGGTACTTCGTGGGATTGGGACATGCTCCTTTTGGACCACCACCTCGGGTTCTTCCTTAATTGCTTCCTCCGTAGGAGCAATTGGTTGAGGAATCGGCTCCTTAAGTGTCTTACCACTACGTGTGGTAATCACTTTCATCTCACCCTTAGGGTTGGATATGGTGTTACTAGGAAGACCACTTGACGACGGTTTACACATTATTGCCTCAAACATAGACGAGATTTTATCTTCAAAATTAGATTGCCTCAATACGGCTTCGGTTTGCCTTTTCTCGGCCTTAAGCATCTCTTGTTTAATCTCATGTTGCCCTTGTTCCATTTTTTTGTTGGTTTTGTTGCAGCCTAGTGACATTTCCTTCCATCTTGTTGGTGTGGATTTTTAAGTTCATTAGCTAACTCATTTTTCAACTCTTTCTTCAAGTCGTTTTTAAACTCGGATCTTAGGCTAATGATTTCTCTTTGAATATTGTCAAACCTAGCATCATTCCCACTAGCATATTCAACAAACTCACTTGGAAGATCTTTCAATGTTTGCAAACTTTTGTTGTTATTTTGAAAATCATTTTTGTTTGAAACTTGATTACTAGCCCCTTGATTCCCATAGTTTCCCTTGTTGTAATTGTTCTTAAAACCAACTTGATTGTTGCGATAGTTGTTAGCATTTTGATTTGTTCCAAAACCCGGTGGAGTCATTTGATTAGAGCGGGAAACTTGACCGTTTTGGTTGTAATTTCCCGTGGCCGCGAAGGCACTCGAAGTGTTACCACCGTTGGTAATGCACTCGGAGAAATCATGACCTCCACCACAATACATGCAAGAAACCTCAACCGCTTTAGCCGTAGCGGGAGCACTTGGTTCACCAACTTTAAACTCAATCAAAAGTCCTTTCAACTTATCAAAAATCTTGTTTTCCAAGTTTGCCTCAATTTGGCAAGCATCGATGGTATTAGACAAAGTAGGTGAAGCCGAAGACGAAGCCTTACGAACACTAGACGTGCTACGAGGACTATACACCTTAGATCTATTTTCAATTATCACCAAAGCTTCCTCAACCGTTTTACACAAAAAATTACCACCCGCGGCGGCATTCAAATAATCCCTTTCATGATCATTAAGTCCATTGTAAAACGTGTCAATTTGATGCAAATCGGAAAAGCCGTGATGAGGACATTCATGTAACATTTCCTTAAACCTATTCCAAGCCGTTGAAAAACTTTCATTAAATTCTTGTGAAAACTTTGAAATCTCGTTTTTCAAGTGCGTAGTCTTAGAGGGCGGAAAAAATTGGTTCACAAACTTAGACACGAGATCCTTCCACGTCAATATAGAATTGGGTGGCTCTTTCTCTAACCAAATTTTAGCGGGCCTCGCTAAGGAATACGGAAAAAGCATCATCTTAATCGAGTCGTTAGAGACATCCTTAAACTTGCAAGTAGCGGTAAGACGATTGAATTGGCGGATATGGTTGTGTGGATTGTCCTTCTCATCACCACGGAATTTGTTGTTTTGAATCATGGACAACAAACCCGTTTTAACCTCAAAATTCTCCGCAAGGATAGCGGGAATCACAATAGCCTCTCCATAACCCTCGGTGGGTGCTTGAAGTAACTCCATGATAGTTCGATTCGCCATGGTTGGTGCTTCTCTTACAATGGGTTCGTCAATAGGAGACTCCTCACTAGAATTGTTGGGAGTAGGAGTTTTGTTCTTTCGTTTACGTGCACGTCTTGCTTGATTTCGAGTTAGCATAAACGTCACGTACAACGAGGGGATGAGCAAAGAAGATTCTTTTTGGTGTTTTGTATTTTTTCAATTTTTTGTGGTTTTTGATTGTATTAACCTTTTTGGAGTTTGGTGAAATGTATTAAGTAGACAAAAATCTACAAATCTCCTCCTTAATCAAATCTCTTGATTAACGAAGCCTCAAGGAATGAAAACGATCACGTGGGGTGAACGCCTTCGATGACTTTAGAACGATGGTAGAACACCAAATCGTTCAAGAGGGTTTAATAAATAGAAACCAAGAAAATATATATGATACTTAGTAATACTTTGGGCGGCAAAACCCTCGATTCACTCTCACAATCAAATACTTACAAGCAAGCGGGGAAACGAGGCGGCGCGAAGCACTTAAGAGCCTTTTTCCTTAGGATATATTTTATAATATCCGCCTTATACCCACCTTATAGTTTGTATTTTCAAGATTAAGCTTCACGAAAGTAATTATCTATATTTGCCTTTTTCTTTGGTTTGAGATTCGAATACAATGATTGGGTAATGACCTCCCAAGTCAAGGTTGTGATTTCTCACGTATTTGGAGTACTTGTATCTTTATTGTTCTACGTATACAATATAGTAATAATATTCACACAAAAACCGAAAAACGATAATACGTATTAGTAGAGTGCTACTAATACAAATACTAATTATGGTTAGTATAAAAACAACAACGCCAAATCAAAACACAACACGCCTCCCCGGCAGCGGCGCCAAAATGATAGTTGAGTTTTTGCTACCCTTTAGGAAAAGGATGACAAAAGTGGCAAGTATTAAGTGTCGGTTTAGGAAAACCAAGCACTAATGACCAATTAAGTTCGTTCTCAAGGAGGCTAGTGTGTTATGTGTGTAATGATATGGATTAATTTGTGATTATATTTGAGAAAAGAAAAATAGAAAAGGGATTAGAAGAGAAGGACAGTTATGAAGACGGATTAAACTAAGTCTAAAAAGGCGTACACGTAAAATCCTAAAAACACTAAGTGTCGGTTTAGGAAAAGGATGACAAAAGTGGCAAGTATTAAGTGTCGGTTTAGGAAAACCAAGCACTAATGACCAATTAAGTTCGTTCTCAAGGAGGCTAGTGTGTTATGTGTGTAATGATATGGATTAATTTGTGATTATATTTGAGAAAAGAAAAATAGAAAAGGGATTGGAAGAGAAGGACGGTTATGAAGACGGATTAAACTAAGTCTAAAAAGGCGTACACGTAAAATCCTAAAAACCACCAAAATTAAAATTTAAACCTAAAAATTTCTAAAAATTACCAAAAATCCCTAATAATATTATAAGAGTTTACAAAAAAAATCAAAACTTGCAAAAACCTTTTAATTAATTAGATAATGACTTTTTAATGCTAATTAAAGCCCTAAAAATCAAAATTAATTATTAAAAAGCCCTAAACAAGATTTTCAAGTTTGTAAACCTTAAAAATACTCTAATTAAGCTAAAAAGTATTTTTCAAAATTTTAAAACCAATTAAAACTATTTTTAAACAATTAAAAACTCCTAAAATCAAATAAATCTTAAATTAATTATAGAAAATGATTAAAAGACCTAGAAAATAATTGGAAAGTTGAATAAATCCTAATTAAGTATTTAGAACCTAGGAAAAATATAAAAACCTAGAAAATCAGACTTTTAATTTTTAATAATAAAATAATATTAAAATAATATTAAAAATCCAAAAATTATAAAAAATTCTAAAAACTTGCAAACTAGCTTAATTTAACCTAAATAACTCAGAAATGAAAGTGAAATTACCTAAATACCGGGCCAAACCCAAAACAGTCCCTTATTGGGCTTAATTAAGGCCCAATAAGAAAAAGTGTTCAAATTAAGCCCAAAAAGCACAGGTTGACTCAAAATTTGATTTTAAACAACTTTTTCCAAAGGCCCAAAAGTTGAAAATGTGAAATAAGCTAACTTATAATAAGCAGCTTATTCTTAATGGGCTTTTTGGCACATTAAGCCATAAGCTGTTGCCATAAGCTAAAATTTTACACACAAGCTTCTTTTGACCTAACAAAGACTTCTGCAAAAAGAATTTTCAAATGAGCCCACTTAATAAGCCAGAAACAAGTCACAAACTTATTCACAAAACGACAAAATAGTCGTTTTTATGATCTAGACCACCTCAGAAGCTGATTCAAGTTGCAAAATGTTTCTTTTGACAAAACTAAGCTTGAAAACCAAAGACCTTTCAAATAAGCACACTCAATAAGCTAGAAAATCAAATAAGCACTTATGTTAAAAGTCAAACAAGTTGGTTTTCTAGTAAAAAGTCAAAGTCAAAGTCTCATAAGCTCCAGTTCACTTAAATGGGTCAAATAATGAAGATCTATCACAAAAAATAAGTTGTTGCAAGTCAGAATAAGCTAGAATAGCTTATTGATAAGCTGATGACAAAATTGCACTAGCAGGGGCTAGTTTTGGATGTTGAGCAGTGGAAACTTTTTCCACTGCTTGACTATTTTGACTTTTTGTCTTTAGTGACTTTTTCTTGGATTCAGATTTCACAAAGGCACCCAAATGATCTTTGGATCAAAAGGAGTCAATAACAATCAAAATAACACAATCACAAACACCCAATTGATACAGTTTAATCAATCATTCATCAGACATTGTACAGACATGAACAATAAGCAGTTAAGCACTTTTGAGCAGTTTTAGCACAAATCAGCCAGCCAAATTCAACCAAATGCACACAAAAGCTATAATAAACTCCAATAAGCAAGTCTAAACAGGTTTCATGCACTGGTTCAAAGAATTAAGCAAGATTCAAGCAATGAAAGTTACTGATGAACACTAGCACATGCAGTTTTCTACTTTTGCTAATGTATTTGACACACAAGCCAATTTCAACACCTCAAATCTTTCAAACAAGTTATATTAACTTTGTTTAAACCACTTTTATCCCTAAGCATGCATACACACTAAGTGTTCCCAAAATCCTAGGTCAAAACAGGCAGAAACAAGGTCTATATAGAAGATTGATTAATTCAAGTGTTCAAACCCAAAAACTTGCAGCAAAACACTCTCAAACAAAGGTATAGCAGATACAAAGCATAAACAACAACTTCCCTTAACACAAAAACAAATTACAAGCATAAACCAGTAGACCCAAACACGCCTTTAACTTTTTCAAATCAAAATTTTCAAAAGCACAATGAGATTTCAGGCCAACCAAGCATCAATTAACACTCAAACAAGTATAATAAACAGATTCAAGCAAGAACAAGCCACAAAATTCACAAGAACAACAGTTTCATACAAATATCACCAAAAATCACAATTTTAGCAGATTTGGAGATTAAGTATGCAAACCTCATGGATGTACATCCACACCCACGAATTTTGAGCTTATGTGCTAGCAAGAACAAGCACAAGCTTCCACAATAAGCCTGCTAAGATTGAACAAGGGTTAAGCACAATATCATAAAAATCAGAAACTTTGAAAAACTTGATTAATGCAAACTTGTTACCCCACACTTGATTATCCCCAAGTTATAAGCCTCACCACACCTTAACCAACTCAGTTAGGATGCTATGATCAGCCCTATAGCCCAAGAATTCCAAGATTGGAACAAGACTTAGCAAAATATCAAGAAAATGAGGAAATATGCAAACTTTTGCACACTCCTCTTTGAAAAACAGGTTTTGAACTTTAAGAACTACAAAGCATATAACAAATGAAAGCAGTAAACAAGATTGGCCAATGACTTTTCTTCAAGATTTCAAACTCAATTTCATTAACTTAGAAATAGGATTTACAGAAACTTGAACCAAGGAAAAATCAAAAGCAAACTGAAATGTGAAGGCCTAAGTGGCTTTATATAGCCTTACAAGTGACTAAGGAACAGCTAATAACTAAAAACCCTAATGGTTGAAGTCCCAAATATGCCCTTGTAGGATTTGAAAACCTTGGACTCATGTGATGTTTTCTTGGACGTTTGCATGAGCTGGCAGGGGTGAAATTTGATCAATGGCTCATAATAAGCTTAAGTTTGAAGCAAGGATGTGGGGCGTTGGATGGCTGTCCTGTTTTGTCATCTTCTCCAAGAGTGTGAAAAGCAGGGTTAAACATGTGACTAAGGAATGATGTGGCAAGCTTTTTGTGAGTTGGGTTGTAATTAGGGAGACCCTAATTACAATTCTGGAGGTTATTGGGTGCTAATTACAAACGGATTAAGAAAACCCAAATTTGTTCATATGATGAATAGTGCATGTTTTGATCCTGATTAAGGTTTGAATGGGGTGTTTAGCGCGTGTTTTTGTAACTAATATTAATTAGTTATAAACCGGTTAAGTGGAAAGCTGAGGTGGAGCAATAGTGTGTGGTGATTGGTGGAAAAGATTGAGTGGGACACGTGTAGAGTGTTGGTTGGTCTAGGTAAGTTTGGTGTCTGGCCAGTTTAAACCCCTTGTTTTTGTTATTCTTTCCACTTTGTATAAAACCTGCCAAAACTCACATTCCTTTGTATTTAAACTTTCACTTTTCACACTTTTGCCCCAAATACTTTTCCAAAGTATTTTCAGGGGTATTTCTTGCCATTTTTGAATTCTTCAAGGGCTGAATTGGCATTTTGATGATGAATAATGGTCTAGACTTGTATAATGAGCATTTTGGAGGACTAAAACTGCCAAGTCATGTTTGAAGAGGGACCATTTTTGCCAAATGTTGAAAGTTGAGGGTCCTTTGTGTAATTTTGAGATTTTCAAAGGACCAGACTTGTCATTTCTTGTACTTTGAAGGACTTCATGATGTATTTGACTTTGTGGATAATATTGGTTGACAATTTAGCTTTGTTGAGGGGCTAAACTTGCCAATTCTTCAAAGTTAAGGGTCCTTTTTGTAATTTTGACAAACTTTAGGGACCAAACTTGTAATTATGAGGATACAAGGGTATAAAGTGTCAATTCTTCATAATTAGAGGACCCTTCTTCATAATTCTTCAAATCTTCAAGGGTTGATCTTGGGAAAGTCTTCATTAGGGCTTGGTTCATTGTGCGGCTTCGTTTCCCGTGTTCGTTTTTGCATGATTCTTGTGATCTTTTGTCATTTTCTCAATATCCGTACCTAAAATACACAAGCAACAAACACAAGCATATATTTGGGTATTTTGATGATATTTAATACATTTTAAGCCCTATTTGGAAGATGAGACTATGTATAAAAGTAGTCTCATCAATGGTAAAAGTAAAAATAAAGAGCAGGATTTTGGCTAATGACGGGTTTTGAATTTTTGCTGGAGTTGGGGTTCGTCCCGGCTACCTAAAAACACTTTTCAAAGGTTTAAACGCTCACAAAGTGAAGTGAAATGGTTCCGAATCGACTTAACATGTAAATAAAATAAAAACTTCGAGAAATTTAAATATCGATTAATCGATAATAAAAGATAAATTTTTGGGCATCCGTCGGTATCGTAGTCGCTATCGGTTCTTCTAATTCGTCAAAAATAAAATACACGACCTCAAACATTGGTTTCAAATCAAACCGTCAAACATATTACCAACAAAATTTCTTAACAATTTCAAAAAAATATACGTAAATTAGGGTTAAATAATGACCTCGGGTTCTGGGTATTACATCCTCCCCTCCTTAAAAGAGCGACGTAACGGCGCTCGCCTCTTCTTATACTCATAATTTGTACCACTAGAACAAATAAGGATATTCTTCCTTAAAGAAATCCTCATGTTCCCACGTGAATTCCGGTCCACGCCTAGAATTCCATTGTACCTTCACAATGGGAATCCTACTATGCTTTAATCTCTTAACTTCTCGGTCCATAATCTCCACTGGTTCCTCCACAAAATGCAATTTGTCATCAAGCTGAATCTCATCCAAAGGAATCACCAAATCCTTATATGTCAAACACTTCTTCCGATTTGACACGTGAACGTGTTATGAATGGCACTAAGCTCATTCAGAAAATCCAACTTATAAGCAACCGGTCCAATTCGTTTAATGATCTTGAATGGTCTAATATACCTTGGACTCAACTTTCCTCTCTTCCCAAAACGAATCACATCTTTCCATGGCGATACCTTAAGCATAACCATGTCTCCAACTTCGAATTCTAACGGTTTTCTCCTATTATTGGCGTAACTCTTATGTCGACTTCTTGCAGCAAGCAATCGGTTCTTGATATGCACAATCTTCTCGGTAGTCTCTAAAATCATCTTAGGTCCAGTCAACTGACTTTACCCTACTTCACTCCAACACACTGGAGACCTACATTTCCGCCCGTACAACACTTCAAACGGTGAGGCCTTAATAATCGCGTGAAAACAATTGTTATACGAGAATTACACTAAAGGCAAATGACGTTCCCAACTTCCACCAAAATCAATCACGCACGCCTGAAGCATGTCTTCCAACGTCTGAATAGTCCTCTCACTCTGGCCATCAGTATCAGGATGATAAGTCGTATTTAAACTCAACTCAGTGCCTAACGCACGCTGGAGAGATCTCCAAAACTTAGAAGTAAATCGGTTGTCACGATATGAAATAATCGACAAAGGTATTCCATGTCGACAAACGATCTCCTTCACATACACACTGGTAAGCTTCTCCATACTATCCATCTTCTTCAAAGTAAAAAAGTGAGCAGATTTTGTCAATCTATCCACGATTACCCAAATCATATCATAACCACTAGGAGTTCTCCGTAAACCTATTACGAAATCCATAGCGATGTTCTCCCACTTCCATTTCGGAATCTCAGGTTGCACCAATAACCCATACGGTCTTTTGTGTTCAGCCTTAACTTTTGCACAAGTCAAGCACTTACTAACGTACCGAGAAATGTCAGCTTTTATATTCGTCTACCAATACACCTTTTTTATATTATGATACATCTTATCCGATCAGGGATGTATCGAATACTTTGACTTATGAGACTCGTTCATAACCAAATCTCGAACTCCAAGTACTCTTTCTTCAGGTGGACATAACGGTAACCAAGTTTGATTCTCGAAGTACCTCAGTCCATCTAACATCACCACAAAAAGCGGATTCATCATTCTACCCAAATTCTCTGCCTTGACATTCTCCCTCATCAACCCATTCACTTGAGCCTTCAATATCATTCCAGTCAAATCAACACTCTCAGTCATCACCAAAGCTCTAACTATGAGAGGCTTCTCTCTTTCCTTCCTACTAAGTGTGTCAGCTACTACATTCGCCTTACCAGGATGGTAGCAAATCTCGCTGTCATAATCACTCAGTAACTCAACCCATCTCCTTTACCTCATATTCAACTCCTTTTGATCCAAGATATGTTGCAAACTCTTGAGATCCGTGAACACAACACACATGGTTCCATACAAGCATTGTCTCCACGACTTCAATGCAAAAACTACGGCACCAAGTTCTAAATCGTGCGTAGTGTAGTTCTCCTCATGTTTCGTCAGTTGGCTCGACGCGTAAGTAATCACCTTCTCACGTTGCATCAATACAGCTCCATAACCCTTGTGAGATGCATCACTATAAACCATAAAATCTTCGACTCCTTCCGGAAATGACAAAATCGGAGCAGAACACAACTTGTCCTTAAGCATTTTGGAAGCGGCTTCTTCATCTAGTCCCCACTCAAACGCCCGATTATTTTCAGTAAGCTTGGTCAATGGCTTTGGATCGAATCTCGGGGACTATAGAATGAGTTCTAAAATGAGTCAAGGGCTGTTCTAAGTATGTAAACCCTAGTTTGTGAGTCTATTCTCAAACCTGAGTGTCGGTTTTGTAAATGGAGTTGTTTAGAGAAGTCAAAATGGTTTTACAAGTCAAAGGCGTAAAACTGTCCGGTTTTTATAACACAAAGGTGTGACGGGAAGAAGGTCTTAGAAGTAATATTTTTGAATGAATTTTTAACTGAGTCTTATACAGATTATAAGTGAGGTTGTCACCAAGTTTCGTCGAAAATGGAGTTGTTTAAGTATGGTAAACCAGCGTGTACTTTTGGTAAGTACCGGCTGAGTATTTTTTGGAGGTACTTAACCTCGCGTCATAGTTTGAGGAGAGAGGCAAACCTATTAGCTTCTGAAATTCCCGAAGGTTATAAGTGTTAAGATTGAGTGTATATTCTGAGATTGAATACCCATGTTGGGTACTAGACCCGTGTTGATTTGGCATCTTGAGATGGATCAATATCGGAGGTGCTAGTTTGGAAAACTAGTACATGTAGAAAGATATAATAGTATCACTTGCTTGTTGATCTTTCGAGTTATCTTGGTTTTGTAATTTTGAGTTTTGTATTATTTAAGTATGATTTATACTTGAGTCGATTATTAACGAGCGCGCCTTATTTGGTAGGTTTCGGTTTTCGTGTTTAAACGGGCATCACTAATCGTCGGTGATCGTCTCATTACCACTATTGGCTTAGGTGAGTCTGTAGCCTCGCTTTATACTAGTTATTAAATGATTTTAAACCCGCGAGGGGGAATACATGTTTTTATAAACTTAGAACACAAGATTTTTATGGTATGCTTGTCCCATTATGAATGGACCCATGGTTGCCTTACATTGCATTGAGTAGTATATTGCCAATTATAAAATCCTCAACTATGGTCCGTTAATTAACCAATGATGGGTTAACCGCTTGTACAAATAATAGATCTATGGGTGAGGCCGCCCGATTCAGTTTGTGGATATGTATTCATAGAAGCTTATGCCTGAACATCCACTGTTTGAATATTTTGTTATGAGATGTCTAAGCATACGACAATGTGCTTAATACCGGGGTAATGACAATTAATAATCTCTCGTCTTATTAGACTGATATGAGAGTGTCTAAGGTTCGGTTCCATGAGCTTAATGCAATTGTTGCTATATACAATTATATTTGTTGATGCAAATTCGATGCTTGTTGCTTTCAAGTATGCCACTAAATTATAATCTTTGCTTGTGTTCAAAATTATTACATAAACTAATAGATTTCACTCGGAATTTTTGTTAAACGTTTTACTCACATGTATTTCAGGTAATCAAGAAGTGGAAGCTTGGTGGTCACGGGATTGAAGTTGTGCACTGATGTAGCTGTTAAAAATCTTTGATTCATTTATCGTTCCATTTCTGAAACAAATTAATATTTTGTTTTAACTTATCTTTTGGTAACGATTACTTTGGACTATGCTACTCTGACAAATGTTTTAGGAACGGTAAATTTAAAACGTCTCTTTTCTAGTCGTTCTTTATAAATTATGTGTTGTTGTATCAGTGTTTAGCACCCAAAGATATATTATGTTGCGTGTATATTTGGGGGTGTTAAAGATTGGTATCAGAGACATGAGTTATAAAGAACTAGGTCTTTATTTTAGAAACCTAAACTATAACTGTCAGTTTTTATTTTTCAAAGAGTCGGTGCACATGACTTCGCGTGACTTTAGGTTCAAGCCACTTCCAGGATTACAATTTTAGTATGCGTTATTAGGTGTACCTTATTGTCAAGTATTTATAAATAAATACTATGATCCATTTATGGATATATATTTATATCTAGGTTTCCTTTATTCATATATATTTATGTCGTTAAACTTTTCAATAAAAATTTATCATTTATTAATGATTAATTTAAATAAATACAATGAATTTTCAAGATATTTCTGTATTTATTTTGAAGTATTCGAATTGCTTTTATTACAAAAATTTTATGACCTTACCTACTTTTATCTGAGAGCGCGACTAGTTAATGTTTCATATTTTCTCGGTATATTTTGTGTTTTTGGTGAATCGAGCCACCAAAGAATTTTGTCTACCTTGCACTTGGAAACGTAAATTATGAACGTCATGAACCGTTTTGACTTTCTAGTTTATTGCTTTTTATGCAAAATTTTCTTTATATGCTCATTTATATAAATGATATTTCATTACTATATAATCCATGGTACATGTGTGTATGTGAATTTTTGGGTCGTTAAAAAGTGTTGGTAAAATATATTAGATGACGTAGAATAGAAATTGCGTTATAATTGAAAATATTAATAAAGTTTGATTGAACTTTCAGATGTGTCAGAAAATGCATTTTATGCAGAAATTTTGAATGAGGCTTAAGGTTGTCTAGAAAATGTTCTTATAAACATTAGACTTAATACTAAAAATTGGGTCCGAATCATGCATGCATATATCATGAATGTATAAAGTGGAGCATTTGAATAAAAAATTTTGGAGAATTAATTTTGTCAAAAATGTTAATATTTTTATGAGTCAATATTAACGACTTAAATTTCGAAACATTCCAAAATCGGAAACTTGCCTAATATATAAACTTTCTAAAAATAGAAACTTTCTAAAAATAGAAACTTTACAGGATTAACAATTACCGGATTAGTGGTGTTATTTGAAAACGAATAATATATTTTCTTTAAAGCATGCTAGTGTCGAGTAGCTTAGGACGAGTACACATGTGGACTGCTTTATCCTTTTTATATATATGACTCATTTGTCATTCGATTTTATTCTTAAATTCTTCCTACCTACTACTGATTTGGATTGAGATTTGTAGTTTTGTCTTCACATTCTTCGTTGACATTTTTATCACGTGTCTCATGGCGATTTCGTCTAAACCTTGTAACCTCTTGAAACCCTATCCATTCGTAACCATTTTATTTTTTGTTTTATGAGCTACTACTTGCTCTCTTTTGCAAAGCCATTGGCTACTTTATATGTCGTCATAATGTCACCTTATAAATTAATTTGGTACTGTTTTACGATTTATTTTCACATATTGTTTTCAATTTGGTCTTATAAAATACCTTTTGTAACGTTAAAGTTGCTTATTGTATATCTCGCAAATTACTTACTTCCTAAGAATTTTATAAAATATTTTAATTTCTATGTTACCAATGACACCGTTTATACATAAACATAAGAAACATAATACTGGTTCGACGAAACTGAGCACTACATTGCTAGTCCTAAATATATACATGGCCTGATCACCTATGTCTAATTTAGAAGGAGCCATGCGAGGCTAAATGGTAGTCACCATAAAATTTTTGATAATAATCAACTTTTTACTTGTATTTATGATAAAATAAAATAAAATGAAATAAAGTCAATATAAGTTTTCAAAACTTTTATATGTTATGGAAGTAGTATAATTTCGAGTCATCCGCATATGTTTTCTTAAATTTTCTTGAACGAATTACGCGTTTATGAGTACGTTCTTACTTAATGATTGTTTTTCTACTTGTTACTTCATTTTGTCTTATAACTGAATTCTTTTGACCGTTCGTCTAATTACCGACTGTTGATAAATGACTTGAAAGTCTCGATGTTTTATCCTTCCTTTGGAATTTCTCCGCACATGAACAATGAATTATTCCTGGAGTGATCTCGTATATTCGGGATGACGTCCGTCACTCACGTTTGTCTCGAAATCCACTCTTGTGTACCGTGCATTGACTACTCTCTTTAAACGCTAACATTATTCATTTGATTTATTTTAACTACGAATGATTATTAAGAGTTTTCTTTGATTCGAAAATCTTTTGTGTGGATTATATTCTTGATCGTGTATCAACCACTGATAACTTAATGAGCCGATGTTGGTGACACCAACCGCACTCAAAGATTGACAACTTATTAAATCTATTGTTTCTTATTGTCTTACTATCAGTGCCTCTATTTTATCATTCTCTTTAAGAATTCATATGACATTTGCTTCGTCCCCTTTGTACCGTTGATTTTGTACTAATTGTTGATCATTATTTCCATTCGTATTCGTTTGTTATCTTGTCACGTTTTGAAACCCAAATATGTCCCATGTTATTTTGACACATTATACACCTTTATGTATTTCTACAACACATTATAAAATTTTTATGGAACTTGTATACATTTTTCAATAAATTTTAATAACTATCACAAGTAAAAGATCAAATCTATACACCATCTTTTGTATAATTATAACTAATGTTTCAAATGAAATTATGCCCTATCTTTTGAACTACTTGACTTTTATCATACTTTACTTTTAATGTAATGAAATTACCGGTTTAATTTATATTCCTAATAATGATTTAAAATAATTTGGAAATTATATTTTCTAATTGTAACTATCAATATGAGTTTAATTAATAAATTCATGTCATTCTTTCAAAGTTTCCTTACGACGAACAAAATAAATTTTGAAGTTATTTTACTCCTATTTTTAATATATCATCTTTATCAAGAAAGTACCTCAATCGAGTTTTAAGGTAATACCAAATCCGGGACGGATAATTGTGACAAACCTTATTTTAATGTTAATATTTAATTCATTCTTCGCCCTCATTTTCCTCCTAATGTGAATTATTATGTTTTACGGTTACGTGTTTCGAGATCCCTCGTCGATCGTCAACCTTAAATCATTTTATCACATTTTGTCCGTTTATGCGTTTATCGTTGTAACACCCCATTTTGATAAAATGGAATGTCAAGCGTGATTATGGCGTGTCATCAAAGCATACAAGGATAAATGTCTTAAATATTACATGACCATAAAGGAAATACCGGAAACAAACATCGTTACCCCAAAGTAAAAGTTCATCACACACAAACGTAAGTAATGTAAATGAAAGGACTAAACAATGTCCATGGAAATGAGTAGCAAAATGTATGAATAAATGCAAAAAGTAATGAAGGCTAGAAAGCTTCCAATCCATATGCACGTACGCTTAAAGTCTACGAGCGTCCCTGAGTACCTGCCGTTTTAGGAACATGAAAGGAAAACGGCTGAGCATAACGCTCAGTGCACGGATATACAAGCATAGAATAAATAACATAAGCATAAACAACATATAGAAGCGGAACTGATTAAGTCTTGGAAAACCTGGTATAACTTAGTAAAACTGGTTTTATAGTTTGAAAAGCCTTATGTTTATATTATGAAAACTGTTTAACATGTTAACCATTAGCCAATATAGGTCATGAATATCAACGTGCATGAATACTTTGAGGGGTGACCTCATCATGCAATTAGAGAGGTTGCCTCTTATTAATATAAGTTTGGGTAGGAGGGATCAGCTCCTTGTGAAGGATGCAAGGCACACACCACATTCACCTGAATAATCTATAAGAACATGTAATCTAGAATGCACCCATATGACCCACTTAATATAATAATATGGCCAAAAGCTGAAAGGGACGCCATGAGCTATCACTCCGCCGTGGTGAAGTCATAACACTGGTGCCTCCAGTGTTATGGTTATGGTACCTCCATAACTAGGTGAAACTGGTCATGCATGTATATGGTTTACGCATTTAATTAAACATAAGCAAATCAAAACATATAAATCACATACTGGGAAAACAGTTGGCTGCATACGGGGAATCCTAATAAGGAAAGAATGTCCATACTGAAAGGACGGAGAATTTGTACCTTGTGTCCAGTGAACGAAGAAGACGAACGGAAGATAGTCCTACTTCGATCTCACTAATGCTACATAAATAATATACGTGTATAAGTGTTCGGATTACTGTGTACGTAACTGGTTCTATATCATGTCTTAGCTTGTTTTATATGTTCATGTCATGTTTTACTGATTTTAACGTTATGTTGTGTTTATCATGTATTCTGGATATGTTGATTAAGTATTACTTGTACTTCTGGTATTATTATGCTTGTTGTGTAATAATAAGTAACTTTCTAAAAATATCAGATTTCCTAAAATAGAAAGTTTCCAAAAATAGAAGGTTTCTAAAAATAGAAAGTTTTCAAAAACAGATTAACTGCTTAAAATAGATAAGTTTCTAAAAATAGAAAGTTTCCATAAATAGATTAACTGCTTGAAAATAAATATGTTTCTAAAAATTGAAAATTTCCATATTTAGAAATAAGCTGGATTATTAAGCTAATAAAATAAGCTTAAGTTTTACTGATTAATATTCTAAGTCATGTGATTAATAGTATAGTTTATTAATTAATACATGTAAATTAAATAAACTATATGTTATAAGATTTAATTAAATATAACATGATTTAATTAAATTAAAGTGTATATAATACTTAGGTTAAAACATGTATTAATAATTATATTAATATAACCTAAGTCATGAAAACTAATTAGTTATATGTCATGTTTTAATAATTAATTAATTACTATAGTCTAAATTTCATGATTAAATACTTAGGTTAAAATCATGTATTATTAATAATAATAATAAACCTAAGTCATGTTTTAATTAAATTAATAAAGTACCATGTTAAATTAATTTAATTACTTGTAAAAATAAATGCACATTTAAATAATTAAACTTGTAAAATAAAATAATAAAACGAACCCATGTATTATTTTATTAAAAACATGCCGTGAACCGGATCCGTGAACCCCATGAACCGACCCGAATCAAACCCCACCGAATAACAGTGGCAAACCGGCCCATGCCGGTTGCCCCTGCCTTCGGTTTACTGCCACCGGATGTATGCCGGTGGTCTTGCCCTTCTCGGCCCAGCCGCTGACCACACCGGGTCCCCACCGACTACCCCTACTGGTTGCGGTGGGTTCCCCCTGCTTGCCTAAAATAGCCACCGGCTTAAGCCGGTGGTGGGGCAGTGGCTGCCGAGACAAACCGAGCACAAGGGCACCCTCGACTCACGTCGGGGGGCCTTGCCCTTGCTGCCGACCGAACACCAACACCACCGAGACCCTTGTCTCGTGTGGTGAAGCGATCCAAAAGACACCGAGAGTCGTGAGACTCTCGGTTTGTGTGGCGGCCGAACACTAAAACCCAAAAACAAACCAAACAATTTACCCCACCATGATTTTACTTGTTTTTAATCTTGTTTTATTAAACCCCCATGATCACACATGCAATAAACATAAAAAGCAAATAAAAAGAAGGGTTTTCATATTACCAAAACACGTGGAATCAATAAGGAATGAAAACACGAACACGTACTAATGATTTGCTAATCAAAAATTAAACCACCACCCTCGTTTCTAAGGTAGCCGTCGGCCAAGGAGAGAGAGAGAAGGGTTTTAGGGTTTTTGTTTTTATGAAAATTCTAAAGGGAATGAATATTTACTAAATATGTATTTTGGTAAAATTAAACATGGGCCGGGCCTCTCCTCTCTTGTCTAGCCGCGGCTTGTAGGGCCCACAAAGGGAAAACCCGTAACTTAATCGTGTTCTAAAATATTGTGTGTTCTAATGTTCGTATTTACGTGACATTATTATTTAATGTTCGTGTTATAATATATACTTATACGTAATCGTAATAATAATTACGTAATCACATATTAATATGTTTGTGATTATTTACGTTCATGATTTCATGTTCGTGATTATAATTATTGTTGATAATAATTATCGTGTATTAATATGCTTTAAATACTTATCGTGTAATAACACGTACGTAATTCTTGTAATTAATATTCATGAAACGTAAACATGTTATAAAAGGAAAGTTTTAATCATGTACGTACGATTATATAAGTGTATTGTTCATGGTAAAAGCATGCGGGTTTTACAACTCTTCCCCCCCCCCCAAAAAGAATAATTCGTCCCCGAATTATGATAACTTAAACTAGAAAAGAGGAACATACCCGAGTTCAAAATATGAAATGAGGGTAAGAAGCCCGGATAGACTCCTCTGTTTCCCAAGTGGCTTCCCGCTCGGTATGATCCCTCCAAAGGATTTTGACGAATGGAATCGTCTTCCTCCTCATGACTCGTTCTTGCCTGTCAAGAACTCGTTCGGGTTCCTCTATAAAGGTAAGGTCTTCACGAATCTGTTCCAGTGGATACTGAACCATGTTAAGGGGATGATACTTGTACCCTCTGAGCAAGGACACATGGAAAACATCGTGAACATGAGAAAGCTGCGGAGGTAACGCTAAATGATAAGATACTTCACCAACTCGCTCAATGACATCAAACAGTCCGATGAATCACGGACTGAGCTCCCCTTTGATTCCAAAACGTCTAACACCACGTGCTGGCGATACCTTAAGGAAGACGTGATCTCCTACGTTAAAATGTAAGTCCCTACGATGCTTGTCGGCATAACTCTTCTGACGTGACCGTGCTTCTTGCAATTTCTGCTTAGCTACCGCGAACTTCTCGTTGGTCAACTCTGTTAACGCAAGTGATGCCTAAAAACATTATTAGTGTTAACTAATCTTTCTTAGTTTTGATCACAACAAACCATACAACACATTTAGTGTAAAACACAAAATGAATTATTTAACTAACACTATCATCAAGGTAATAATCATATCACTAACCTTTCTTAATCATACTTAGTGATCATCAAAATGATTATCCTTAAAACTCACTTTTGTTAATATGACAAAAGACTTTTTAATAAACTTTATTTTTTAGAAAATGTTTTATTAAAATGGAAAATGAAAATTTGAAAATAGCATATTCTAAATGCTGTTAGAATATCCTTTGAAGGTTTCAAATACCTCAGATATTCCCACCCCACTAAAAGACAAAAAATAGAGTGTAGTCTAGTGGCGGTACCTTAAGTACCTACGCGGTTCCTTAGCGATATGGAACCGCGGGGTGAGATAAGGTACCGCGCACAGCTAGCCGTTATAGATCCGTTATACTTTGTCTCCTTTAAATAGTGGGTCAAATCTCATTTTCCAGCAAGCCTCTTGGACGTTTTTCTCAGCCCTCTTTCTATTTTCTATAGCATAATCATTAGTAAATGATCACATAAATTGTTAAGGATGTTTACAGATGATTATCCTCTTGATCCCCTCCTTTACCTTGTCCAATGAGAAGATCACTCACTCACTAGTGTTGTGATAAAGATGAATCTATGAGCTAGTCATATTCATCATGATACCCTTTTTGTTTTAGGTCAATCCAATGTATTTATGAATACTTGGACTAGTTGTGTTCATCCAAGTTATTTGTGGATACTTGGATTTGTTGTGTACATCCATTGCATATGTGTTTGCTTGGATTTGTGTTGTGTAAATCCAAGATACATGTGTGTACTTGGATAAGTCTAGTTGAGTTGTAATAGATTTGATTAGGAGTTCTCACTAAACTATAAAGTGATGTGGTTGTGTCTTGTGAGTTCTCACTAAACTATAAAGTGACTAGTAGTTGTGTTGTGTGAAGTTCTCACTTAGCTTCAAAGTGAAGAGTCGTGAAGATTGGTTCTAGCTTTCGATTAGAACTCGACATCTAGCCTTGTGTCGTAAAATGGTGAAGTAGGCAACGTCGTGAAGATTGGTTCTACCTTAAGATTAGAACTCGACATCTAGCCTTGTGTCGTTAAATTGTGAAGTAGGCAACGTTGTGTATATTGGTCCTAGCTAAAGATTAGGTCTCGACATTTAGCTTAGTGTCGGAAAATAATGTAAGCAACGATGTAAGGTTTTCTCCGCCGAGAAGGGAGCTTGTGGATATAGTGGAAATCTCGAGTAGGTGTACTCGTGGAGTGGAGTAGAAACGAGGATAGAGCCTCGTTGTCGAACCACTATAAATCTTGGTGTCTTCCCACTAGGTTGTCTCCTTCCTTACTCTTTACTTATTTCATTATCATTACACTTACCTGTTATCTTTGCTAGTGCATTTGAATTGAACCTAATCATTATGCAACTTAGCCTCAAGTAAAAGATAGTTTTGATACAAACCAAATTGAAAGTAATTTTAATTTGGTCACCAATCGAAGAGAAACTATTCAACCCCCCCTTCTAGTTTCTACAATTGGTATCAGAGCGATGGTCACTCAAGATCTTTGAAGTATATTGTACTTTGAAACTTGGATCGATCCATTGTCTCCTCAAATTAGAAGGTCAAGTTATACTAAAGTTTCTCTTTGGTCAAAACTATGTTTTCTTTGAAAAATAGGTCCTTTAATTGATAATATTGCATCCCACTTAAGATTAGTAGCCTTTGTGCATTTTAGATATACTCTTGAAATGCATCTACTAGTTTGCATCTTGCTTTGTGTAGGTACTCATGAAGATCAATCATTTAATTGGTTGTGGATTGAGTTACTTGCACTTGTAGAAGACTCATCTTCATTGATCTTTAACATCTTTGAATGATGATACCAAGATGATTGGGAATGATACTAGTCCTTGAAGACTTAGTACTCATCATAGTCATTGATTGGGCATAGCACTTATTCCTTCATGGATTGCTCTTTGTGGCCAAGGTACGCTTTCGTTCTTCCACACGCCCTTTGATCATTCTTTTGATCATTACGTGACTATGTGCTTGTTCTCGGCATCCTTGCCTTGACATTTATTTGTGGTTTGTGTTTCTTTTCCTTTATCCTCTCAAACCTTCATTGCTTGGATACTTGACTCACTATGGTGATGTAGAGTGAGTTAGTAGAAGCTTAAAGTATCAAGCATGATTTCCATGGTTTGCACCCATACGGTTAGTAGGCCCTTTGTGGGAGAGAAAGTGATTAATACCTTGCTCATATTTTTGTTTAGACTAAGACTATTATTGAAAGTGATCTTAGTCTATACTTGAATAATTGCTTTGTGCTTATTCATTACCAAAGCCGTTTAACGTTTCGCGGAAAGGCACGTCTTAAACCACTATATATGACACAAGCTCTTCGTTACCACTATTTGAAGATTGTCATTAATCCCTTGAGCATTGGTCCTAGTCTTGATTCACTTCCCTTGACTTCTCTCCACTTTACCGTTTTGCTACGAGTAGTCGTTTGTTCGTGTCGGTTCTTTTCGATCTTGATTTAACTCGTAATCCTTCGTTAAGGCATATTGCTTAGTGTTATGATGATCCAATGATATTCTAAAAGGCTCATGATTTAATTCTAAGTATTTTAGAAAAACTTGGTTTTCAAAATTTGGCGTTTTTTATAGATAAAAAACCTGCCTCTGTAGGCGGTTCCTTATCTAGGCGGCTCAAACCCGCGGTACCTTATCGATAAGGAACCACAGTCAGAAACTTTTATCAGAGCGCCAGTTTGAGTATTTTATTCTTTTTCAAACCAAACCCTCTCTCTCCCAAAAACACACAGCCGACGGGTTTCTTGTTTTTCACCATTGTTGAAGCTTCCAAAACCTTCAATCACTCAAATTAGTTGATTCCAAGTTGTGGGTTCCACTCATCCTTCATCTAACATCAATTAATTGTAAGTATTTTCTTTTAATTTCATCTAGTTTGTTCTAGGGTTCATCCTTTCATAATTGGGGATTTTTAAAATTGAAATTGAATTTAAACCTTAATAGGAATGTGGGTTGACATGGTTATTTTACTATGATTCCTTAGGTTGATATTCCTACGTGATACGATTCCAAGCCTCGATTCTAGTTGTTTCACTAATAAGGATACCGCCCCTTCTAAAACCCAACAAACATTGGCGACTACACTTTTTAGTGAAATAGTCAAGGATATGGAGTTCCACTTTGACATGACTTTGAGGCAGAAAGCTGTTTTTGAGTGTTTACGCGCATCACATGCTCAGGATTTCCTAGTAGCTATCCCTATAAACGGGCTCGGTCAACATATGTCACCAGTGGAATACCGTTCTATTCTTAAGTATCGCCTCATGATCCCATTATTTTCGGCTGATACAATATGCCCTGTTTGTCGCAAGGCATGTTTGGATTCTTTTGGGGAACATGCGGTTCATTGTAAAGAGCTCCCGGGCTTCAAGTATCGACATGATATGGTTAGGGACGTTCTTTTTGACATATGTAGGCGTGCTGGCATCTCCGCCAAGAAAGAAGCACCTGTGAACTTCTTGACTGACCCGTTAGATGGAAGATCCACACTCAGACCGGCGGATATTTTGGTTTTTGGATGGGCTGGAGGAAAACATGCGTGTGTTGATCTGACTGGGGTTTCTCCTCTAGTGGGGTTGGATAGCCGTTTTACAGCGGGTCAGGCTGCTTTGAAAGCCGCCTCATGCAAAGTGACAAAACACGAAAAATCATGCATTAAAAATAAACACGTGTTTATTCCTTTTGCATTTGATACCTTCGGTTTCCTTGCACCTGAAGCGGTGGAGCTTCTGAAGAGAATTCAGCGCGTTATGAATAGCAACGTTATGACACCTAAATCCACAGATGTGGTTTTTCATAGAATTAGTTTCGCTATTCAGAAAGGGCTTGCGGCGCAGCTTGTTGCTCGCTTGCCTTCTACAACTGTGTAATTAAATTTTAATTCCTTTTTAAATAATGAAATCTGAATGAAAATATAGTCATAATATTAAAAGATGGATTTGAGATGAACCCATGAACAAGTAGGTAATGACATTGTTAATGCTTACCTAAAAAAACCTTGTTTTGAAAAATCAATGTTCTAATCCATTACTGATCTAACATAGATCATGTGTTCTTGGTTAATGATGGAATAGACACATTGTGAACATGAAAATGATATGGATTCAATCCTATGTTTATCAAGAAATTGATATAACACATTTTCATTTTTCAATTTATTTATAAGTGATTGAAAAGATATTTTCTTATTTAGGTACTTATCATGTCCTCAAGATATCAAAAAGATCATGAATGAACACGAGCATACATGTCCTCTTCTCCTTACCTTCATTTGATTAATTCTCATAAAAACTCGTCTAAGTCTCTTAAACATCGTTGTTTCCATGAAGGACGCATCGTTCCTTCTAATTGTGTAAATGAGTTTATTCGCTTCATGTTTGTGTCTATTGGCTTTGATTGTCTTCTTGATATTGACGAGCCAATATTTCCTTCGTTCCTTATGGAGTTCTTTAGCCCATTCTCTTTGATAGGCATCAATAATGGAATATCTATACGATTTTCCATCATGGGGAAAATCATTACTTACACTCTTGAAGATTTCGGTGATATTCTTGGAGTGCCATATAATGGTCAATGTCGATTCACCGATGCTTGGAGTTTAGACTCTTTAGAATCGGCCCCTATTGATGCTCATTATGTGACCGTGCTTCCAACTCCTTCGGACATCATTCATGCCATTTCTAAACCTCGTGAGCATCCTATTCATGGTAAATTTCAAGGAATTGTTCGAACTCTCTCTCCTTGGGAATTACTATCTAGTGATATTAATGATTTCATGACTCCTTGGGCCGAAATCATTAGGGAAAATGCAATGTGTCTTGATGGGAATCGGGATTTAGTACCCGCTTGCCTTGCACATATGTTGTATTGTGTTGCCACCACAACTCCTTACAATCTCGCATTTTTCATGGCTAGAAGAATTAGATTTGTTCTTCTTGAGTCTAAGTCAAGTCTTCCCTATGGAATGCTTCTTTCTCGTCTTCTTAGAAGAGTCCTTATTGACTTTCCGTCTCTTCTATCTTCAGGTTATTGCTCCGTTGATCGTGTCATGTCTCCCATTCAAAAGAACATTTCACCCGAGATCAATGTAAACTCGAGTCAAGTCGAAAATACTTCTCAAGAAGAGTCTTTTAGCAACCCTCCTTCCAATTTCATCAACTTCATGACTTCTTCTATCTCAATTTATTCCTCCCATGAAATTGATTCTGATTATCAATTTTATCTCAATCATCTTCTTCGAGAACGTCTCAGAAGTGAATCAAGAAATTAGAAGTTATGCTCATGATTATATGCCACTCTCATCAAGGACGGCTTCTTGTTTTCTTTTCTTCATTTGGTTGTGTATTGACTTATGTTACATGTTTGGATTATTATTTATTTTGATCCTAAATGTTGCTTATGCCATCATGTTTGTGATTTACATAGCCTTGTGCATCTTTGTGATAGTTAGCTTACTTAGATTATGATCTGTAGTTAACTTTGGCTTGTGAATCTTTTGGGAAAAATCTGGGTTTTACAAAAACTAGGATGAAAGATTTTTTGAAACCTCTGGTCACGGTTCAATATCGACCAGCGGTTCCTTATCGATAAGGTACCGCGGGTCCTAGATAAGGAACCGCCGGCCACTTTGCACGACAGCATCTTTTACTTTACACTGTTTTCTTAAATCTGTGTAAACCTTGCATGATTTTCAGTAATAAACTGCACATTTCCTAAACTAGCTTACCTAAATTCATTATTCACCTAAAATGATTTTAACTCATTACTAGTTTGGATCATCCCCTCACCCATTTAAACCCACCTTGTTAGTCATGTTCTTCACACATCAAAACATCCTTCCCTAAACCTTAATCCACCCATGGTACTAACCAATCCATTGGTTCTACCTCCTCTTCATTCAACTCAAGAATGAATGAGCTCTCTTCACCCTTCACTCCAAGTGCACCCTTGGATGTGACCATACAACCCTAACCAATCCAAAGCATTCCTTTTGTGAATGACTTTGATGACACTTTGGTGACTTCACCATTTACCCCTCATAACTCACCCATTTCACCAACCTTGGAGAACTTACCTCCACACTCACCCATTTCCCCTTTAGGGAACATGCCTCCACTCTCACCCACATCACCCTTGGAGAACTTGCCTCCTCCACCACCACCCAACTCAAACATTCCAATTTTGGGTGTTCCACTTTCCCTCCTTTTGGGTGATCCATACTATGGGTTTCAACAAACACATGGTCCTAGTTGTCCATGTTGTCTTTACAACCACTACATCATCCATAACCTTAGGATGGATATGTATGGACTACATAGGAGGTTGCAAGAGTTCTTGCTTGCCTTGTTCTCCATGCCTCCTCCTAGGAGATGAATGATGAAGTTTTCTAAATAAATGGTTTTCAACAAAACCAAGCCAAAGAAGACTACTAATCTAGATCTAATGTTAAGCTAGCTTTGTTATAGTTAGTTGACTTAATTTTCTAGTTGTCATTTCCTTCATGTATGTTTCATGTTGTTGATCTATGGATTTAGCTTTATGTGTTTTCATCCTTATGTGCACATTAATCAACTTTAATTTGAAATTAAAATTGAACCTAAATCTATCACAACCTCTAAAAACTTGACTAAAATTGGTTCAAAATAATATCTAAATAATTTTGTCACCCTTTGTCAAGACATTCTTTGTGAATGTGTTGCTTTATGTAACCCTAGCATAATTTGGTGCTAATAGAGGTGAAATTCCAAGATTTGAAACTTTTTGAAAAAGTCTTAGTTTTTCCCAAAAACCTGGAAAAACATGGTTTCATGTCCACTGGACGCGGCTCAATAAAGTCGCGTGGTTCCTTATGTGCTAAGGAACCGCCGGTCCCTTTAAGGTACCGCGGGCAGAAATCAGTCTTTGACGAATTTTTGGTCAAAACTTTTAAAACCCTATACCCTGTCAAGATTCCTTGTTTACTCAAATTGACTAAACATTCCTTGACACTTCACATTTTGTATTCAAATTCCTACATTGATTACATTATACTTATACCCCAACCTTGAGATTTCATTCTCACACCTTCCCAACCTTGAGAATTCACTCTCACACAACCTTGAGATTTCATTCTCACACCTTCCCAACCTTGAGAATTCATTCTCACATAACCTTGAGATTTCATTCTCACACTCTCACAATGCCTAACTCCTACATTCCTAACCTTGACATTTCTTTGTCACAACCCCGCTCACCTAAAGCTTCCTCATCCAAGCTTTCAAAGAAACCTAAAATCTCAGTTCGACCTATTTGGGTTAAGAAGAATGAACCATCTTCATCCAAACCACCCATAAACCCTACCTTCTCTCCAATCAAGTATTGGAATGAGACTTATACCATAAACCCCATCACCGGAGCTAAAGAAAATGTTCCCCCACCACCACAATCCTTCAACACCCCTCAACTCAATGACCTTTCAACCTTCCCAAACCTCATAAGGCATTGTGAAAACATTCCCAAACCCATTACCCCACCACCACCAAACCCTAAGTTTGATGCCATACCCCCATCAAACGATTTTGTGTTGCATCATGGATCCTCGTGTGCTTGTTGTTGATTTCAACAAATTGAACTTGCTCATGTGTATGAGAAGTTAAATTTTCTTGAATTCCTCCTCACTCGACCTCCTGTTCAAGTTTTCGTTCTGGTGGACAAAACATCGAATGATGCATCGTCGTCTTTTTAGTCTTTTATTTCTTTTTAAGCAATCTTGGAAAATATCACTATTAGACTAGCTTATGCTTAGTGGTTTATTTTCCATATCTTTTGCTTTAGATACTCATAATTGTGTGTATGACTATCTACTTTGTTATGTTCTTTTCCTTTATGTAACCTTTGTGTTGTTTGTGTGTTATTTCATTAGTTCTATTTTGAGTTGATCATGGTTAATTTTTACAATTGCTTATGGGTGATTCCATCAATTCTAAGCTTTAACCCATTGACAAGCTTATCATCTTCATTGGATTGAAGTTTGATTTTGTCAATTACCTCTTTGGACATACTTAGCAAAATACTTGCTTCTAATTTGAGATTTCTTCTCTCTCTCCCTCTCAAGTTACTTAGTAGGTAGTGATCATATATACATTGGTGTTTCTTTCCTTTCTACTAACCTTTGTGTAGCATGTCACCTTAGCTCACAAACTTGGTGCCCCAAGCAAGGGGGAGCAACCACCAAGCGGGAGCTACTAGCAAAGTTTGATGTTCTTCAAAGACTTGTGCTAACCTTTTTGCTACGACAAAGGGGGAGAAATGATAGTGATAAACTAGTTAATAATTCCATATTTTATGTTTCTACGTAAATGAGTTTATCGTTTGTCGTAATCAAAAAGGGGGAGATTGTTAATGCAAGTGATGCCTAAAAACATTATTAGTGTTAACTAATCTTTCTTAGTTTTGATCACAACAAACCATACAACACATTTAGTGTAAAACACAAAATGAATTATTTAACTAACACTATCATCAAGGTAATAATCATATCACTAACCTTTCTTAATCATACTTAGTGATCATCAAAATGATTATCCTTAAAAAACACTTTTGTTAATATGACAAAAGACTTTTTAATACACTTTCTATTTTAGAAAATGTTTTATTAAAATGGAAAAGGAAAATTTGAAAATAGCATATTCCAAATGCTGTTAGAATATCCTTTGAAGGTTTCAAATACCTCAGATATTCCCACCCCACTAAAAGACAAAAAATGGAGCGTAGTCTAGTGGCGGTACCTTAAGTACCTACACGGTTCCTTAGTGATATGGAACCGCGGGGTGAGATAAGGTACCGTGCACAGCTAGCCGTTATAGATCCGTTATACTTTGTCTCCTTTAAATAGTGGGTCAAATCTCATTTTCCAGCAAGCCTCTTGGACGTTTTTCTCAGCCCTCTTTCTATTTTCTATAGCATAATCATTAGTAAATGATCACTTAATTGCTAAGGATGTTTACATATGATTATCCTCTTGATCCCCTCCTTTACCTTGTCCAATGAGAAGATCACTCACTCACTAGTGTTGTGATAAAGATGAATCTATGAGCTAGTCATATTCATCATGATACCCTTTTTGTTTTAGGTCAATCCAATGTATTTATGAATACTTGGACTAGTTGTGTTCATCCAAGTTATTTGTGGATACTTGGATTTGTTGTGTACATCCATTGCATATGTGTTTGCTTGGATTTGTGTTGTGTAAATCCAAGATACATGTGTGTACTTGGATAAGTCTAGTTGAGTTGTAATAGATTTGATTAGGATTTCTCACTAAACTATAAAGTGATGTGGTTGTGTCTTGTGAGTTCTCACTAAACTATAAAGTGACTAGTAGTTGTGTTGTGTGAAGTTCTCACTTAGCTTCAAAGTGAAGAGTCGTGAAGATTGGTTCTAGCTTTCGATTAGAACTCAACATCTAGCCTTGTGTCGTAAAATGGTGAAGTAGGCAACGTCGTGAAGATTGGTTCTACCTTAAGATTAGAACCCGACATCTAGCCTTGTGTCATTAAATTGTGAAGTAGGCATCGTTGTGTAGATTGGTCCTAGCTAAAGATTAGGTCTCGACATTTAGCTTAGTGTCAGAAAATAATGTAAGCAACGATGTAAGGTTTTCTCCGCCGAGAAGGGAGCTTGTGGATATAGTGGAAATCTCGAGTAGGTGTACTTGAGGAGTGGAGTAGAAACGAAGATAGAGCCTCGTTGTCGAACCACTATAAATCTTGGTGTCTTCCCACTAGGTTGTCTCCTTCCTTACTCTTTACTTATTTCATTATCATTACACTTACCTATTATCTTTGCTAGTGCATTTGAATTGAACCTAATCATTATGCAACTTAGCCTCAAGTAAAAGATAGTTTTGATACAAACCAAATTGAAAGTAATTTTTATTTGGTCACCAATCAAAGAGAAACTATTCAACCCCTCCTTCTAGTTTCTACAAACTCTATCATTTCTGCTCCTTCAAGTGTTCGCTCACCAACCTGCTCCCAGCAGATTGGGGTGCGACACTTTCTGCCATACAACATCTCGAACGGAGCACACTTAATACTTGCGTACCAACTGTTGTTGTATGCAAACTCTACCAAACAGATGTAATCGTCCCAATCTCCCGTTCATTCCAACGCACATGAGCTCAACATGTCTTCTAATGTCTGAATCGTTCGCTCCGATTACCCGTCTGTTTGAGGATGAAAAGCCGTGCTAAGCTTAAGTTTTGTACCCCAAGCTTTCTACAGACTCCTCCAAAATCGTGAAGTGAAACGAGGATCTCTGTCTGAGACGATGATGGATGGAGCACCATGAAGTCTCATGATCTCCTTCTTGTAAGTATCGGCGAGTTTACTGACCGAATCCTCTTTGCGGATCGGTAAGAAATGAGTTCACTTAGTAAGTCGATCAACGATAACCCAAATTGCATCATGCCTCCTATTTGTCTGCGGAATACCGGTAACAAAATCCATGGCGATCTTGTCCCACTTCCACTCTGGAATATCTAACGGTTGTAGAAGACCGCCAGATCGCTGATGCTCGATCTTAACCTGCTGGCAGGTAAGACATTTGGAGACATAAGTCGCAACATCCTGTTTCATACCACTCCACCAAAAGTATTGCTTGATGTCATCGTACATCTTGGTCGAACCAGGATGAATAGAGAATAGGGAGCTATGAGCCTCAGCTAACAATGCTTCCTGGAGTTCTTGATCATCAGGAACACAAAGCCTCGTGCCCTGTCATAAGATACCGTATGCGTCTACTCGAAATTTTGTCTGTTTCTCCAAATTATGAATTATCGCCCAGATTTCACTATCATCCTTCTGAGCTTCCTTGATCCTAGAGAGTAACTCAGGTTCTACTCTCAGATTAGCCCAGTAACTCTGCTGTCCACGTACCATGATCTCAATGTCTAGTCGCTCCAACTCTCTTATAATTTCCTCCTCAATTTTAATGCCGTTTATCATTCCGGACTTTCTACTAAGTGCATCTGCCACTACATTCGCCTTGCCGGGATGTTACTGCAGATTGATGTCATAATCCTTCAACAACTCTAACCATATCCTCTGTCTCATGTTCAATTCACGTTGAGTGAAGATGTACTTCAAGCTCTTGTCGTCCGTAAAAATGTCACATGATTCTCCATACAAGTAGTGCCTCCATATTTTCAATGCAAACACGACTGCTGCAAGTTCCAAGTCACGCGTAGGGTAATTTTCCTCATAAGGCTTAAGCTGCCGTGAAGCGTACGCGATCACTTTCCCATGTTGTATGAGAACACAGCCAAGTCCCTTCCCCGATGCATCACTATAGATTTGAAATCCACCTGTACCAGATGGGTTTTGAACAAAGGTCCCATATTTTTATAAGCGAAAATCCATAATTAAATTATGGTTTTGTAACTTGTAGTTACAAAGAATACATGATAAAGTTCTGACAGTTTTTAGATTAACCAAAGTTTAAGTACACACAGAAATCTCCAAGCTGCGATAATATCCTGCGGGCTCCCATCCAAGCAAAGCTAAGTATTAATACCTGAGATTAAACATGTAAAATCGTCAACATAAAGTTGAGTGATATTCATAGGTTTAGCAGTAAAGATGTGGAACACAAGTATTCATTTGTAAAACAAGTAAATAGAGAAAATGGTAATGATCATTAACCATCGTCCGAAACCAATATTATTGATGTTTAGTTCATGAACCAAAGCTTAACTCAAAGTAAGTTCCTCTAGGGAGTATTCAGCCTAAATACTCAAGTATAAAAAAATGTAACTGTGTCAAGGTAATCGGGACGGGGATTGTCAATCCGGATAGATCCACCTACAACATTCGCGCTTAGCGCAAAGCATACGGGACAATTAATGGTTCATGATCAAGAGAGGAAACTTAAGGCTATTAACTATAAGCAATGATATCAATGAAAGCTGTTGGAAAGCATACAAGTCTGAATAGCATACAAGTTCTGGATAGCATACAGTTTTTAAGTGGATGTGTTCCACCATGTATAATCTCACCCCGCGTTTAGAAACAATGTACAAGTAGTAAAAAGGGGCTATGAACTCACCTTAGCTACGAGGTGAATCAATATGGAAATTGAGTGCTGAGTAGTAACAACAAGAAATCAAGAAACTATAAGTCATCCAAGACCTACGATGACGGGGCGCGAAAACTTATAAGATACAAAAATAACGTTTAGAAAACGCTTTGGTTACTATTAGTACATAAACCATCTTATAACTAGCAAGGCATTGCAACCTATTGACTCGAATAATTTTTGACTTAAAAACACTACTTACCCACTATATGATCAAGTTTATAAACATTAACAATGCTCATCAAACCCATAAGTAGCAAACACTTGTACACTTTGAGACAAAAATTAACGTTAACAAATTGGCTGCACTAAATTTTTAGAAACATGCTGTAAAGATTGTATCATATCTAGAGTTCTATAATAGCTATAAACACAAACTTTATGACCCTGGAAACATAAAATTATTACCTTTTCAAATCTTTAAGAAACACTATCAAAGCTATTACCAATCAACAGGAAATGCAGTTTTAGTGCAGACTACTCAGATTTGACATTTTCGACAAAAATTTGCATAAAACCATTTTGACCATCATTTACATTCCGTAAAAGATTTTAACTTGAAAACAATTGGAAATGTTCACATTTGACCTATTCTACTGTAATAAGTCATAAAAATACCCACTTTGGTTTTTTATGCTTTGACCCCAAACACAAATTTGGCGCACATGTCGGTATTGACTAGTTTTGATAAAAAGACCATATTTTACTCATCCGGACACTTTCAAAAACCACCCAACTCACTAATTGTACTACAAAACCAATGCTATCCAAAAATCAAGAAAGTTGCAGGTCTTATTTACAGAAAAATATCATGAATGTCTGTAGCAATCTGCTATCATTCTTAACCTCATTTTTTACAATAAAATACTTCTAACATCACCTAAACACTTGCACACCCTAAGCAATGCCTATACAAGTACACAAGACCTATTATGATCATAATACCACCTTGACATCAGTTTAATATGGTCTAAATACAAAAACCCCAATTCCATAATCAATGTATTTAATCAAATATAAATCAAAGCAATACAATGGTGACAAGAGTACCTTAGTACAAGTGTGACGGATATGAGAAACAGGCTGTAGATGGCAATGGGAAATACTCCAAGGGCTACCCGTGACCTACAAGAGTGATCACGACCCTTAAGTATGTGTTTTATAAAAATATAATACAATTCTATCAAAATATTTTATAAAAATGTAATATGTATATAACTTGCACAACCAACCGAGTTTAAGTGTGGTCATAACCTTCATGACACACAACATGTATAAAAATGCATAACATGATAGCCTAAGGTCTCAAATCAAGTAACCCAAGTGATTTGCACCTAAAAACGCCAATAATTTATTTAACCGTAGGCGTAAAGTCACATTTTCTGGTATACCTGTTTTGTAAAGGGCGTAGCTCCAAATTAATAAGTCCAACAACTATGAGGTTTCACCCCTGGAACGGGTCTCTCATGAGGTTTCCATAATGTCCAACCATTCGATCTAAGAGTTTACGGAAGTTTCTAAAAGTCCGAAACACTAACAGCCACCCCGTAAGCACTTAATGGTCAAACTGCACTAGTCAAACTTGGGACAAAATAACCCGTTAACCTATAAGGTTTAAAGGTCTGAGATTTTCACAATTGGAAAGCCTCAAGAATATACATTCGGCCCATACCAACCACGAGTAAATAGCTACTACCAATTACCGGGAAAGTTACATTCTTTGAAGGTTACAAAATAAGAAATTAGGTTTTCAAACTTGGGTTTACCGTTTTAGCCATAAAAACCATTTGGTGATAGCTATCGACGCGAGGTCAGCGGCGTTCGTTAGATTATAATGTATTCTAACTCACAAGGTCTTAAAATATCAAATATTGGCTCATGACCTGTAGCAAATTGTGACAACCCAAAGTCGAGGTCATTGCTTAATCTTATTTTACGATTATTTTTGAAATTTTTGGATGAGTTTGAACGATATTCATTTTTGGAGGTTTAAGTTTAAACCGATGTTGGAAGGTCTATATTTAATATTTATTAAGTATAAGGAGTATTAGCAAGCGTGATGTCGATGGATGCTAAATATTTTACGTTTTATTGTCGGTTGTTCGATTTTTATTATTTTTGAGGTTTTATTTTAAATGACGTGTTAAGTCGAGTCGAGAGTCGATATTATTATTTTTGAGGTACGTTTTAAATTTTTAAAAGTATCTTTATTAAACCCGAGCCCCGTAAATATTTTGAAAATTGACTAATAGTTATTTCCCGCTTTTTAGCTAACTATTTACATTTTTAGCCACAAATTTTACCAAATTGCAACTAGGTCCCTTGAGCACTATATATAAGATTTATCTTTTTTTTCTTACACATCATTTCCCACTCAAATTTTTTTTTTCTTTCTTTCTCTTTTTCTCTTGTGTTTGTCGAAACCCACCACAACCCCAAAACACATTCAAACTTCAATTTATCTTGAGTTTGAGGTTGAATCCAACTAAACTAACACAAGACCCACTCTTATAATTGCATAAGGATCATATTGGTGTAAGAATTTTACACATGCAAGAACATTTTTTTCTTGATGCTGGTAGGTAGGAGCTATGATCATGCATGGCATTTTCATGATGATCCATGGTGGTTCTTGCTAAAAATGTTGTTAGAAACTTCATTTTGATCTAAAAATTTTTATTTTGATTATGATTTTGATGTTATGGTTGATGTATGATGATACTAGGGTATAGAAATGACCATTTTCATGGTTGGTTTTTATCAAAAAGTTGATTTTGTACAAGATTTTTATAGTCATTTTATAATAGTAAGTAAAGTGTAAAATCCGAATTTTTATATTTTTAAAATGTCTTAACTTATTGCCTTGGGTTGTAGATAATTTTCTTAGCTTCGATTTGATAAAAGGTAGAGCTTCTAGCTCAAAACGAGCGCGAAGTTATGATGTTTTAAATGATCGTGTACCGGGAGACGAGTATCGGCACTACAAATAGTTGTTGTCGATATTTGGATCGAATCTCGGGGAATCTAAATGAATGTTTTGAAAAATGTAACCTACTGATAATGAGGTGATTACTTATTAGGTTGAGTTTACTTTAAAACCCGAGTGTCGGTTTTGTAAACGGAGTCGTTTAAAGAAGCTAAAACGGTTGTATGAAAAATTAACGTAAATCTGTCCGAATTTTGTAGTTTGAAAATGAGTTGGGTAAAGGACTTTAAAAGTAATTTCATTTGATAAAATTGTAGGAGGACTTTCTATATATAGTAAGTTAGTTTATCGAGTCGTTTCATAAACGGTTGACGAGTTTAAAAGGGGTAAATGAGCTAGTACATGTAGTATGTACCGGCGGACTTTGTAAAAAGTGTAAAATGGTAAAGTAAATGTGTAGTAAAGTATAATGAAGTTATTTATATTGTTTTCTCTCGAGTTTATCGTGGCTTTATGAGTTTGAGTTTGATGTTGTATGTATGATTTATTTCTCGATTCATTAATTAACGAACGCGCCTTATTTGATAGGTAGCGGTTCTCGTGTTTGAAAGGCATCCATTATAGTCGACGATCATCTCGCTAGATCTCTTATACTAAGGTGAGTCTATACGCTCGCTTTCTACTTGTTTTAATGATTTTAATACCCGCGAGGGGGATACATGCTATTTGAAAATAAATACACACAAGTCATGAGTAATTGTTGGACCCGAATGTTGCCTAAAGTTGATTTAATTGTATTGAGTAACTTGTTGCTAAAGACCCTAAATTCATGAGCCGTTAACTATCTTCTGACTTGATATTGTGAGTCGGGAATAGCCGCTTATTCTAATGATAGTACTATTAGGTTGACCACCCTATCTGAGACCAGGGCATTACATTGAGTAACCCGCTGGGAAGGTTAATTTTACGTGAATAAGATTGTGGTATTCTAGCAACTGATACCCTAGAGGGGCAATGGTTTTATTCTAGTCATGCCGGCATTTGGCGTGGGTGACTATTTGGTTAAGGGGTCGGTGTCATGAGCTTAAATATAATGTTTATTTAATAATATCATTATTATTACTGCCTTGAATATAGACTGTGTGTACGAAAATTCTATAAATGATTATGATTGATTTTCTTCTTGTGTTCAAATGTGATTTGATAAACCTATAGTCTCGCTCAACATTATTGTCGACCCGTTTTATGCATGTATTTCAGGTAATAGGAAGTGATGGAGCATGGAGCTGTGCTGTGGAGGTTGTGGCTTGGCTTTTGGAAGAATGTTGGTCTAAACTGTTTCTACCTTTTAATGTTGAACAATTTACTTTATGTTGATGTATTGTACTAAACTTGTTGGTTGTTGGTCGAGATCCATGGGGACAAAACGCTTTACTCTGGTATCGTGTCAGTACAATTTGGGTTGAAATCTATGTTTTAGACCATTTATGAAAATCATGTTTATATTTTGTGTAAACATCTCTATTTTGAGTCGTTCAATATACCTTGTGTGATGATGCTTGTGTCTAGCACCCAATTGTGTATTTCCGCTGCACAATGTAAATCGGGGGTGTTAGAGATTGGTATCAGAGCTGCAAGTTATAGAGAAGTGGGTCCATTTTGAAAATTGTCCTAAACTATAACTTTGGTGTCGAAAGTATTTATTCTTCAAAAGCACACAACTCCTCTGCAACGCTCCGGTAAGATCACTTTTAGTTTTGTTTTGCATTGTAGATGTATCCCTCATAACTGAAATGATTTCCCGAGTATTTATTAAGTAAATACTACGATATTGTATTGCAATTATTGAAAGTACGTTGAGTGCTTGTCAGTATCATATTTATTTTTTCGCGAGCATTGCATAAACATCATTTGCATTGTGTTGCATAGCATGGATTACGTATGACATTTGCATGAGCATTGCATACTAATTATTATTTTATTAACGATGACCTTAAGTATCCTTGAACCCTTATAATTGTAGAAAATGGCTGGTTTACCTCGTGAGGATGGATGGATTGATATGACTATTGTAGTGGATGGTGAGGAAGTAGATAACTTTGGTGCTAGTGACGATGAGGAGCCTTTTGAGTTTTTAGATGATGGGATTCCACTTACTGCAGTTGGTCAGACAGAGCCTGAGTTGATACAAGGTAGTTATGTTCCAAGGGTTAATGTTGTGCCACAGACTGTTCCACATTGTCAGCGACCTGTTGTTCGTTCTTCGACTCCTACTTGTGATGCTTATATTAGTAGTTTGCCTGGGATTGCATTTGCTAGGGGTGATGTTCCTATTGAGTCGAGTAGGGCTGCTAGTGCTCGATCTATTCATGATGGTATTCCTAAGGTTTATTGTCCAGGTCCTAGGTCTTATGATGATATTTTCTGGTTTCTTAAGAAGTTTGATAGGTCTTTGTTTGAAAGGTATTTGGTTGAGACTCGTGTGATTAGGAGGTTTGAGCAGAATGAGAAAAAGTTTGACAGGTTTGTTGGTAGTGTGAGGAGATCAGAGTTTGTTAGGGCAAAGGAAATGGATGAAGTTGTTAGATTGAGATCTATGGTGCTGAATTTGAGTGGGCAAGTTGAAAGGTTACGTAGGGAGCAAGAAAGGATTGCTAGATTGAGTGCATGGGTTTTACCGATGAGATCTTTTCCTAAGTCATGGTGTTGTGATTCGTGATGTGCCGAATAAGGTTGAAGCTCAAGTGTCGGTGAAGCCGAGTGAAGGAGGTAGTCGAAAGGGGAAGGAAAAAGTGGAGGAAGAATCTGATGATGATGATAGCAGCAGTGATGACGAGCCGATGTACAAGAAGCTGCGGGGATATGATGTTTAGTTCTTTATGTTGTTTTATTAGCCTTGTTGTAATAGAAATTATGTAGACTCGTACTCTAGTTTGTGATGAAACTTAATGACTTTAAGTTGTTGTGATTTTAACACCCCAAATTTACACGCAGCGGAATACATCTTTGGGTGCTAAACAATGATACAACAACACATAATTTATAAAGAACGACTCGAAAAGAGACGTTTTAAATTTATCGTTCCAAAACATTTATCAGAGTAGCGTAGTCCCAAGACATCGTAACCAAATTACAACCAAAACAAAAGATTTAAATTGTTTTGAACAAAAGGAACGACAAATATTCAAAGAGTTTATATTGCAAAGTAGTGCACAACATTCATTCCCGTGGCTTCCAAGCTTCAGCCTTCTTGATTACCTGAAATACATGTGAGAAAATCATCAGCAAAAATGTCGAGTGAATCTATAGGTTTATATAATCATTTTGAACACAAGCAAAGATTATAAGTTTGTGGCATGCTTAAAGGCAACAAGCATCTAATAATTTGCATCAACAATAATAATTGTATTTAGCATAAATTGCAATAAGCTCATGGAACCGAGCCCTTAGACACTCCCATATCAGTCTAATAAGATGAGAGATTTATTAATTGTCGGTTACCTCCAGATTATTGGTACATTGCCGTATACCTGACTTCTTAATACAATATTTTCAAACAGTGTGGAGGTCGGGCCTAAGCTTCTATGACAAGTCCACAAAAACTGAACCGGGGCGGCTTCCCCCATAGATCTATTAACTGTACTAGCGGTTAACCCATCATAGGTTAATTAACGGTCCATAATTGAGGCTTTAACTAAGGCAATCACTTAATGCAATTTAAAGGCAACCACGGGTCCATTCATAGAGGGACAAGCATACCATAAAAATCTTGTGTTCTAAGTTTAAAAAAAAAAAACATGTATTCCCCCTCGCGGGTTTTAAAAATATTTGAATGAGCTCAAACGAGGCTATAGACTCACCTTAGTACTTATAGTAGTTGAAGACGATCGCCGACGATAGTAGATGCTCGAAAAACACGACAACCGCAACCTAGCAAATAAGGTGCGTACATTAATAATAGACTCGAGAAATAAATGATACTTAATAAAATCAAGCTCAAGTATAAAATCACGACAACTCGAGAGAAAACGATGCAAGTGGTTCTATTTTACTCTCCTATATATTCATTTTATTATTATATGCCTTTAATAAAAATCTGCCGGAACATACCGAATGTCCAAGCCGTTTTCCCATACTTAAACATATCAAATTTTTATGATACTACTCAGAGAACTTACTTACTATATAAAGAAAGTCCTCTCAAAAGCCCATTAAAAGATTTTACTTCTAAAGTTCCCTGCCGGACTCATCTTTGAATCACAAAATCCGGACAGTTTAGCGACCTTGACTTACGAAACCATTTTGACCATTCTAAACAACTCCATTTGTAAAACCGCCACTTGATTCTAAAAATAGACTCAAAATAATAAACTTTGAGCCTGAGATCAGCCCTTGAATCATTTTGAAACTCATTTTATAGTCCCCGAGATTCGATCCAAATATCGACAACAATTTTCGGATTGTGTCGACACTCGTTTCCCGGTACACAATCATTCAAAACATCATAACTTCGCGCTCGTTTTGAGCTAGAAGCTCTACCTTATATCAAATCGAAGCTAAGGAAATTATCTACAACCCTAGGCTATAAGTTAAGTCATTTTCAAAACATAAAAATTCGGATTTTTCAGTTTACCTACTGCCCAAAATTGACTATTAAAATCTCCCACAAAATCATGTTTTTGATCAATTCTAACAATTTTCCTCATCATCCTACACCCCTAATATCATCATAAACCATTTCTAACACTTGCATCATCATCAAAATCAAAAATCCAAAAATTAAAAATCAATTTTTTAACAAAAACATGGCATAAAAATCTTTTGATCATCATTACTAACACATGCATACAACAAATTTGGATCAAACATAACCAACTTTTCTTGAAAAATTTATATGGTTGCATGTATGAAAATTTTATACGAAATTGTAGCCCTTTGAAAATGGAGGATGGGACTTGTTTTAGTTTCTCTTGGATCAAGCTAGAAAACTTTTGGTTAAGGTGTTTGTGTTGTTCATGGTGGATGGCTAAACAAAGGGTGAAGAAGAAGTTGGTTGATTTTTTTTGTTAAATGAATTTATTAAAAGAAAGTGCTAGTGGAAATGTTAGGTATAGTGTGGAGTTTGGGTAGTTTTTGCCAATTTGTGATAGTTTTGGTCCAAAATGTAAATATTAGTTAAAAAGCGGGAAATGACTAAAAGTCAATTTTACAAATATTTACGGGACTCGGGTTTCGTAAAAATACTTTAAAGTTTAAACGCACACGAAAAATAATAATATAACGACTCGATACGTAATTAGAACGATATCGTCGAAAATATTAAATATTGAAACGATCGATAATAAAATATAAAAATTTAGGCATCCGTCAGTATCGCGATCACTAGTAGTCCTCGTTACTCGTTAAAATATTAAAATATAATATTTAATATCGGTTTCAACTTAAACCGTTAAACGTAATAATATTTAACGTTATAAAATACTTCAAAATAATTGAAAATAGAAATAAATTATGACCTTATTTTTACGGGTTTTACATCCTCACCACCTTAAGGGAGCGACGTCCCGGCGCTCAACTCACCTCACACACGAGTTGATCACTACCCGGAAGGATGACGACATTCCTTATAAAGAAGTCTTCGCGTTCCCACGTGGATCTCGATCCACGATCTCCACTGGTTCTTTTATAAAACGCAACTTGTCGTCAAGTTGTATCTCACCAAAAAAAAAGAATAAATAAATCCTTATCCATCAGTCACCCGTCAAACTCGACACATGAAAATTTTATGAATCACACGAAGCTCATTCGACGACAAGAATAGATGACAGGATTTTCGGGTAAGTCTAGTTAAGAGGAAGGTTGCAAACTAAAGGATATCCATCGGCCGGATAGCCATGGACACACATCAAAAGAACTAACAAGAAAACATTTTCGTCATCGAAGGGTGCTCACACGCGGGTCCCTACTCAAAAGATAATACAAATACATCATCTCACTTTCCCCAACGCGCATTAAAGTCTTAATAAACATCGTCGTTGAAAGTCAAAAAGATATTACATAATATGTGTTCTACATGATCGGACGTCATCGGATGATGCCGTCTCAAGTTCTCACAACTTACGATCATTTGACTAGATCACATACCACATAAGTACATAAAAATAAAAGGTCGAACAATAACATCAAGTATAGATTTCCATCGTTAATCATTGAGAAAACCTTAAACGAACCCTTGATAATAACCACTTGATCACAAGAGTCTTTCCACTTGCGGTTTCGGCTTCAACATGCTCCTCGAGGTTGTAACAAATTTATTAACTCCATTCATTAAGAGATTCGGTCCTCAATCATTCCACAAGTACACGCATAAATCCTGGTCACTTATCGTTTCTTCTTATACACTGCTTCCCGAGATTCATTTTAAACTCAGAATAAAATAGTAATCTTCAATACGAGGAACAGAACGAGATAAAAATGAATTCAATAAACGCATAAACGGACAAGATGTGGTAAAATGATTTAAGGTTGACGATCGACGAGGGATCTCGAAACACGTAACCGTAAAACATAATAATTCACAATACTAGAAAAATGAGAGCGAAGAATAAATTAAATATTAACATTAAAATAACGTTTGTCACAATTATCCGTCCCGGATTTGGTATTACCTTAAAACTCAGTTGAGGTACTTTCTTGATAAAGATGATATATTAAAGATAGAAGTTAAATAGCTTCATAATTTATTTTGGTTGTCTTAATAAACTTTGAAAGAATGACATGAATTTATTAATTAAACCCGTATTGATGGTTACAATTAGAAAATATAATTTCCAAATTAAATCATTATTAGGAATATAAATTAAACCGGTAATTTCATTACATTAAAAGTAAAGTATGATAAGTCAATTAGTTCAAAAGATAGAGCATAATTTCATTTTAAACATTAGTTTTAGTTATACAAAATATGATGTATAAATTTGACCTTTTTCTTGTAATGGTTATTTCGATAATTGAAAATCATTGGAAAATGTATAAACATAAAAAATTTATAATATGTTGTAGAAATACTTAAAGGTGTTTATTATTTCAATATAAACATGGAATATATTCGGGTTTCGAAATGTGACAAGATAACAAACGAATACGAATGAAAATAATAGTCAATAATTAATACGAAATCAATGGTACAAAAGAGAACGAAGCAAATGTCGTATGAATTCTTAAAGAGAATAATAAATAAAGGCATTGATGGTATGACGATAAGAAATAATAGATTAAACAAGTTGTCAAATTTGGTTAGTGCGGTCGATGGTTCACCAATATCAGCTCGTTAACTTAGCGGTGGTCGTTACACGATCGGAAATAAGATCCATACAAAAATTTTAATAAAAGGAAATTCCTAATAATCACTTGTAAGTAAAACAAATCAAACGAACGATGTTAGTGTTTAAAGGGAGAAGTCAAAGCACGGTTCGCAAGGGTGGATTTCGAGACAAACGAGAGTGACGGACGTCATCCCGGATATACGGAAATCACTCTAGTGATAATTCATTATTCACGTGTGGAGACATTCCAAAGATCTACCCAGTCGCATAAGGAAGATTGGACGAGACGGAAGGATAAAATATCGAGACTTTTAGGTCATTTATTAACAGTCCATAATTAGACGAACGGTCAAAAGAAATCAGTTACAAGACAAAATGAAGTAACAAGTGAAAAAGCGATCGTCGAGTAAAAACGTATTCGTAAGCGCGTAATTCGTTTAAGAAAAGGTAAGAAAACGTATGCGGATGCATAGAAATTGCGCCACTTGCATAAAATATAGAGGTTTTCAAAACTTCTTTTCACTTTATTTCATTTTATTTATCTTTATCATAAATACAAGTAAAAAGTTCTTTATTATCAAGATTTTTAAGGTGACTACTATTCAGCCTAGCATGGCTCCTTCCAAATTAGACATAGGTTATAATTTAGAAATAGCAATGCAGTTCTCAGTTTCGTCGAAAAGTATTACGTTTCTTATGTTTATATATAAACCATGCGATTTGTAAAATGGAATTTAAAAATAGTTTATAAATTTATAGGATACAAGTAATTTGTGAGATACTTAATAAGCAACTTTTAATCTTACGAAAAGTATTTTATAAGACCAAAGTAAAAATAATTGGTGAAAATAATCGTAAAACAATATCATATTTATTTATAATATGACATTATGACAACGTATAAAGTAGTCAAAGTTTTGCAAAAAGTGGCAAATAGTAGCTCATAAAACAACCAATGAAATGGTGACAAGTTGTTAAGTTTTCAAAGGGTTATAAGGTTTAGACGAAAACGTCATGAGATACGTGATAAGAATGTCGAAGAAGAATGTGAAGTCAAAACTTTAAAACTCAACCCAAATCAGTTGAAGGTTAGAATAAAACGAAAATAAAATAACATCGAATGACAAATGAGTCATATATATGAAAAGAATAAAACAATCCACATGTGTATTCTTTGTAAGATACTCGACACAACATGTTTTTAAGAAAGTATGTTATTCGTTTTTAAATTACACCATTAATCCGGTAATTGCTAATCCTAAAATATTTCTATTTTTAAACATTTTCACATGAAACTAGTATTAGTTATTTGTAAAATAATATTCGTTAAAATTTTACGATCTCAAATGAACTCAAAACTTCTTAGAAACGTTTAAAACCCATGTTCCGAATTTTCTATCAGATTTGACTTTTAAATATGAGCCGATTAATTGACCCGATAAACGACATTTCCAAGACTCGGAGTCTAAAGCATTTTGATGCGAAACGATGTTTCAGACGACTTTCTAGTTTTACCCGAGACCTGAAACCCAATGTAAAATGACCAAAATACCCCTGCAAGTTCTGTGCAGGTTTGACTTTTTTTTTTAAAAAAAAAAAAAAAAAAAAAAAAGCATGTTTTACTTTTAAGTTGTGACCTGTTTATACTACCCCTGCAGTTTCTACATAAAATGTATTTTTCGACACTTTCTAACGGCTCAAAATATACACACACATGTCTTGTGGATTTTACAACAATGAAAAATAAATCTCATAATGAGCATCAAATAAAAATATAGTATAATGAATGACATAAGATGCTTCAAGGTATTCAACACGAAATTTAGGAAGCAAAACGGTGAATGACGTTACCAAGATATAAGCGAACAATACACTTCGGAGTCAATACATATAAATGTCAACGAATTAAATCTTCACATGTCGTATAAAAGGGTGATAAAAATCAACAAAATATTATGAAAACCATGATATTATTCAACACGATTATAGGAAATGTTCAAAATGTGTGACTCACACGATAGCGGTTAGTCTATTCCAAGGACACATTGAGCTACACAATGGTCTAGACACTACGTTTCAAGACGTCCAAGCACAAACAGCCGAAAGACGATTTGGATATCTATATAGATATCACAAAGGGTTAAACAATGAAAGTAACGTGCGCAGATGAAGGTATGTAAGGTCATAATATAAAATTTGTAATAAAAGCAATTTAAATACTTCAAAAATAAATACAGAAAGATCTTGAAAATTCAATGTATTTATTTAAGTTAATCATTAATAAATGATAAACTTTTATCGAAAAGTTTAACGACATAAATATATATATATCGATTAAAGGGATCCTAGATATAAATATATATCCGTAAATGGATCATAGTATTTATTTATAAATACTTGGCAATAAGGTATACGTAATAACGTATACTAAAATTGTAATCTCGGAAGTAGCTTGAACCTGAAGTCACGCGAAATCATGTGCACCGACTCTTTGAAAAATAATAAAAACCGACAGTTATAGTTTAGGTTTTTAGAAAAAGACCTAGTTCTCTATAACTCATGGCTCTTGTACCAATCTTTAACACCCCCAAATTTACACGCAGCGGAATACATCTTTGGGTGCTAAACAATGATAGACGTTTTAAATTTATCGTTCCAAAACATTTATCAGAGTAGCGTAGTCCCAAGACATCGTAACCAAATTACAACCAAAACAAAAGATTTAAATTGTTTTGAACAAAAGGAACGACAAATATTCAAAGAGTTTATATTGCAAAGTAGTGCACAACATTCATTCCCGTGGCTTCCAAGCTTCAGCCTTCTTGATTACCTGAAATACATGTGAGAAAATCATCAGCAAAAATGCCGAGTGAATCTATAGGTTTATATAATCATTTTGAACACAAGCAAAGATTATAAGTTTGTGGCATGCTTAAAGGCAACAAGCATCTAATAATTTGCATCAACAATAATAATTGTATTTAGCATAAATTGCAATAAGCTCATGGAACCGAGCCCTTAGACACTCCCATATCAGTCTAATAAGACGAGAGATTTATTAATTGTCGGTTACCTCCAGATTATTGGTACATTGCCGTATACCTGACTTCTTAATACAATATTTTCAAACAGTGTGGAGGTCGGGCCTAAGCTTCTATGACAAGTCCACAAAAACTGAACCGGGGCGGCTTCCCCCATAGATCTATTAACTGTACTAGCGGTTAACCCATCATAGGTTAATTAACGGTCCATAATTGAGGCTTTAACTAAGGCAATCACTTAATGCAATTTAAAGGCAACCACGGGTCCATTCATAGAGGGACAAGCATACCATAAAAATCTTGTGTTCTAAGTTTAAAAAAAAAACATGTATTCCCCCTCGCGTTTTTTAAAAATATTTGATTGAGCTCAAACGAGGCTATAGACTCACCTTAGTACTTATAGTAGTTGAAGACGATCGCCGATGATAGTAGATGCCCGAAAAACACGACAACCGCAACCTAGCAAATAAGGTGCGTACATTAATAATAGACTCGAGAAATAAATGATACTTAATAAAATCAAGCTCAAGTATAAAATCATGACAACTCGAGAGAAAACGATGCAAGTGGTTCTATTTTACTCTCCTATATATTCATTTTATTATTATATGCCTTTAATAAAAATCTGTCGGAACATACCGAATGTCCAAGCCGTTTTCCCATACTTAAACATATCAAATTTTTATGATACTACTCAGAGAACTTACTTACTATATATAGAAAGTCCTCTCAAAAGCCCATTAAAAGATTTTACTTCTAAAGTTCCCTGCCGGACTCATCTTTGAATCACAAAATCCGGACAGTTTAGCGACCTTGACTTACGAAACCATTTTGACCATTCTAAACAACTCCATTTGTAAAACCGCCACTTGATTCTAAAAATAGACTCAAAATACTAAACTTTGAGCCTGAGATCAGCCCTTGAATCATTTTAAAACTCATTTTATAGTCCCCGAGATTCGATCCAAATATCGACAACAATTTTCGGATTGTGTCGACACTCGTTTCCCGGTACACAATCATTCAAAACATCATAACTTCGCGCTCGTTTTGAGCTAGAAGCTCTACCTTATATCAAATCGAAGCTAAGGAAATTATCTACAACCCTAGGCTATAAGTTAAGTCATTTTCAAAACATAAAACTTCGGATTTTTCAGTTTACCTACTGCCCAAAATTGACTATTAAAATCTCCCACTAAATCATGTTTTTGATCAATTCAAACAATTTTCCTCATCATCCTACACCCCTAATATCATCATAAACCATTCCTAACACTTGCATCATCATCAAAATCAAAAACCCAAAAATTAAAAATCAACTTTTTAACAAAAACATGGCATGAAAATCTTTTGATCATCATTACTAACACATGCATACAACAAATTTGGATCAAACATAACCAACTTTTCTTGAAAATTTATATGGTTGCATGTATGAAAATTTTATACCAAATTGTAGCCCTTTGAAAATGGAGGATGGGACTTGTTTTAGTTTCTCTTGGATCAAGCTAGAAAATTTTTGGTTAAGGTGTTTGTGTTGTTAATGGTGGATGGCTAAACAAAGGGTGAAGAAGAAGTTGGTTGATTTTTTTTGTTAAATGAATTTATTAAAAGAAAGTGCTAGTGGAAATGTTAGGTATAGTGTGGAGTTGGGGTAGTTTTTGCCAATTTGTGATAGTTTTGGTCCAAAATGTAAATATTAGTTAAAAAGCGGGAAATGACTAAAAGTCAATTTTACAAATATTTACGGGACTCGGGTTTCGTAAAAATACTTAAAAGTTTAAACGCACACGAAAAATAATAATATAACGACTCGATACGTAATTAGAACGATATCGTCGAAAATATTAAATATTGAAACGATCGATAATAAAATATAAAATTTTAGGCATCCGTCAGTATCGCGATCACTAGTAGTCCTCGTTACTCGTCAAAATATTAAAATATAATATTTAATATCGGTTTCAACTTAAACCGTTAAACGTAATAATATTTAACGTTATAAAATACTTCAAAATAATTGAAAATAGAAATAAATTATGACCTTATTTTTACGGGTTTTACAGTGATGAAGGATTGTAGTGACATTACTTGTAACAATTTTGTGGAGATTTTACAAAGCAATCCAAAATTACCTTCATGACTTATGATTTGTCTTATTAGTTCTTGTGTGAATTGGTTAATGATTCATTGTGAGTTGTGTTGTTGATGCATGTAGTATCCATGTTACATCTTGATAGAGAAATCCTTCTTCTTATCTTGATATGAATACTTAGTTGTTCTTTTTCTGTTATGGTTACAGGAAGGAGTTGGGAGGAATTTTTCTGACTTTACTAAATTATTGTTTGGTTAGTTTCCTGTAAACTTGCCGCCTAAATTGACGACTGCTACTGTTAATACCATGATTGAGCAAGCTATTGCTAGAGCTTTGGAAGTCAAACGTGCTGCGAGGAACCAAGAGGCTGAGAATAGGAATGTTGTTGGTCAGGTTGGAGGGAATGTTAGTAATCAGGCTGGAGGAAATGCTGATGAGCAAGCAGAAGGAAATGCTGCGGGACAAGTTAGAGGTAATGCTGCTGTTCAGCAGGTTCAAAAGGAATGTTCTTATGCTAGTTTCATGAAATGTGGACCTGCCCAATTTCGTGGTACTGGTGGTGCATTGGAATTAAGGAGGTGGATTGAGAAGATTGAAAGTACTTTTGAAATCAGTGGATGTTCAGAAGCTAGAAAGGTGAAATTTGATGTAGCTACTTTTCAAGATGATGCATTGAGTTGGTGGAATAGTCAAGTAGCTACTGTAGGATTGGTTGAAGCTAATGCTAGAACATGGAATGTGACCAAGGGACTGTTGACTGCTAAGTTTTGTCCTGAGGAAGAGTTAGGTCCGTTGGAAGATGAATTGAGGCATTTGGTGCTGAGGAACAATGATATTGTAGCTTATACAAGGAGGTTCTTTGATTTATGTTTGCTGTGTCCTGAGGCGTTTGCTAATGACCGTAAGAAGATGAAGCAGTATATTAGGGGTTTATCTAGTAATATCAAGGGAGAAACTACTTCGTCGAAACCCAAGTCATTTGATGAAGCTGTTCAAATGGCTCATGCTTTAATGGATGTAAAGCTGCAGGATCGAAAGGACAGTATTGCGGAAGGGAATAAGAGAAAGTGGGAAGCTGCACACTCAAGCCAAGGGCAGAATCGAGGTGGTTATCGTAATAAAAATAACCAAGGACCGAATAGGAATCAACAATACAATTTGAGAAGGAATTATGGTGTTCGTGCTGCTACAGGAAATCAAGGTAACAAGGTGAATCCGAAGTGTGGTCGGTGTAATCTGTATCATGTTGGAAATTGTCCACCTGCTTGCAACAAGTGTGGGAAGGCCGGACATAAGATGACAGATTATAGAAATAAGGGTGTAGCCACTGGGGCCAATGCTGTCAAGGTAGTTTACTGTTCTGGATGTGGAGGCCATGGACATAAGCAAGGGAACTGTCCGAGGGTTGGCATACGACATGGAGGCAATGTTGCTGCTGTTACTGCTGGGATTGCTGCTGGGATTGCTGCTCCAGCCTATGTCGTGGGAGATGCTGACAAACCTCAAGGGCCGAACGTGGTGACTGGTATGATCTTACTTGATGCTTGTTATACTAGTGTGTTATTTGATTCTGGATCCGATAGAAGTTTCGTAGATGTTAGATTCAGTCAGCTATTGGATAGAGAACCAGTGAGATTGACAACTAGTTATAATGTGGAGTTAGCTGATGGTAAGGTTGTAAGCACTAGTTCTATACTGAAAGGTTGTTCCTTGAAGTTAGGTAATTATGTGTTTAGTATTGATTTGATGCCCATAGAATTAGGATCTTTTGACGTGATGATTGGAATAGACTGGTTAGTTGGTATTGGTGCAGTAATTGTTTGTGGAGAAAGATTAGTTCAGATACCACTAAGGAATAGGGTATTGCCTGTGAAAGGTGATGAATGTACTTCTCGTTGAGAGTTGTTTCTTGTTTAAAGATGATGAGGTATATAGAAGCAGGCTGTGATGTGTTTATTGCACATATAAGTATTGATGGTGTGAATGAAAGGAAATTGGAGGATGTGCCTGTGATTAGAGAGTATCCTGAGGTTTTCCCTGAGGAATTGCCAGGATTACCGCCGCATCGTGAAGTGGAGTTTCGTATTGATTTAGTGCCGGGTGCTGCTCTAGTTGCTCGTGCACCATATCGTTTAGCTCCATCTGAGATGAAAGAATTATCTGATCAATTAAAGGAATTGATGGATAAGGGATTTAGTAGACCAAGTTCGTCGCCGTGGGGTGCAACTGTTTTGTTTGTTCGGAAGAAAGATGGTTCTTTTAGAATGTGTATTGATTACAGATAGCTTAACAATTTGACTGTCAAGAATCGGTATCCACTGCCGAGGATTGATGATTTGTTCGATCAGTTGCAAGGGTCATGTGTATACTCGAAGATCGATTTGAGATCTGGGTATCATCAACTGAGAGTTAGGGAAGAATATATTCCTATAACAGCTTTCCGTACTCGATATGGACATTTAAAATTTCAAGTGATGCCTTTTGGGTTAACAAATGCGCCTGCTGTATTTATGGATTTGATGAATCGTGTATGTAAGCCGTATATGGATGAGTTTGTTATCGTATTCATTGATGATATTCTCGTTTACTCCAAGAGTGAAGAGGAACATGAGAAGTATTTGAGAACAATTTTGGAATTGTTGAAGAAGGAGAAGCTTTACGCGAAATTCTCTAAGTGTGAATTTTGGTTAAAATCAGTGCAATTTCTGGGGCACGTGATTAATAGTGAAGGTGTTCGTGTGGATCCTTCTAAGATTGAGGCAATAAGGATTGGTCAGTGCCGAAGACGCCGACTGAAGTTCGCCAATTTCTTGGTTTGGCTGGGTATTATAGAAGGTTTATTGAGAAGTTTTCGTTAATTGCTAAGCCGTTGACTAAGCTTACGGAAAAGAATCGAGTGTTTGAATAGGGATTGGAAGAGGAATCTGCATTTAGTATGTTGATGGATAAGTTGTGTTATGTGCCGATATTGTCTTTGCCAGAAGGATCTGAGGATTTTGTAGTGTACTGTGACGCGTCTCATAAAGGATTTGGAGCTGTATTGATGCAAAGGGAGAAAGTAATAGCGTATGCATCGAGAGAATTAAGGAAGCATGAAGAGAATTACACTACGCATGATTTAGAACTTGGGGCTATTATTTTTGCTTTGAAGTTGTGGAGACACTACTTGTATGGAACCAAGTGTGTGGTTTTTACTGATCATAAGAGTTTGCAATATATTTTGGATCAAAAGGAATTGAATATGAGACAAAGGAGATGGGTTGAGTTGCTGAGTGATTATGACTGCGAGATTCGTTACCATCCTGGTAAAGCGAATGTGGTAGCTGATGCACTTAGTAGAAAGGAAAGAGATAAGTCTATAAGAGTTAGAGCTTTGGCGATGTTGGAAAGTGTTGACTTGACAGAAGCGATATTGAAAGCCCAAACTAATGGTTTGAAGGAAGAGAACGTTGAGGCAGAAAACTTGGGTAGAATGTTGAAGCCGTTGTTTGAAGTAAGGTCGAATGGATTGAGGTATTTTAAGAATAGGATTTGGTTACCGTTGTGTCCGTCTGAGGAAGATTCGTTAGGGGTACGAGATTTGGTGATGAATAAATCTCATAAGTCGAAGTATTCAATACATCCTGGATCGGACAAGATGTATCAAGATCTTAAGAAAGTTATTGGTGGCCGAATATGAAGGTAGATATAGCACAGTATGTTAATAAGTGTTTAACTTGTGCGAAGGTGAAGGCTGAACATAAGAAACCGTCGGGATTATTAGTGCAACCTGAGATTCCTGAGTGGAAATGGGAGAAGATTACAATGGATTTTGTGACAGGTTTGCCAAGGACTGCAAATGGTAGTGATATGATATGGGTGATAGTAGATAGATTGACTAAGTCTGCTCACTTTTTGCCAATGAAGAAGACAAATAGTATGGAAAGGTTAACAACAGTGTATGTGAAGGAGATTGTTTGTTGACATGGTGTGCCCTTGTCGATAATTTCTGATCGTGATAGTAGGTTTACTTCAAAAATTTGGAAGTCTTTGCAAAAAGCGATGGGAACGGAGTTATGTTTAAGTATAGCATATCATCCGAAAACTGATGGACAAAGTGAGAGAACGATTCAAACGTTAGAGTAGATCTCCAGTGTGTTGGAGTGAGGTAGGAGAAAGTCAATTGACTGGGCCAGAAATGATATTTGAGACGACTGAAAAGATTGTACAAATTAAGAAACGTTTGTTATCTGCCAGAAGTAGACAAAAGAGTTATGCTGATAATAGAAGGAAACCGTTGGAATTTGAAGTAGGAGATATGGTTATGTTGAAAGTATCTCCATGGAAAGGAGTAATACGTTTTGAGAAGAGAGGAAAGTTGAGCTCGAGATATATTGGACCATTTAAGATTATCCAAAGGATTGGATTGGTGGCTTATAAGTTAGAATTTCCTGATGAGCTTAAGGCTATTCATAATACTTTTCATGTGTCTAATTTGAAGAAATGTTTAGCTGAAAGGGATGTGGTGATTCCATTGGAGGAAATTCAACTTGATGATAAGTTGCATTTTATAGAGGAACCTATAGAGATAATCGATATGGAAGTTAAGAAGTTGAAGCATAGTGGAATTCTGATTGTGAAAGTGAGATGGAACTCTAGACGTGGGCCAGAGTTTACGTGGGAACGTGAGGATTTCTTTAAGGACAAGTATCCTCATTTGTTTAGGAAGGATTAAGCGCCACGGACGTCGCTTCTTTTAAGAAGGGGGGGGGGGCAAAATCGAGGTCATTGCTTAATCTTATTTTACGATTATTTTTGAAATTTTTGGATGAGTTTGAACGATATTCATTTTTGGAGGTTTAAGTTTAAACCGATGTTGGAAGGTCTATATTTAATATTTATTAAGTATAAGGAGTATTAGCAAGCGTGATATCGATGGATGCCAAATATTTTACGTTTTATTGTCGGTTGATCGATTTTTATTATTTTTGAGGTTTTATTTTAAATGACGTGTTAAGTCTAGTCAAGAGTCGATATTATTATTTTTGAGGTATGTTTTAAATTTTTAAAAGTATCTTTATGAAACCCGAGCCCCATAAATATTTTGAAAATTGACTAATAGTTATTTCCCGTTTTTTAGCTAAATATTTACATTTTTAGCCACAACTTTTACCAAATTGCAACTAGATCCCTTGAGCACTATATATAAGATTTATTTTTTTTTCTTACACATCATTTCCCACTCAAAAAAAAAAATTCTCTCTCTTTTTCTCTTGTGTTTGCCGAAACCCACCACAACCCCAAAACACATTCAAACTTCAATTTATCTTGAGTTTGAGGTTGAATCCAACTAAACTAACACAAGACCCACTCTTATAACTGCATAAGGATCATATTGGTGTAAGAATTTTACACATGCAAGCACATTTTTTTTCATGATGTTGGTAGGTAGGAGCTATGATCATGCATGGCATTTTCATGATGATCCATGGTGGTTTTTGCTAAAAATCTTGTTAGAAACTTCATTTTGATCTAAAGAAATTTATTTTGATTATGATTTTGATGTTATGGTTGATGTATGATGGTATTAGGGTATAGAAATGACCATCTTCATGGTTGGTTTTTATCAAAAAGTTGATTTTGTAGAAGATTTCTATAGTCATTTTATAACAGTAAGTAAAGTGTAAAATCTGAATTTTTATGTTTTGAAAATGGCTTAACTTATAGCCTAGGGTTGTAGATAATTTTCTTAGCTTCTATTTGATATAAGGTAGAGCTTCTAGCTCAAAACGAGCGCGAAGTTATGATGTTTTGAATGATCGTGTACCGGGAGACGAGTATCGGCACTACAAATAGTTGTTGTCGATATTTGGATCGAATCTTGGGGACTCTAAATGAATGTTTTGAAAAATGTAACCTACTGATAATGAGGTGATTACTTATTAGGTTGAGTTTACTTTAAAACCCGAGCGTCGGTTTTGTAAACGGAGTCGTTTAAAGAAGTTAAAACGGTTGTATGAAAAATTAACGTAAATCTGTCCGGATTTTGTAGTTTAAAAATGAGTTGGGTAAAGGACTTTAAAAGTAATTTCATTTGATAAACTTGTAGGAGGACTTTCTATATATAGTAAGTTAGTTTATCGAGTCGTTTCATAAACGGTTGACGAGTTTAAAAGGGGTAAATGAGCTAGTACATGTAGTATGTACCGGCGGACTTTGTAAAAAGTGTAAAATGGTAAAGTAAATGTGTAGTAAAGTATAATAAAGTTATTTATATTGTTTTCTCTCGAGTTTATCGTGGCTTTATGAGTTTGAGTTTGATGTTGTTATGTATGATTTATTTCTTGAGTCATTAATTAACGAACGCGCCTTATTTGATAGGTAGCGGTTCTCGTGTTTGAAAGGCATCCATTATAGTCGACGATCATCTCGCTAGATCTCTTATACTAAGGTGAGTCTATAGCCTCGCTTTCTACTTGTTCTAATGATTTTAATACCCGCGAGGGGGATACATGCTATTTGAAAATAAATAAACACAAGTCATGAGTAATTGTTGGACCTGAATGTTGCCTAAAGTTGATTTCATTGTATTGAGTAACTTGTTGCTAAAGACCCTAAATTCATGAGTCGTTAACTATCTTCTGACTTGATGTTGTGAGTCGGGAATATCCGCTTATTCTAATGATAGTACTATTGGGTTGACCACCCTATCTGAGACCAGTGCATTACGTTGAGTAACCCGCTGGGAAGGATAATTTTACTTGAATAAGATTGTGGTATTCTAGCAACTGGTACCCTAGAGGGGCAATGGTTTTATTCTAGTCATTCCGGCATTTGGCGTGGGCGACTATTTGGTTAAGGGGTCGGTGTCATGAGCTTAAATACAATGTTTGTTTAATAATATCATTATTATTACTGCCTTGAATATAGATTGTGTGTACGACAATTCTATAAATGATTATGATTGATTTTCTTCTGGTGTTCAAATGTGATTTGATAAACCTATAGTCTCGCTCAACATTATTGTTGACCCGTTTTATGCATGTATTTCAGGTAATAGGAAGTGATGGAGCATGGAGCTTTGCTGTGGAGGTTGTGGCTTGGCTTTTGGAAGAATGTTGGTCTAAACTGTTTCTACCTTTTAATGTTGAACAATTTACTTTATGTTGATGTACTGTACTAAACTTGTTGGTTGTTGCTCGAGATCCATGGGGACAAAACGCTTTACTCTGGTATCGTGTCAATACAATTGGGGTTGAAATCTATGTTTTAGACCATTTATGAAAATCATGTTTATATTTTGTGTAAACGTCTCTATTTTGAGTCGTTCAATATACCTTGTGTGATGATGCTTGTGTCTAGCACCCAATTGTGTATTTCCGCTGAGCAATGTAAATTGGGGGTGTTAGACAAATAGCTATACAAGTCTGTTGGGTCAGATTGGGTTCACAACCGTAAATCGGTCATAACTCACTCATCCGGAGGAGTTGATCGCCCATCCAACTCGCTACTTGTTGGGGTTTACTTCGTTCCAACAGGGTGAAGACAATCAATAGCCTAACTACGTACCAATGAATGGTTACCGGATATCTCTTGAAGTCGTGTAATCACTTTCCAAAGAAGATTATTCGACCCTATGCCTGGGTTAACACGAATACCTCCTTGGGATAAAACCAAGAGTTAGTTCTTATTTTAGGCAAAAATCAAGAACTCTATGCGTGTAAGTGTTTCTTGTTTCTGTCTATTTCATCATGCAAATATGATCACTATTTATAGTGATCCTAGTCCTATAAGGATGTAACTAATAGTCAATGGTATTTAAGAGCATTAATCGACCAATTAAGCTCATAATTACCTACATGAAAGCATAGTGGTTACATGACCATAAACCTGGTCATCAAGTCAATATTCAACCCTCATTGAAATGTCAAAGAGGTTACAAAGACTTTGTGCATCACCAGGAGCAACATCCTAACCAGGAGCAACTTTCTAACCAGGAGCAACTACCTAACCAGGAGCAACCTCCCAACCAGGAGCAACTTCCTAACCAGGAGCAGCTTCCTCCTGATGAACTTTCAACCACTATATTGAGTCCAGGGAGGTCAGGGACATAATGGGTGTACACTCCTTACCTCCAAATCCATTTACAAGTATGACTCGATCCCACAATTGCACTAAATTTCCAACAATCCTCCCCAATTTAGTACAATTCCTTTTTGCATGAAAATCAACTTTAACAAAACCAGTGCATAACTGAAAATGTCCTGAGGATTGAATTTCCATATTAGTACTTCACTTCAAATATTCGAGAATCAGGGTGTTCTAAGAATTGAACCCTTCAACTACTTTGAATACCTGAAGATAAAATACACACAAGTTTTCAAACACTTAAAACGCTCTTGACACCATACAATCCATGTGTCCATATCCAATTCATAAATGTTGTAAGAGCCAAAGTCCATGCTCCTTGAGGCGGCGAAACTTCAACATTTACATAGGTGGTTCCTCTTTAGTTCATGCTCCTGCTTAAGCACTTTTTCAAAGAAATTAACCATTAATAAGTTTATAACTTCATCCTCCTTTCAGCAGGTACAAGCACATCCTTGGGATGATATACATGTGCTTCAGTCCCCTGAATGTTCAGCTTTCCACATTAAACTCAGCTCCCAAGTTTCCTCAGGAGGGAGTTGGGTGTCCTAGCATTCAGTGACTAGTTTGGACTTTAAACCCATTCCTTTAGCAGACATTATAACCAAGTCTCTAGCCAATCACTTCGTCAAGTGATCATCCAAGTTTTGTTGAGACCTCACAAACTCTATTGATATCACCCCAATCATGATTAGCTCACGAATCATGCTATGTCTAATACCTAAGTGTCTAGACTTACCATTGTACATTTGGCTATAAGCCTTAGCCAATGTAGCTGCACTATCACAACGGATAGATATGGGTGCCATAGGTTTGACCCACAATGGAATCTCAAGAAGCAAGTTTCTCAACCATTCAGCCTCTTTACCAGCAGCTGCTAGAGCCACAAATTCAGATTCCATTGTTGAACCAGTAATGCAAGTTTGCTTCTTGGATGCCCAAGAAATTGCACCACCACAAAGAAGGAATACCCAACCACTTGTGGATGAATTATCCTCAGTATTGCTGATCCAACTTGCATCAGTGTAACCTTCCAACACTGAAGGATATCCAGTATATGACAAACAATAATCTATTGTTCCTTTCAAATACTTTAGTATCCTCTGAATTGCTTGCCAATGCTGAGTACTAGGATTACTAGTGTACCTACTCAGTTTACCCACTGCAAAAGCAATATCAGGCCTAGTACTAGTCATGGCATACATCAAGCAACCAATCACCCTAGAATACTCAAGCTGGCAGACAGTCTAACCATTGTTAGGCATCAGTTTCTCACTTGTATCCATTGGTGTACTCACTGGAGTACAATCAAAGTGATTGAATTTCTTCAGGACCTTCTCAATATAATGAGACTCAGAAATTACAATACCATCACTTTCATGTTTAATCCTTATGCCAAGGATAACATCAGCCTTCCCCATGTCTTTCATAGAGAACCTTGATGACAAAAACTCTTTGGTTAAATTAACCTGAACTTGGTTAGTACCAAAGATTAACATGTCATCAACATATAGGCAAATGATGACTCCTTTACCAGATTCATCAAATTTGCTATATACACATTTGTCAGCTTGGTTAAGGAAATAACCATTAGACAAAACCACTTCATCAAACTTTTGATGCCATTGCTTAGGTGCTTGTTTGAGTCCATATAAGGACTTAATCAGTTTACACACCTTACCTTCATGGCCAGGCATGATGAAACCTTGAGATTGGTTCATATAAACCTCCTCATCTAAATCACCATTCAAGAATGCTGTCTTCACATCCATCTGATGAATAATCAGATTGTGAATGCTTGCCAAGGCAATCAACATTCTTATGGTACTTATGTGTGCTATAGGAGCATAAGTATCAAAGTAATCTATTCCTGACTTTTGTCTAAAGCCTTGAATGACTAACCTTGCCTTGAACTTTTCAATAGTTCCATCTACCTTCATCTTTCTTTTAAAGATCCATTTGCATCCAAGTGGATTGCAACTTGTAGGTAGATCAACCAACACCCAAGTGTTGTTGCCCATGATGGAATCTATCTCATCACTGATTGCTTCTTTCCAGAAAGCAACATCCTGTGACGTCATTGCTTCATCAAATGTTTTGAGATCATCCTCAACATTAAAGCAATAGTAGTACTGGTCAGAGACCTCATCCCTTGTTCCTTCAACTAGGTATAGTTGAAATTCAGGCCCAAAATTCTTTGGAGTCCTTTGCCTTGTGCTTCTTCTATGCTCAGGCTCAGGTTGCTGAACCACAACCTCATTAGTGACCCTTTCAGGTTCCACTGAAGCACCAATGTCCTCAGCTCCAGTAGGAGTCCTAAGGTTTAGCCTAGGGACTGATGAGAACCTAGTCTCGTCAAAGTTAGCATCCCTTGATTAAATGATTGAGTTTATTGAAACTGAATCATTAGGTTCAATAACATAGAACCTATAAGCCTTGGAATGCTCAACATATCCAACAAAGATGCATTCAATGCCTCTTTCACACAGGTTTTCACCTTTGGATCAGGGAGTCTTACAACAACCCTACAACCCTAAACTTTCAGGTAGTTCAAGTATGGTATCCTTTTAGTCCAGAGTTCATAAAGGGTAATCCTGTTCCTTTTATTAGGAACCCTATTTAATAAATAGCAAGCTGTTAACACAGCTTCTCCCAAAAACCCTTGACTCAGTCCTGAGTAGGACAACATGGAGTTAACCATCTCTTTTAGTACTCTAATTTTCCTTTCAGATATACCATTTTGTTGTGGAGTATAGGGAGTAGTTGTCTCATGGATGATTCCAACAGACTCAAAGTACAAAGTATCCATGTACTCACCTCCCCTATCAGTCCTAAATCTTTTGATTTGGACTCCTTGTTGTAATTCAACTTCAGTTTTAAATACTTTAAATTTATCTAATGCTTCATCCTTAGTATGTAACAAATAAACATAGCAAAACCTAGAAGCATCATCAATAAATGTTACCAAGTATTTCTTATTCCCTAATGAGGGAGTAGCATGCAAATCACATAGGTCACTATGGATTAGCTCCAAAACTGTAGTTTCACGTGTTACATCCTGAAATGGTTTCTTAGTAATTTTGTTAAGCATACAAGTCTGACACTTATCAGTGTCCATGTCAAAAGCTGGAATTAACCCATCCTTAGACATATCTTGCATCCTCTTATAGTGGACATGGCCTAGTCTAGCATGCCATTGTGATGAATCATTCAGTTTAGTGGTAGTCATCAGGACAGAATCAACATTTATACTAGAATCAATATTAAGCCTGAACATTTGATTACTCAAATAGCCAAAACCAATAAACACACCATGTTTAGATAAAACAAATTTATTAGATTCAATCACATGTTTATAGCCACAATTATTCAAAACACTACTAGAAACCAAGTTCTTCCTAATATTAGGAACATGTAAAACATTAAACAAAGAAACTGTAAAACCCGCATGCTTTTACCATGAATAGTGCCCTTAAGATCGTACGTCCTAGATTAAAACTTACCTCATTTAGTATTGATCACATTCATGTGCTAATAATCAAGCAAGTGCATACGTGTATGACATGACAAGTATCGATTACGTACGAACTCATGATAAACAGTTAATAAATATATCACGTGAACATAATTAAATCATGATCACCATTTAAAATACGAACTAGAATAATTACGTAAATACGTACAATATAACTACGAGCGTTAAGTTTACGATAAACGACACGATAGAATAAACTGAAACACTTTAAACACGAGCACGTTTAACCACGAACGAACACGAAACATCGGGACACGAGAAAGGTACGGGTACCCCATGTGGGGCCCCCATACCCACGGCACACAACAAGAAATGGGCTTAGCCCATGGACTTTTACAAGTAAAGGGGGGTAAGAGTAAAAACATGTTTTCATTTTTCACTTTCAAGAAATAAACACAAAAACCCTAAAAAAGAGTTTTCTCCTCCTCCTTTTGCTCTCTTTGTGCCGCCACCTTTACATCACCATAGGAGGGTGATTGGTTGATTTTGATCTCAAAAACTATTGTATAATCAGTGTTTGTTCATCCTTTTTCCAAGCTACATAGTGGTATACCTTTCTAACCTTTCTTTTTAATTCTTTTTAATTCTTTTAATCTTTGATAATTTTCATGAACATGTTATTATTTTTTTATTTAAACATGATAATTAATCATTGATCTAACATGTTTTGGTATTAATTAAAATCAAAGAATGATTTAAAAGGGGTGTTTGTTTTGGCCGCCTAGCAAACAAACCCGAGGGGGGTTTGGTTTGCTATTGCCGCCACCACCAAGACCATTTTTGGTCTTGGTTGGCTCATGTGGGACCCACGGCAGCAGGGAGACACATGTGCCCCGGGTTTGGCTCGGGGTACGGTGTCGAATTCATGCCCGATTCATGGTTCGTTGGTTAAAATCATGATCTATGTTACATGTTAATTTTTATGAATCATGAACTTAGGATATAATTAATTAATAACATGAAATATTAATTAAATCATGACTTAGGTTATTTTAATTATTAGTTTAACATGACATTAATTTAACCTAAGTATTTTATGTATAAGCTATAATTAATTAATTATTAAAACATGCCTATAATTAATTAATTTAGACATGACTTAGGTTATATTATTAATAATAATAATACACATTTTAACCTAAGTATATTCATTTCATTTTAATTAAAACATGTTATACTTTAATTAAAATGCTTAACCTATAGTTTAATTAAAATACATGAAATAATAATTAAACTATATACTATATCATATGACTTAAGAAACAAGCTTATAAACACTTAGACTTATATGTTAGCTTATGTAACCAGCTTAATTCTAAATATGGAAACTTCTATTTATAGAAACTTAATTAAATAAGGCAACTAATCTATTAATGGAAACCTTCTATATATGGAAATCTATCTATTTCAGGCAGCTAATCTAATCATGGAAACCTTCTATATATGGAAACTTATTTAATTAAGGCAGCTGATCTATTTTTGGAAACTTTCTATTTTTAGAAACTAATCTATTTTAAGCAGTAAATTCTATTTTTGGAAACTTTCTATTTTTGGAAACTTTCTATTTTTGGAAACTTTCTATTTTTGGAAACTTTCTATTTTTGGAAACTTTCTATTTTTGGAAACTTTCTATTTTTGGAAACTTTCTATTTTTGGAAACTTTCTATTTTTGGTAACTTTCTATTTTTGGAAACTTTCTATTTTTGGAAACTTTCTATTTTTAGAAACCTGCTATTTTTGGAAAGTTACTTATTATTACACAGTAAGTATATTAATACATGAAACACCAGTAATACTTAATCAGATAAATCAGAATACAAGATAAACACAGTTTAAGGCTTTAAACAGTGAACCATGACCTAAAACATACCAAATCAGTTATAATGATACACAAAACCCAGTACGTAATCAGGGAATCGATACTTATACACGTGTGTATTCATGTAGCGTTAGTGATCCAGAAGTAGGAGTCTTTCTTCCGTTCATTCACTGGACTTGAGGTACGGATTCCCGTCCTTTCAGTATGGACATTCTTTCCTTATTAGGATTTCCCCGTATGCAGCCAACTGTTTTCCCCAGCATTTGTTTTATTGTTTTGAACTGCTTATGTTTAATTAGCATAATCTATAGCCATATACAAGCATGACCAGTTTCACCTAGTTATGGAGGTACCATAACCATAGCATTGGAGGCACCGATGTTATGACTTCCCCACGGCGGAGTGATTGCTCGTGGCGTCCCTTTTCAGTTTTGGCCATATTATTATATCAGGTGGGGCGTATGGGTGCATCCTAGTTACATGTTTTATTCAGTTTATCATGGTGAATGTGGTGTGTGCCTTGCACCCTTCACAAGGAGTTGATCCCTCCTACCCAAACCAGTATATTGATTAGAGGCATCCCCTCTAATCAGCATGATGAGGTCACCCCTCCAAGTATTCATGCACGTGACCTTTTCATGACCTATATGGGCTATGGTATATATATGTTAAAACAGTTTTCACAAGATAAACATAAGGCTTTTCAAACTATAAAACCAGTTTTCTTGATACTTAACCAGTTTACTCAGTACTTAGTCTTCCGCTGTTATATGTTACATGCTTATCCTATTTCATGCTATTTTGTACATCCGTGCACTGAGCGTCTTGCTCAGCCGTTTTCCTTTTCATGTTCCCAAAACGGCAGGTACTCAGGGACGCTCGTAGATCTCAAACGTAGGTGCATATGGACTGGAAGCTTTATTGTCTTTCTTTACTTTATGCATTTCCTTTACTTTAATACAGTTGCTATGGACATTGTTTCGTCCTTTCCTTTTTCAGTATTTATGTTTGTGTGTGATGAGCTTTACTTTGGGGTACCGATGTTTGATTCCGGTATTTCCCTTTTATGGTTGAATAATGCTTAGACATTTATCCTTGTATGCTTTGATGACACGCCATGATTATGCGTAATATTCCATTTCCAAAATGGGGTGTTACAATTATGGTATCAGAGCCAAGGTTTCGACCTGTAGGCTCTCAAATATGACCTGTGATTAGTGGGTAGTCACTACGGTCTTCCTAGAACTGACAGTTGTTTTCTTGCATTCATCATTTTTAAGCATACATATACATGTCATTGTTACAGGGTTTTTGACTAAGTAATGGTTGGTACAGGACTGGCCCTATTTAGTCGCATGTGTTTTATCGAAACTTTTAGATTTGGGACCGACTCATAGGCGTCCCCTCGATATGTCTTTTATTTTGAGTGAACTGACCGAAGGCGTTCACTCTCGAGCATCAAAAGTTTTCATAAAACTGCATCATGCATTCATACAAAGATTTTCTTGCATAAAATTTTTCTCGTGAAATTTTTGGCATAATTTTTTTTTTATATATATTATATGTTTGAACTGTTAATCATATGTTTTATGTTATACTGTCAGATGGTTCTCACACGCGAGCAAGAGCAGCTCAATGCTGCAATGCAGGCTGCCATGCAAGCCTTACTTCCTCAACTGAGGAATGACATTCGTGCTGAAGTCCAAGCTGCCAACAATCAGCAGCAGCAGAATCAGGCACCTCCTCCTCCTCCTCCCCCAGTGACACTAGCGGTATGGTTGGAAAGATTTAACAAGCTCCGTCCTAGAGCTTTCGAAAAGACTGATAGCCCCAGCGATGCTGAAAGCTGGCTGACTCACATTGAGAAAATCTTCAATGCTATGGGATGTGACCCCGCCTTCAAGGCAAGATTGGCATGCTACCGATTTGAAGGCGATGTACTCAATTGGTGGCTAGCTTTGACGCAGTCAGAAGGAGGTGATGAATGGGTCGCTGGTTTGACATGGGCCCAATTCAAGGAGAGAGTGATGGAGCAGTTCTTTCCTAAGGCAGAGCAGGACAAACTCAAGCGAGAATACCATGGGATACGTCAGAGAGCGGGCGAGAATAGCAACGAATTCATGCAGCGCTTTCTTCGCTTGGCTGGTTTTCTGGGAGCAGCGGCTGGTACTCCTGAGGAGCAGGCACACCATTTTAGGTGGGCACTTCGCACCTCGGTCGCGAACAATCTGGTATGTGCTACGTTCAATACAGTAGCACAAGTGGCCGACGCAGCAAGGAAGCTTGAGATGTTGCAGGAACGCGATGAGTTCGGGGAAGCTGAAAGACCCGACAAGAGGTAAAACATTTCGTGTTCTAGCGTTAACCAGACCGCATCCTATCATTATATGTTCTATAATCATTTCTTAAACTGTATCTTCCAGGCAGAAAACTGGGGACCGGTCTCAGCCGACTACTCAGCAGCAGCCTAATCAGCCCAAAGGAAACAGTCACTCTAACGACCGTTCTGTTGTGGAAAGGCGCAACGGTAATGATAATTACCGTAACAATGCGAGACACTGCAACAACAGCAGGTCCTACTATTTACGCATCTTCTTATGATTTCATGTTATATCTCTCATGCTAACACTATATTAATCTCTACCAGGAACCACGGTAACGGAAGGGACCAGAACCACAGGGGTTCTCAGCCTAACCGTTCAGCTAACACTGGTAAGCATCTTATGACGCTTACGTCCTATACTCGTGCATATAGTTTATTCTTAACACGTTTTGTCATCAGCAGGCCCTCAGCAAGCAAGGACTCCTGCTGGAGGATTCACTCATCCTCTTTGCAGCACTTGCCATCGCAGACACCCTGGCCCATGTCGTCGTGATTCCGACGCGTGCTACAAGTGCGGCCTCCCTGGCCATCGTATGAGAGATTGCCGTAAGGGTGAAATGGAGGGTACTTCGGGTCATGCTGATACTAAACCACCTCCTACCACTGGGCGTGTCTACACGACATCGCGCGATCAGGCAAACAAATCTACAGGTACCATTACTGGAATTTTGTATATGTACGGCCAGGCTGCATGTGTTCTTTTCGACACGGGTGCCACTCATTCAGTTATTTCCACTACTTATGCTAAGAACATCAGGACACTTCCCTTGCCATTAGAAAATAAGCTTACCATTTCCACACCTTTGAGGGACTCTGTATTAATAACTCATGTATACAAGAGTCTTCCTCTAGAGTTTGACGATAAAGTTCGTGCAGTAGATGCACTTCCCCTAGACATGATTGAGTTCGATATGATTCTTGGCATGGACTGGCTATCCAGGCACCATGCTACCATAGACTGCCACTCATATCGGGTGATCTTCGGCGACATTAATGCACCAGAGTACATCCATAACGGGTTCATACCCGGACGGTCTGTACAGGTCATATCTACCTTGCAAGCACATGCATTACTGTCACATGGCTGTGAAGGTTATCTAGCTACGGTTCATGACATGGATGTTGAATCCCCATCGATTCAGGATCAACCAGTAGTTTCGGAATTTCAAGACGTCTTCCCAGATGAACTCCCAGGCATACCACCTGCAAGAGAAGTGGAGTTCAACATCGACCTTGTTCCAGGAGCTGAGCCAATCTCTAAGGCTCCGTATCGTATGGCTCCCATAGAGCTAAAAGAACTGAAGGACCAACTGCAGGAACTTCTCGAACGAGGGTTCATTAGACCAAGCGCATCTCCATGGGGCGCACCGGTCTTGTTCGTTAAGAAGAAGGACGGCAGCATGCGACTTTGCATTGACTACCGTGAACTTAATAAGATTACTATCCGCAATAGATATCCACTGCCACGTATAGACGATCTGTTTGACCAACTTCAAGGAGCCAAACACTTCTCAAAGATCGATATAAGGTCAGGCTACCATCAGCTAAGGGTTAAAGAGCAGGATATTGCCAAGACTGCTTTTCGTACCCGCTATGGCCATTATGAGTTTGTGGTCATGCCATTCGGCCTGACTAACGCTACAGCAGTATTCATGGATCTGATGAACAGAATCTTTCATGAATTCCTCGATAAATTTGTCATTGTATTCATCGATGACATCTTGATTTTCTCAAAGTCCACGGAGGAACACGAAGATCATCTCCGTACTGTACTACAGATTCTTCGTCAGAAGCAGCTGTATGCGAAATTCTCTAAGTGTGAGTTCTGGTTAAACAAGGTGGCATTCTTAGGTCACATTGTATCAGCAGAAGGGATCACTATGGACCCAGCGAAGGTTGAGGCTATCACTAAATGGCCAAGACCAACATCAGCGACAGAAGTCCGCAGTTTCTTAGGCTTAGCTGGATATTATCGAAGATTCGTGGAGAACTTTTCCCGCCTGGCATTGCCTCTCACCAAACTGATGCGAAAAGGAGAGAAATTCGTCTGGACGGAAGAACGAGAGAAGAGCTTCGAAGACCTAAAGCAGAAGTTAGTATCTGCACCTATTCTTACTCTCCCATCTGGTACAGGTGGATTTCAGATCTATAGCGATGCATCGGGGAAGGGACTGGGCTGTGTTCTCATGCAACATGGGAAAGTGATCGCGTATGCTTCACGGCAGCTTAAGCCCTATGAAGAAAACTACCCTACGCATGACCTGGAACTTGCTGCAGTGGTGTTCGCATTGAAGATATGGAGGCATTACTTATACGGAGAATCATGCGACATTTTCACGGATCACAAGAGCTTGAAGTATATCTTCACCCAGCGAGAATTGAACATGAGACAAAGGAGATGGTTGGAACTGTTGAAGGATTATGATATTAACCTACAGTATCATCCCGGGAAAGCTAATGTAGTAGCAGATGCACTCAGCAGAAAGTCCGGAATGATCAACGGCATTGAGATCAAGGAACAAAACATAAGGGACTTGGAGCGGCTAGACATCAAAATCATGGTACGTGGGCAGCACGGATACTGGGCGAATCTTAGAGTAGAACCTGAGTTACTGACTAGGATTAAGGAAGCGCAGAAGGATGATGGAGAGATTTGGGCGATAATTCAGAATTTGGAGAAGCAGACAGAATTCAGAATGGACGCAGACGGTATCGTTTGGCAGGGCACGAGACTTTGTGTTCCTGATAATCCAGAACTCCGGGAAGCATTGTTAGCTGAAGCTCACAGCTCCCCATTTTCTATACATCCTGGGTCGACAAAAATGTACCATGACATCAGACAGCACTTTTGGTGGAGTGGTATGAAACAGGATGTAGCCACGTATGTCTCCAAATGTCTTACCTGCCAGCAGGTTAAGATTGAACATCAGCGATCGGGCGGTCTCCTTCAACCGTTGGATATTCCAGAGTGGAAGTGGGACAAAATCACCATGGATTTTGTTACCGGTCTTCCGCCAACCAAGAAGAAGCACGATGCTATTTGGGTCATTGTTGATCGACTCACCAAATCAGCTCATTTCTTACCGATACGCAAGGAAGACCCGGTAAGTAAACTCGCAGATACTTACAGAAGGGAGATCATGAGACTCCACGGAACTCCCTCCAGCATCGTCTCGGACAGAGATCCTCGTTTCACGTCGCGATTCTGGAAAGGTCTGCAAAAAGCTTGGGGTACACAACTTAAGCTGAGCACAGCCTTTCATCCTCAAACGGACGGACAGTCAGAGCGAACAATTCAGACATTGGAAGATATGTTAAGGTCGTGTGCGTTGGAATGGACAGGTGATTGGGACGATTACATCTGTTTAGTCGAGTTTGCATACAACAACAGCTGGCACGCAAGAATCAAATGTGCTCCTTTCGAAATGTTGTATGGCAGAAAGTGTCGCGCTCCAACTTGCTGGGATCAAGTGGGAGAGCGAACACTCGAAGGACCGGAGATTATAGAAATGACCAATGAGAAGATCGAGGTAGCTAAACAGAAACTGCAGGAAGCACGATCACGTCAGAAGAGTTACGCCGATAAGCATCGTAGGGACATACATTTTAATGTGGGAGATCACGTCTTCCTCAAGGTTTCGCCGGCACGTGGTGTTAAACGCTTCGGGATCAAAGGAAAACTCAGTCCTCGTTTCATCGGACCATTTGATATCGTTGAACGAATCAGCGAACTATCTTACCGGTTGGCGTTACCTCCTCAGCTTTCGCACGTGCATAACGTGTTCCATGTGTCCTTACTCAGAGGGTATAATTATCATCCCCTTCACATGGTTCAGTATCCACTGGAACAGATACGTGAAGATCTCACTTTTATAGAAGAACCCGAACGAGTACTCGACAGGCAAGAACGAGTCATGAGAAGGAAGACGATTCCATTCGTCAAAATTCTTTGGAGGGACCATACCGAGCGGGAAGCCACTTGGGAAACAGAGGAGTCTATCCGGGCTTCTTACCCTCACTTCATATTTTGAGTTCGGGTATGTCACTTCTTTTCAGCTTACTTTATCTATAATTCGGGGACGAATTATTCTTTTAGGGGGGAAGAATTGTAAAACCCGCATGCTTTTAACATGAATAGTGCCCTTAAGATCGTACGTCCTAGATTAAAACTTACCTCATTTAGTATTGATCACATTCATGTGCTAATAATCAAGCAAGTGCATACGTGTATGACATGACAAGTATCGATTACGTACGAACTCATGATAAACAGTTAATAAATATATCACGTGAACATAATTAAATCATGATCACCATTTAAAATACGAACTAGAATAATTACGTAAATACGTACAATATAACTACGAGCGTTAAGTTTACGATAAACGACACGATAGAATAAACTGAAACACTTTAAACACGAGCACGTTTAACCACGAACGAACACGAAACATCGGGACACGAGAAAGGTACGGGTACCCCATGTGGGGCCCCCATACCCACGGCACACAACAAGAAATGGGCTTAGCCCATGGACTTTTACAAGTAAAGGGGGGTAAGAGTAAAAACATGTTTTCATTTTTCACTTTCAAGAAATAAACACAAAAACCCTAAAAAAGAGTTTTCTCCTCCTCCTTTTGCTCTCTTTGTGCCGCCACCTTTACATCACCATAGGAGGGTGATTGGTTGATTTTGATCTCAAAAACTATTGTATAATCAGTGTTTGTTCATCCTTTTTCCCAGCTACATAGTGGTATACCTTTCTAACCTTTCTTTTTAATTCTTTTTAATTCTTTTAATCTTTGATAATTTTCATGAACATGTTATTATTTTTTTATTTAAACATGATAATTAATCATTGATCTAACATGTTTTGGTATTAATTAAAATCAAAGAATGATTTAAAAGGGGTGTTTGTTTTGGCCGCCTAGCAAACAAACCCGAGGGGGGTTTGGTTTGCTATTGCCGCCACCACCAAGACCATTTTTGGTCTTGGTTGGCTCATGTGGGACCCACGGCAGCAGGGAGACACATGTGCCCCGGGTTTGGCTCGGGGTACGGTGTCGAATTCATGCCCGATTCATGGTTCGTTGGTTAAAATCATGATCTATGTTACATGTTAATTTTTATGAATCATGAACTTAGGATATAATTAATTAATAACATGAAATATTAATTAAATCATGACTTAGGTTATTTTAATTATTAGTTTAACATGACATTAATTTAACCTAAGTATTTTATGTATAAGTTATAATTAATTAATTATTAAAACGTGCCTATAATTAATTAATTTAGACATGACTTAGGTTATATTATTAATAATAATAATACACATTTTAACCTAAGTATATTCATTTCATTTTAATTAAAACATGTTATACTTTAATTAAAATGCTTAACCTATAGTTTAATTAAAATACATGAAATAATAATTAAACTATATACTATATCATATGACTTAAGAAACAAGCTTATAAACACTTAGACTTATATGTTAGCTTATGTAACCAGCTTAATTCTAAATATGGAAACTTCTATTTATAGAAACTTAATTAAATAAGGCAACTAATCTATTAATGGAAACCTTCTATATATGGAAATCTATCTATTTCAGACAGCTAATCTAATCATGGAAACCTTCTATATATGGAAACTTATTTAATTAAGGCAGCTGATCTATTTTTGGAAACTTTCTATTTTTAGAAACTAATCTATTTTAAGCAGTAAATTCTATTTTTGGAAACTTTCTATTTTTGGAAACTTTCTATTTTTGGAAACTTTCTATTTTTGGAAACTTTCTATTTTTGGAAACTTTCTATTTTTGGAAACTTTCTATTTTTGGAAACTTTCTATTTTTGGAAACTTTCTATTTTTGGTAACTTTCTATTTTTGGAAACTTTCTATTTTTGGAAACTTTCTATTTTTGGAAACCTGCTATTTTTGGAAAGTTACTTATTATTACACAGTAAGTATATTAATACATGAAACACCAGTAATACTTAATCAGATAAATCAGAATACAAGATAAACACAGTTTAAGGCTTTAAACAGTGAACCATGACCTAAAACATACCAAATCAGTTATAATGAGACACAAAACCCAGTACGTAATCAGTGAATCAATACTTATACACGTGTGTATTCATGTAGCGTTAGTGATCCAGAAGTAGGAGTCTTTCTTCCGTTCATTCACTGGACTTGAGGTACGGATTCCCGTCCTTTCAGTATGGACATTCTTTCCTTATTAGGATTTCCCCGTATGCAGCCAACTGTTTTCCCCAGCATTTGTTTTATTGTTTTGAACTGCTTATGTTTAATTAGCATAATCCATAGCCATATACAAGCATGACCAGTTTCACCTAGTTATGGAGGTACCATAACCATAGCATTGGAGGCACCGATGTTATGACTTCCCCACGGCGGAGTGATTGCTCGTGGCGTCCTTTTTCAGTTTTGGCCATATTATTATATCAGGTGGGGCGTATGGGTGCATCCTAGTTACATGTTTTATTCAGTTTATCATGGTGAATGTGGTGTGTGCCTTGCACCCTTCACAAGGAGTTGATCCCTCCTACCCAAACCAGTATATTGATTAGAGGCATCCCCTCTAATCAGCATGATGAGGTCACCCCTCCAAGTATTCATGCACGTGACCTTTTCATGACCTATATGGGCTATGGTATATATAAGTTAAAACAGTTTTCACAAGATAAACATAAGGCTTTTCAAACTATAAAACCAGTTTTCTTGATACTTAACCAGTTTACTCAGTACTTAGTCTTCCGCTGTTATATGTTACATGCTTATCCTATTTCATGCTATATTATACATTCGTGCACTGAGCGTCTTGCTCAGCCGTTTTCCTTTTCATGTTCCCAAAACGGAAGGTACTCAGGGACGCTCGTAGATCTCAAACGTAGGTGCATATGGACTGGAAGCTTTATTGTCTTTCTTTACTTTATGCATTTCCTTTACTTTAATACAGTTGCTATGGACATTGTTTCATCCTTTCCTTTTTCAGTATTTATGTTTGTGTGTGATGAGCTTTACTTTGGGGTACCGATGTTTGATTCCGGTATTTCCCTTTTATGGTTGGATAATGCTTAGACATTTATCCTTGTATGCTTTGATGACACGCCATGATTATGCGTAATATTCCATTTCCAAAATGGGGTGTTACAGAAACAATCTTTCAAGAACTAAATTTAAGATCTACACAACCACGTCCATGCACTAGGGCTGTTGACTAACTTCCCATGTGAAGAATAGATCCATCATTCATTGACTCATAAGTCTTTAACCAGCATCTACCTTTACACACATGTACTGTTGCTCCAGAGTCCACCCACCACGCAACATCATCATCCTACACAAAATAAGCTTCAGATACATATGTAACATAATAAATCTAGAGAGATTCATTAAACATATTCTGACCTTTTGTGCCTGATCCATTAGCTTGGTTGCCAATGCTAACACCTTTGCAATCCCTTTTGAAGTGTCCAGGTTTCCCACACTTCCAACAAGCCGCTGATGACTTCTTGTTAGGATTAGCTTTGGTGTTATCCTGATGCTTACGTTTGCCCTTGTTGTCATTGTACCTAGTGGAGTTGTTATGCTCCACCATATTGACAACAGACGAACCAGCAACATTGTTGCTCTTTGGCTTATCACTTTCATGCACCCTGAGGGATTCCTCAATGCTCAAATGACTGCCCAACTCAACAAGAGTTAACTCCTCCTTCTTATGTTTCAAGGTGTTCTTGAAGTCTTTCCAAGAAGGAGGTAGTTTGTCAATGACACACGAGAACTGAATGGTCTCATCCATGTTCATTTTATGTTGTGTAAATCTGCCAAATATTCCAAGAAGTTCATTGTATTGTTCCATGACTGGTCTTGAATCAGTCATTTTGTAATTTGTGAAATCACTCACAAGGAACTTCTTACTTGATGCATCCTCAGTCATATATTTGGCTTCCAAGGAATCCTATAGTTCTTTAGCAAATTCAACATTTTGGTAAATATCAAATAAAGAATCAGACATACCATTGAGAATTATGCCGCGACACATATAATCATCATTCTCCCATTTGCTCCTTTTCCGCATCTCCTCCAAAGTAGCATCATCACCACCATCAGGAATAGGAGTGGTCAGCACGTACACCATGTTCATGGTATAAAGAAGAAAGTGCATCTTCTTTTGCCATCTCCTAAAATCAACCCCTTCAAACTTGTCCAGTTTGGAGAAGTTAGCCACCATATGCTTCATTGCCGCCGCCATTGATTATCACAGAATAATATTCTTTCATTGTTGGGGTTTACTTCGTTCCAACAGGGTGAAGACAATCAATAGCCTAACTACTACCAATGAATGGTTACCGGATATCTCTTGAAGTCGTGTAATCACTTTCCAAAGAAGATTATTCGACCCTATGCCTGGGTTAACACGAATACCTCCTTGGGATAAAACCAAGAGTTAGTTCTTATTTTAGGCACAAATCAAGAACTCTGTGCGTGTAAGTGTTTCTTGTTTCTGTCTATTTTATCATGCAAATATGATCACTATTTATAGTGATCCTAGTCCTATAAGGATGTAACTCATAGTCAATAGTATTTAAGAGCATTAATCGACCAATTAAGCTCATAATTACCTACATGAAAGCATAGTGGTTACATGACCATAAACCTGGTCATCAAGTCAATATTCAACCCTCATTGATTGGTCAAAGAGGTTACAAAGACTTTGTGCATCACCAGGAGCAACGTCCTAACCAGGAGCAACTTCCTAAACAGGAGCAACTTCCTAACCAGGAGCAACTTCCTAACCAGGAGCAACTTCCTAACCAGGAGCAACTTCCTCCTAATGAACTCTTAACCACTATATTGAGTCCAGGGAGGTCAGGGACATAATGGGTGTACACTCCGTACCTCCAAACCCATTTACAAGTATGACTCGATCCCACAATGGCACTAAATTTCCAACACTACTAACATGTAAAAGGGTCAATGAATCCATCTAAGCTCTAAAAACACAGCCTCTAGTGGAAAAAATATGTGTGTTTGGGGCTCACAAACCTGTTGTCCGAATTTTTCTTTTAAAATCTTAATTTGATCATAACTTCCTCATCCAGAGGAGTTGTGTGCCTATCTAACTCGCCACTAATATGTAAAAGGTCTAAAGAATCCATTTAAGCTATAAAAAATTGCAGGTAACAATGAAAAATATGCGAGTTTTGGTATGATATACCTGTTGTCCGAATTTTGGGCACTATGAAACTACTCAAAACAACTTCAATCATGTCATGATCATTGCTAACATATTACAAACCTATTGGAATGATCAAATTCTAAATATCTCCATTTCTTATGATTCTTGATTTTCACCAAATCAATTGCATGAGTGGTTTTATAAGTGGGTTTTGATGAGCAATGATAGGGGAACATTTTGGTGTTATTAATTGTGGAATAAAGGTGTTTTAATGGTAGTTTGATGGTGGTTTGGGGCTGAGGTCGTCTACAGGGAGGAGAAGGGAGGAGGATAGATTTTTTTTGGTATGAAAAAAAATTGTCTGTGTATGTATTTGTGTTGGGGCAGTAGACGAACAAAATAAAAGGAGGAAGGGAGTGGGCTTTTTAGCCCACTTGTCTATTCTTGTTATAACTTAAGCCAAAAATGCAACTAGTTCTAGCCCGACTCAACTTCTAAAAACGCTAATCGTTCTGACTTGGTGCAAGTTATAATACGAAAACGAAACATTTATAGAAACATAGTATCTTGACTTCATAAAGTCGAAATATATAGTCATCGGTTCTCGTTCCGTCGATTCGAGTAAACTTTTTGTAAAACGCGCGCGAGTGTTTTTAATCAAAATTTTTGATTTAAACAAATACGGAAAAATAAAATAAATTTTTTTATAATTCCGAATAAAGTATTATCAATGATCAGAAAAATACTTAAAATATAATTTATTTAAAATTATCAAGATCTCAGGATTTACGTAAGAAGAATAACAGAAAACGTAACATGTTGGAAAATTCAAGAGACATGAATAAAAGAATAAAATAATACCGGAGAAATACGAGTTCTCACAGTCGACCCCCCTAAAGGAAGTCTCGTCCCTCAGAGTTCAACTGGAGACAGAAGAAGATGCAAACAAAAGGAGATACATAGTTTAGAACCGATACATTGCTTTCTCGGTAATTTCTGCATCACGGCGTACCTTAACATTTATAATTCACTACGCTTCAGTTTCTTAACTCCTTTTCGAATAAATTTTCAACTTGGATTAATGTAATGACCTTTCAGTACGGAAAAATATCAAGAGATATAATGAACACAAGAATTGATTAAACGGAGAAGGTGCATTAGAACGAGTTAAGATTGAAAATCGACAAAGAATCGCAAATCGCGCAAACTGTAAAGCATGACAATCTTAAAACGTAAAAATCTAATTACAAGAGAAATAGAATGGAAAAATGAATTACATATGAACATTTAAAATACAAGTTGTCACAATTATATGTGTACGATTTGGTATTACTTTCAAATTTAGCTTATGTATTTTCTTGATAAGAATTTCAAAGTAAAAATAACTCAGTTCAAATAGTTATTTCGATCAGCTTAGGAGCTTTTGGAATACTGTTTGAAATTATTGTTTAAAACTTAGGTAGTTACTATTGGAGAAAATCGAGTTTCCAAATTATTTAAAATCATTGTTAGAAATTATAAATTAAATCGATAATTTCATTAGGTTGAAAGTAATGTATGGCACAATCAAATACTTTAAAAATAAAGCTTGACATCCTTTTAAACACTAGTTATAAATCTACCAAAGAGGATGTATAGATCCGACATTAAACTTGAAATGAGTATTTTGGTAATTTAACCCTTGATAAAATGTGTAAAACGTTCTTAAAAATGTATAATAAATTTTTGGAAATCCAAGTGTTGGGAATAATTTATGGCCAGTCTACTTGAGCGCTGACAAGAGTAAAACAAGCGTTGACAGGAGTAAAACAAACGCTGACAGCTCAAGCGTTGACAAGACAAAGTCAAGCGTTGATACATTGAAGACAAGCACTGATGGAAAGATATACTCTACGCGTTTATTGTATTCTAGATTACTTCTCGTAAATATAGGAACAACAATGTATTTTCTATATTTATCTTTACCTAGAATAGTTGATACGTAGATTATTGTACAAGGCTTCTTATGTCTATAAAAGAAGACCTTTAATTTAATGTTCAATATAAGTTTTCATACGTAAACTACTTCCATTGTAAGCAAGTTTGATATCATTAATCAAAGTGAAAGTTTGTTTACATCTTGTGTGTTCTTGTTTAAGTGTTAATTCCGTATAACACTTAGATTGTCATATACATATACAAAGGTTTCTCTATGTGTATTACTTGATCTAATCTCGTATACATAAAGCTAAATCGATCTAAGTTTAGGATCAACAAGTGGTATCAGAGCTTGTTGAGGAACTTTTGATCTTAAAGAACACAAGAACCCTAAAAATCACCAAAACCCTAATTTTCTCAAAACCCTAACAACATCATGTCAAATCCAGAAATAACCTCCTCCTCCTCACCTTTGCCAAACATCAAGATTCCCATGCTTGATGCAACCAACTTTGAATTGTGGAAATTCAACTTTGAGCAATACCTGGGGATCTATGACTACACACTCTGGGAGATTATTGAATATGGAAACACATTCAATAAAGCTCAGAAGATTGCTAATGCCATTGCTACAAGAACAGCTGTTGCTGGGTGTTTAGAAGCAGATAAGAAGGAAAAACCTGATGATGGTAGAGCTGTGTCTGCTGAAGACATATCAAAGAAAAGAGTTGATATGAAAACCCTAAATATTCTGAAACTCTCTTTGGGACAAGAGAACCAGCATAAATACAGAGGTTATGAATCTGCTAAGGACCTTTGGGCAGCTCTTGAAGTTGCATATGGTGGCAATGAAGATACTAAGGAAGAGAAGAAGAAGCAACTCATGCATGATTATGCTGTCTTCAAGGCTCAACCTAATGAAAAGCTTAGTAGTGTGAGAAGTAGATTGCTTGATATTACAAGCAAATTGTCCTTCATGGGGACACAACTTGGTGATGTTGACATTAATGCCACTTTTCTTAAAAGTCTTGGTGAGGCGTGGAAAATTGAGGCAAGATCTATTCTTGCCAATAATACTCACAAAAGTTCCACGTTTGATGATATCTACAACAAACTAAGGCTGTTGGAAGATGAAACTCTTTTGGAGCATGGAAGCAAGTCCACCAACAGTAACATGGCCTTCTTTTCTCATAGTGAAGGTCAATTCAATCAGAAGGACTCCTACATGCATCCAGTTACTGGATCATCATGTGTCAGCGCTGGAACATGTCCTGTCAACGTCTCCTTTTTAGACGCTGATACATTCAAAAGTGACTCACCAAGAGTTAAACCTGCTGGTTTAGATCTGGATACTGTATGTGCTTATATTTCTTCTTTGCCTAATGGTTCAATGATTACATATGAGGACCTTGAGCAGATAAGTGATGAGCACTTGGAAGAAATGGATATCAAGTGGAACATGGCTCTTGCTAGTATAAGAGCAAACAGGTGGAATAGAAGGTTTAAGAAGAAGATGACCTTCAATGCAAAGGACACAGCTGGTTTTCATAAAACCAAAGTTGAGTGCTACAACTATCATCGTATGGGGCACTTCATGAGGGAATGCAGATCTCCAAGAAGATCTGATGCTGGCAAACCCTCAAGTCAAATTGTTAAAGCTCAAGATCCTAAGGCCATGGTTGTAGTACAAGACGTTGATGGTATTGGATGGGATTGGAGCTATTTGGCTAAAGATGGGGAAGAGGATAAAGCTTTGGTTGCTGAGATAGAAGAAGAAGAGCATGTTCAATATGCTCTCATGGCACACTCCTACTCTTCATCTGATAATGAGGTATACGATGATGCTTTTTGTAGTAAAGGTTGTAGGTTAAATACTGAGAGACTTAACAAAGAGGTGTTAAGATTATTAGATGATATGAGTACTGAAAGATGCAAACTCTCTAACTATCAAATAGCTCTCACTCAAACTGAGAAGACAGTTTCTGAATACAAGAAAATGGAATTTGACTTAAAAGATAAAATAAATATCTTAAAACATGAGTTGAATGCTAGTAATGATATTAGGAGTATCATGGAAAGGGTTAATGGTGAGTTATAGGCTAAGTTAGATGAGGCCATTAAGAATAAAGATAATGTTGGCCTTGAAATTCAAAGATTTGATAAGGCCACACAAACCCTAGGAGAATGTGTGAGTAAACAAAGGGATCCTAAGGACATGACTGGGATTGGGATGAAAGACTACTCTGTGGTTCCACCACCAGCTGGTGACTTCTATGGTGTCCAACAAAAGGACCTATCTTGGACTGGCTTGCCAGAACTCCAAGAGGAGGAATTCATTCCTCCACCAAGAGTTGTCACCCCAGTTGAAGAGTATCAACAAAAGTTGACTGACCTGAATGAAAGAAAGAAAGCTAACCCTACCTTATTTGTTAAGGGTGGCTTGCTATGTGAAAGTCCTAATGAGTCAACTCCCATTAAGGTTACAAACCCAGTCACTAGTAAAGCTGTTGACCTTGGCTCAAACACTGTTAGAAAACCTATCATTAAGTATGCAGAGATGTATAGGAATACTAGGTCACCTAAGAGCCAAGTTAGCAATGATGGAACAGGCTTCTTCTCTTCTAGACCTAGGGTTGTGTCTAGAAAAGTCTGTTACACTTGTGGTAGCTTTTCACATTTAGCATATAAGTGTGTCAACGCTCCCAAAGTGAACGTTGTTAGAAAGTCAAACGTTGTCAGACCCAAACCTTGTGTGCAGCAAAGTCCACAAGTTGTTAGACCTGCCCCATTTTTCACTAGAGGGTCTAACACTCATGGACAAAGACCATTTCAAAAGACAAATACTTGGTCTAATAGGCAATGGGTTTCTGTAGCAAACCCTAGGTTCAACGCTGACAAGGGAAATTTCAGCATTGACAAGACCAATTCCAACGCTGACAGAAACATGACCAGACCTAAATATTTGCAACCACATGGTAAGGGGTCTAAAGCTTCTTCAAGCTTAACATGGAGACCAAAGAAAGATCAAAACCCTAATGATAATGGGATTTCAATGACCTGCAACAAATTTAATTACATTTTAAAGGTCATTACAAAACCTATTGGGGTTAACTGGGTATTTCATCCAAAGAAGGATAAAAATGGGGTTGTCATGAGAACTAAGTCTGTTCTTATTGAACAACCAGATGAATCCAAGTCTGCTAAGGCTTGGGTTCCTAAAGAAAACTAACTTGTTTTCTTTATGTGCAGGGCATTCAAAAACAGGTCAATGATTATTGATATTGGGACAGTGGATGCTCAAGGCACATGACAGGGAAGGAAGATTATCTGACGAACTTCACTCCCATTAAGGATGGTGATAAGGTTTACTTTGGAGGCAGATATGGTACTATCACAGGCAAAGGAACTCTTCTCACCAAGAACTTGCGTTTTGAAAACGTATTTTTGGTAAAGGAACTTGATTACAATCTTTTTAGTGTATCACAAGTTTGTGATAACAAAAATAAAGTTATGTTTACTGATACTGAATGTTTGGTGTTAAGCAAGGATTATAAGATCCCTGATGAGAAATATATTGACTATAGAACACCTAGGCATAAAGACATATACAATGTGAATCTGAATGGGATTAGAATGAATAACAATATCTCTTGTTTTTATGCTAAAGCTTTAGTAGATGAGAGTAATTTATGGCACAAGAGACTAGGGCACATAAATTTTAAGAATATAAACAGGCTTGTGAGACTTGGCTTGGTTGATGGTTTCCCTAAAAAGGCCTTCCATAATGACCACTCTTGTGTTGCATGTCTTAAAGGCAAGCAGCACAAGGTCTCATTCAAGTCCAAACAGGTGCACTCTAGTACTAGACCTCTTCACTTGCTTCATATGGACCTCTTTGGTCCAACCAATATAGAAAGTTTGAATGGTATGTCCTACTGCTTTGTCATCACAGATGACTTTTCTAGGTTTACTTGGACTTTCTTTTTAGCTATGAAGAGTGACACAACTGACACTTTAATTGATTTTATCACTCAGATTGAGAAGAAAACAGGCAATGAAGTTAAAATGCTTAGGAGTGATAATGGTGGTAAATTTAGGAATAAAGTGTTAGATGACTTTTGTGCCAGGAAAGGAATTACTAGGCAATTTAGTGTTGCCAGAACCACTCAGCAAAATGGGGTTGCAGAAAGGAAAAATAGAACCCTAATTGAAGCAGCCAGAACCATGTTGGCTGATGCTCATTTCCCAATAGCCTTTTGGGATGAGGCTGTTAATACAGCTTGCTATGTTCAAAATAGAGCATTGGTCAACAAAATTCAGAACAAAACACCTTATGAGTTACTTTGGGGAAGAAAACCTAATATTTGTTTTCTCAGACCTTTTGGTTGTCATGTAGTAGTTTTAGATACTAGTGATGCCTTAGGTAAATTTAGTGCAAAAGGTGATGAAGGCTACTTCATGGGGTATTCAGTGCAGAGCAAGGGATATAGGTTTATCTTAAAAAGGAAAAACGTATTCTTGAAAGAGTACATGTTAGGTTTTTATAGAGTAAACCCAGTGATCCTGAAAGTGGTCCAAATTGGTTGTTTGACTTGGAACCTTTATCTAGGACTTTAAATTATATGCCTGTCACTAATCCAGACATTGTGAAGGTAACTTCAAATGTTATGGAAGAACAAGTTGTTGATGTTTCAGGTACACAGGTTTATGAAAAGGTTGGATCACAAGCAAAAAAGTCATCTCCTATACAAGAATATGTTACCATCCCCATATGGGCAGATGCTTTTGCTGCTGCTGCTGCTGCTGGAAAAGATAATGATGGTCCCCAAGTACCACCAGATAACAACATGCATGGTTCTTCAGGCGCTGACAAAGGCAAATCTAGCGCTGACAAGACCAATTCAGATGTTGATGGCCCAGACGTTGACAACAACAGTTCAAGCGTTGTTAGCTCACATGCTGACAAACAAGGTTCAGGCGTTGACAACACTTCTGCACATCTTTTCTCTTCCACTTTTGAACAAGGCGAACCTTCCAATTTATATGAAGAGGTTCATCCTCATGTTGATGAAAGAGAGTCTGAAGAAGAAGATATTGGCAACTTGGAGAATGAGATTGAAGACACCAGACTGTTTGAAGGAAGAGTTCTCACTTCTACTATGAAGAATCACCCCACTTCTCAAATCATTGGTGATATTATGACTCCTATTCAGACTAGAAGATCTCATCAAGGTCTTGGTGGGTTTATTGCCAATATACACAAGAAGGTTGATACCCCTCTTGTGCAAGCATGTTTGTTTGCCTGTTTTCTGTCACAACAGGAACCCAAGAAGATATTTGATACTCTCAAAGAACCAAGTTGGGTGGAAGCAATGCAGGATGAGCTTCACTAATTTGCAATTCAGGATGTTTGGGAGCTGGTTGATTGTCCCAGATATGTCAGACCAATAGGGACAAGATGGGTTCTAAGAAACAAGAGAGATGAAAGAGGTATTGTAGTCAGAAACGAGGCAAGATTAGTGGCTCAGGGATATACACAAGAGGAGGGTATAGACTATGAGGAGGTCTTTGCACCAGTTGCAAGGATTGAAGCTATCAGGATCTTTCTAGCCTATGCATCCTGCATGGGCTTCACTGTCTATCAAATGGATGTCAAGAGTGCCTTCCTCTATGGAACAATTGTTGAGGAGGTTTATGTGATGCATCCTCCTGGTTTTGAGGATCCAGAGAATCCAGACAAGGTGTATAGAGTCAAAAAGGCTATGTATGGACTTCATCAAGCCCCTAGAGCATGGTATGGTACTTTCTACTTATTTAGTGGACAATGGATTCAAGAGGGGCACCATAGATCAGACACTATTTACAAAGAAGAAAGGTAAGGATGTTTTGCTTATTCAGGTCTATGTGGATGACATCATTTTTGGGTCTACTGATCCTAAGATGAGTGAGGATTTCTCCAAGATGATGACAGACAAATTCAAGATGAGTGTTATGGGGGAGATAAACTTCTTTCTTGGTTTACAAGTTCAGCAGAAAGAAGATGGTATCTTCATCTCCCAGGATAAATATGTGGCTGAGATCTTTAAGAAGTTTGGCTTTTCTCCACATGAAAAGAGGGCTACTACTCCTATGGATAGAGAACACCCTTGGGGAAAGATTGGAGATGGAAAGGATGTTGATGTCAGGCACTATAGATCAATGATTGGTTCATTGATGTATCTCACAGCCTCTAGACCTGACATCATGTTTGTTGTGTGTGCTTGTGCACGCCATCAAGTGACTCCCAAAGAATGTCACCTTTATGCTGTCAAGAGGATCTTTAGGTACCTAAGATGCTATCCTAGTCTTGGTTTGTGGTACCCAAAGGATTCACCATTGGAGCTAATTACATATTCAGGCAGTGACTATGGAGGTGATAAATTTGATAGGAAATCCACAACTGGTGGATGTCAGTTTCTTGGGAGCAGGTTGATATCTTGGCAATGCAAGAAACAGACGGTGGTGGCTAATTCTACAACTGAAGCTAAGTATGTGGGTGCAGCTGCTTGTTGTGGACAAGTTTTGTGGATTCAGAACCAGCTGTTAGACTATGGGTATAATTTCATGCATACCATGATATTTGTTGACAATAACAGCACATTATGCATTATTAAGAATCCTGTACATCATTCTAAAATCAAACACATAGAAATTAGACACCATTTTATAAGAGATTGTTTTGAAAAGGGTTTAATACAACCAGATAGGGTTGACAGAGAGGAGAATGTGTCAGATTTACTAACTAAACCTTTTGATGCTGGAAGGTTTCAATACTTGGTAACAAGTATTGGAATGATCAATCTCACATAATATGTGTTTTGGAGTCTTTTTGTAAAAGTATGTACAGGATAATGCATTGTTATTGGTCTTTTTGAGGATTTAGATTTTCCACTATATTTTTCTAACACTGACGAAGGTTGCTTGAACGCTGATAATTGTTTTTGTGACGTTGTCAGCAATATATTTGTCTAACGCTTACAAAGTTTCCCTCAACGCTGTTATGTGTTATCGGGGCGTTGTCAGCAACAATGTTAGTTTTGTGGTTTTCAATCTAAATGTGCAGGTGGTGTTAGCAGTATACCATTGGATACAGAGTTGCTTATGGATCATTGGAGAAGCATTTGGACATGTTTTTATTTATGGATGATGGTTGGAATTCTTAATTCCTATCTTGACATAAATTTTTTATGTTCATGCATATTTTTGAGCAACATATGTATCATAGTTTAAGGGGAGGTTTTTAGGAACCTTTAGGATGTTTGGGTATCCATATGATACTCTTATCACAATTCTAGATTGTGTCCACATGTGAGTATGAGTTAGTTTTACTAAATCATGAGGCACTGTAGCATGCAAAGTTGATATACTCTGCATGCTGCCAAGACATTTTTGGCCTAGAATTGGTTGTGGTCTGCTGGGAGACTTGGGAATGATTTTATCATGGGATTTACCTAGGAGTAACAAGGAATTTTATAAGGTAACTTAGTTGTTAAGAGTTTTGGTTAGCAAGGGACACTAGAGGACTGTTATGTCTATCTTGCATAAGCAAGTGTGCATAACTGGACAGTGCTTGCCGCCCTATAATAATTATCAACTTTTTGGTTATCTTCTCTAGGATAAATTACTTTGTTAAGGTCATTTTTTATTTTTAAACATTTTTATTTTTGGACGCTGACAAGTATTTTTCCAAGCGTTGTTGTGACCAATTTAGACGCTGACATGGCTATGGCAAACGTTGACAAGAATATAGCCGTTGGGCGTTGATAGGTTATTTTTGATCGTTGACACTCAATGGGACCTACCCAGTTGTTACTTTTTGACATATTTTTAGGCCATAATTTTGGGAGCTGATAACCTTCATTTAATGCATGAGATAAACTTATTCTTTTTGAATATTTTCATGATTACATTTTGAAAATACTTGCCTATTTTCGGGCCAATCACATGCATTTTCTTCTCCTATAAATTTGGCTCCTATTTTTAAACAGGGTACCTATTATTCTTGTCTAACACAATTTTCTCTTATCAACTTCATCTTTATCAATCATTTTCACAGCTTTCAACAATGGCACCAAAGTTTAAACCATCAGATTTAGAATTGGGGTTCAGAAGTCAACACAACATGATCGCGTATCTTGAAGCTGATGATACTCTGTTTCCCCAATACACACAAATGGTGGCGTATTTGAACGCATCTCCTTTTAGGTATGCTCTTTCTCATGCACCACTCATTCCTGTCACACATATTAAACAGTTTTGGAACAATGTCAGTTCCTCAACAGTTAATAGAGTGACTACATTATCTTCTATTGTTCATGGGAGAACTTGGGTGGTTACTGAAGCTTTGGTACGCCAAGCTTTGCATCATAACCACCCTTCCCATTAGTGAAATAGAACAAGGACTAAGGGCGTTGGGTTATCCTTTTCCTGCTCAAGGAACTTTAAATAAATATCATAAACAGGAGTTTCCCCCAGCCTGGAAGTACCTAATACATGTCCTCCTACAATGTTTGAGTCCCAAGTGCACCGCGCACAATGAGATCAATAGATCTATTGCAAGTGCTATTGTGTGTATTGCTACTGGGCAAAAATTTAATTATTCTAAAATGATTTTTGAGGGCATGTGTAAAAATAAAGGGAACAAAATGACTTTAGCTTATCCCAGATTTTTACAAATGGTTTTTGATGTCCAAGGATACTGCACAAGGGATCATGATGATTTTTATGAGATCCCTATGCAAAAGAAAGCAATTTTTATGAAGATGAACTCACCCTCACATCGTGACCTACCCCTAACCCCAGCTATGATTGCTGTCATTGAAGCAGCTCAACCCCAACCAGACCCCCAACCCCAAATTGACCCAATACCTGAACCATTACCTTCACCACAACATATGCAAATTGACCAAGAACCCTTCAACACTGACACATTAAATGTTGGCGTTGATATGCCTATTTCAAACGTTGACACACAACCTTCACAGACCCAAACACCCCTTAACCAACCCACATCCACCCAATCCACATCTTCTTCTCCCCCAACACAATATAGGTTACAAAAACGCCAAAGGACCACTGGAGTGTTCTCCTCTAGTGGTCCTAGCTATGTAGCAGAGAGAAACACCACCACAAGTGTGGTTGGTGTTATGGATGAGGCTGGGACTATTGGTTCTGGCTTAGAAGCTGGCCAAGACAGTCCTACCATTATTAAGACCTCATCCATGCCCAATGAATCTAACTTGGGAGGTCAAATACCCATTTTAGAAGAGGGCAGATTGGAACCAATGACCCTAATGGAATTGACGGCTGTCTGCATGCGCTTGCAAAAGCAAAATGCAGACTTGGTACAAGTTGTCAGCACACAAGGCCTTGAACTCAAGCAATTGAGGGAGAGGATTGTTATCTTGGAGACTGCTAGTACAAGGAGAGGGATGGAGGAATCTTCCAAAGGGGAGGATGAACAAATAAATGTGAGTGATAAGGGCAGCCATGATGGTCAATCTTTGGGTGTTGCTAAGGCCCTAACAAGTTTGAAGAAAAACAGACAGGTTTTTATACGTCTCTAGTCTCTCCTACAAACTTAAATTTATCATTTACAGCCATATTGGAGGAAATTGAAAAAGGCGCTGAGGCAGGAAATTTAAGCGTTGACAAGGAGAATTTGAACGCTGACATGAGTATCTTGGGCGCTGACAAAGCAGAATTGGGCGTTGACAGACCTACAAATGAGGTTGATGTATTCCAGTCATCATCCATCATCAAGGTGGTTTGTTCACAAGTATCACCATCTACCTTACCAACAATTGATCCATTAGATAAGGGTAAGGGTATTATGGTAGAAGAGGTTGTTCCAAAGAATGCAGCACAAATTGAATTTGATAGAAGGTTGGCTGCACAAATTGTGGAACAAGAAAAGAAAAAGGTGGGTGAATCACCTTTTGTTGTCACTTCAGAAGAGCAAGAAGGAAGTGATGAAGCCAGTTCCGACTCAAGTGTTATGATCATAGAACAGCCAGAAAGACTTGAGTATGGAGATGAGTTGGCCAAAGAGAACATGAATGAGTTGAAATTGCAGGTTGATTTTGATATGCCAGAGGTGGTTCAGATGTACCATGCTTGGGAAGAAAGATGTATAGAGAATCCACATTTGACCATTTCAGATTAGATATGGGGTTTGGAGATTCTTCTCAGAGTACAAAAGGATTGCAAGGTCATACTGAAACACAAAGCAAGCAATGTTCTCTCAAATTTGAAAAGGGATAGAAAGGAGTTGTACTTTATGCTGCTCAGATGTCATGGAACAGGTTGGACTTATAAGAAATTGACGGGGTTGACATTTGATGAGTTGGAATGTAGAGCTTATCTCATTTGGGTTAGAGTGCAGGAAGAGAACACTCTAAGACTTCTTTCTGATGAAAGAAAAGAAGAACTTACAGAGGAAATGGAGCTCAAGAAAGCAATGTTTGTTCCCAGACCAGTGAAAAAGGGAGTTTCTCTTGAGTTTCCCAAAGATATGGATCCATTACATCCAAGTGAAGCTTTCATAAGAAAGAGCCTCAAGCTCTCACCATTAGAAGCTTCAGATATGGTACAAGTGTTACCACTTGATTCCAGAAACCCAATTGTAAGCTATGAAGAAGATGAATGTGGGTTTTGGAAGATTGGCAGGTATGGAAAAGAGGTTCACACTTTTACCACCTTATATCTTTGTTTGCAAGTTTTGTCAGAGAAGACTTAGTAGACCTATAGAGGTTATTAGAAGCCAAGTATATGACTGAAGCACCAACTTCAGTCAATGGAATAAAACTGTGGTCAACATTCAAGAGAATGTGTAGACCAATTGATGAAGATCCTGCTATTTGGAAGGATCTTGAAGATGATCTCAGTGGTCTTCAATGGAGATTGTATTCAGCTGCTGGTGTTTATTATTTGAGTTCTACAAAGTTTGATGAGTATCTACTTGTGGATGGTCAGTACTTCATGTCCAAGGAAGTCTTGGAGAAGACGAAGAACACTCAGCTGGAAATTGATTATTCAAGTGACGTGGCAAAAGACTTGATCAGATTTATTTATTACCAATATGAGAAGGTTTGTAAGATTCCTCCTAGTCCTTAATGTTTATTCAGAAACTTGATCACTGGAGTAAATATCAAGTTTAGGGGAGGATTGTTGGGAATAAATTATGGCCAGTCTACTTGAGCGCTGACAAGAGTAAAACAAGCGTTGACAGGAGTAAAACAAACGCTGACAGCTCAAGCGTTGACAAGACAAAGTCAATAGTTGATACATTGAAGACAAGCACTAATGGAAAGATATACTCTACGCGTTTATTGTATTCTAGATTACTTCTAGTAAAGATAGGAACAATAATGTATTTTCTATATTTATCTTTACCTAGAATAGTTGATACGTAGATTATTGTACAAGGCTTCTTATGTCTATAAAAGAAGACCTTTAGGTTAATGTCCAATATAAGTTTTCATACGTAAACTACTTCCATTGTAAGCAAGTTTGATATCATTAATCAAAGTGAAAGTTTGTTTACATCTTGTGTGTTCTTGTTTAAGTGTTAATTCCGCATAACACTTAGATTGTCATATACATATACAAAGGTTTCTCTAAGTGTATTACTTGATCTAATCTCGTATACATAAAGCTAAATCGATCTAAGTTTAGGATCAACACCAAGAAGGTGTTTAATGGATCAAATAGTAAACATGTGACATGTTCGGATTTTCAAAAGATGACAAAATAGCAAACGAGTATAAAACTAATAATAATCAACAATGTATGCAAGCAATAACACGAGTGAATAAAACGAAATCTGTACCAAATTCTTAACGAACATGATAGAATAGATGCATCGATGATAAGGACAATGAGAAACAAAGGATTTAGCAATTGATTAAATCACGAGTGTGGTTGGTGTCACCAACAATGGCTTATTAAGTTCTCGGTGGTCGATACACGATCGAAAGAGAACAACCACACAAAAAAAATTTTGAATCAACGAAAATTCTTAAATAGTCACTTGTGTACAATTCAAGTAAAATGAACAACACTGGCAATTAGATAGCGAAATCAACGCATGGGTCACACGAGCGAATTTCGAGGAAATAGAGTCTGACACACCTCATAACAAATACACGAAATTATCGTTCACGTCCAGTCATAAAACACTATTCGCGTCCAGAGACGTTTCGAAGGTCTACTAAAATAGATAGAGAAGGTTGGTCGATGTAGAAGCATATCAACGTTGAAACTTTCAAGTCTAGTATCAATGGTAAGAAAATTAGACGAGTGGTAACGAGAACTATATCACGGGGGAAGATGAGGTAACAAGTAGAACAAAGATCGTTGAGTAAAAAAAAATATGTGCTTGTAGGCATGTAATTCGTTCAAGAAGAGATAAAGAAACATATGCATATATCATGAACGGGTGCTACTCACAAAATATATAAAAGTTTTCAAAACTTCGTTTTATCTAGATTTTTCCGAAACACAAGTAAAAAGTTGGTTCTTAGACAATTTTTTTAAGCTGACTACTATTCAGCCTCGCATGGCTCCTTCTAAATTACGCATAGGTGATCAAGCCATGCATAATTTAGGACTAGCAATGCGATGCACAGTTTCGTCAAACCAGTATTACATGTCATATATTTAAAATATATATATATGATACCAAAAATAGAAATCAGAATAATTTATGAAACTTTTCGCAAGTAAGTAATTCGCTTGATATTTAAATCAACACCTTTAATGTTACGTGAATTCTTTTATAAGATCAAGGTAAAATAATTTGTGAAAATACCTCGTAAAACAATATTACTTAACGTTATAAAGTAACATTCAAGTATTTTAAAAAGTCAAAGTAGAACGATTTGTAAAATGATTTGCAAACAATACGAGTTTGAGTTTATATGGTGACATTATAGCAATGTATAAATAGCAAGTGGTTAACACGAGGATAGTAAAGGGTAATTAGTATGAAATCGATGAAATGGTTACAAGGTGATAAGGTTTCAAAATCTTTAGCCGGAATCGTCATGAGACACGTGTCAAAATGATAACGAACGATGTGAAAAAAGAACTTCAAATCTCGACCCAAATCAATGGTACGATGAGAGAAAAGAAAGATAATATAAAATGACAAATAAGTCATATATAAAAGAAAGGAAAAAGGAATTCCGTATGCGTTCATATCGTAATTAATTGACATAGAAATGTACAACTTTCGACAAAATTATAGCTCACCATCAGTTTATCTAAACACTCGGTTTCAAAAGTTCACGATATATGTATGTATAACTCGTACCCAAAGTTACTATTTTTAAACGTTTTCAAACGTAACTAATGATTGTTATTTTTAAAATATCATTTGTTAAAGTACTACAAGCTCAAACGAACTAAAAAAACGCTTAAAAACCATATTTCAAAATTTCTATCAGCTTTGACTTTTTAGTCAACTTAGACTTTTAGGTCTAACCCGATCAATTAACCCGTAAAATGACATTTTCAAGACTCGGAGTTTAAAGCAATTTAGTGTAAACAATGTTTTGATCAACTTTCTATTTCTACACAAGATCCGAAACCGAAAGTAAAATGACCAAAATGCCCCTGCACGTTCTGCGCAGGTTTGACTATATTATCTTAAAAAGCAGGTTTTTATTTATAAGATTCGACCCGTTTATACTAGTTTCGGACTTGGTTACCTAAGCTGTAAAGGTAAAACGGCATTTTAAACAACTTTTTAGTTTTACTCGAGACTCGAAACGGACCCAAAATAGGCGAAAACGTCTTTGTATCATATCTCTCAACAAAATGATATTTTTAGAAAATGCATACTTTATTAGATAAAACACCCATAAATATTGAGTTTCGACACTAGTTCCTTCACCTAAGACGTAAAACGACATTTCAGACAACTTTCGTGTTTCGGCCGAAAGCCGAAACGGACCAGAAATGACGATTCTACCCCCTGTAGTTCTGCATCAGCAATAACTTCCATATACGCAGAAAATAAGTTCTTAAATTTTACAAATTTCAAATGAGCGTAACTTGCTCGTTTTTAAGAGTGAAGGTTTGAATTTTATGTCTAAACGAATGTCTCAACAAGTATAAACATATTTTTAAGTCTGAACGTTATAAAAATATTTTCTCGACACCGTTAAATTACCTGTAGATTTTCTGCAGAAAGTATATTTTTCGACACCTTGAAATTTAATCAAACTTCATAACGACCCGGAATTTATATACACACATGACTTGTGGATTCCATAAAGACGAAAGAGAGTAGATTATGTAATTAAGCATATAAAGAAAAACATAGTATAAAATTGGTTTATAAATACCAACGATAATCTAAGAAATCAAAACGGTGCATGACATCCATGTCTTCGATTTCAAGATGCAAGGTAGGAAGGTCTCTTGGCGGCGCGATTTTCCAAAAACACAAAGCATACCAAGAAAAAAATGGAACATTAAGGAGTCGCACTCCTGGGCGAGGAGGTTAAATAAAAGGGAAGGATACAAGTTTATAGAAGTAAAATCGTATTCCAAACAAGCACCACGTTATATCATAGGATATGAATTACAAGATGACGATGGTGTTTCCAAGGTACAAACAAACGTTGTAAATCGAAGTCGAAACGTAGAATGGTCAACGAAATAATACTTAATCGATATACGAGTGTCGTGTAAGATGGTGACGTAAAAGTCACTCAAGGTTACGAAAACTCACGATATTATTCAGCACGGATTTTAAGGAATGCTTTGAGATGTGCGACTCACACGATGTCCTTTAGTCTTATTCGGGGACACACTACTACACAATGGTCTATTAACTAGACATCCAATCAGGAATGGTCGGAAAACAATTTGGATATCTAAATAAGGAGTTAAACAATGAAAGTTACACGCACGGTAGTAAACTGAAAATCAGAAGTTTCCATGAAAGCAACATTTATTTAATCCCAAACAATGGTATGAAGAGATACACACAACATGTAACAGTGGGTCGAGAAAAACCGGAGGTTCAAAACGAACGAGTATATGAGGTCAGTCGTATCACGCATAAACAAGATAGCAATAGTACTCAGAAAAGTGAGTATGAAAATTCGGCAGCATACGCGCTCCGAATACAAGTATGAAATGTCATAACAATATAAAATTATCGTAACAAGATCAATTCACAAGAACAAGAATTCAAGAAATACAGTAAGGACAGATGTAATCACAGTAATATCCAATGATAATTCATTAAGCACAAATGCTTTAAAAAGAGATAGTAATTATCGTCATTAGGGTAATGTAATATTTCAAATTGTAATCAAGAGGTGAAATACTACAATGATAATTAAAAATAAATAATAAGTATTAGAGAGTTACCCGCGCAGATATCGAACAGCAATGGCAGATTCTGTGTTTGACACTTCGAAACATGAAATATTTGAACTTTTCGGTTATAGACTAAGTTTTGAAAAAAAAGACTCAGTTCCCTATGACTATCGCTCTGATACCAATATGTGAGAACCCTCAAAATCAGGTATGGAACAACTAGGCAGCAAGGGGGCGCCACGTCATGGTACAAGAAACAATGAAATATTATTGACATAAAGTTGACGTAATAAAATTTATACATTAATTCATAAAGAATCAGAGTTTTTAAACAAATGTCCCACATTTTTATAAGCGGAAATCTATAATTTAATTATGGTTTTGTAACTTGTAGTTACAAAGAATACATGATAAACTTCTGACAGTGTTTAGATAAACCAAAGTTTAAGTACACACAGAAATCTCCAAACTACGTTAATATCCTGTGGGCTCTCATCCAAGCAAAGCTAAGTATTAATACCTGAGATTAAACATGTAAAATCGTCAACATAAAGTTGAGTGATATTCATAGGTTTAGCAGTAAAGATGTGGAACACAAGCATTCATTTGTAAAACAAGTAAATAGAGAAAATGGTTATGATCATTAACCATAGTCCGAAACCAATATTATTGTTGTTTAGTTCATGAACCGAAGCTTAACTAAAAGTAAGTTCCTCTAGGGAGTATTCAGCCTAAATACTCAAGTATAAACAAATGTAAGTGCGTCAAGGTAATCGGGACGGGGATTGTCAATCCCGGTGGATCCACCCACAACATTCGCTCTTAGCCCAAAGCATACTGGACAATTAACGGTTCATGATCAAGAGAGGAAACTTAAGGCTATTAACTATAAGCAATAATATCAATGAAAGCTGTTGGAAAGCATACAAGTCTGAATAGCGTACAAGTTCTGGATAGCATATAGTTTTTAAATGGATGTGTTCCACCATGTAAAATCTCACCCCGCGTTTAGAAACAATGTACAAATAGTAAAAATGGGCTATGAACTCACCTTAGCTACGAGGTGAATAAATATGGAACTTGAGGGCTGAGTAGTAACAACAAGAAATAAAGAAACTTTAGGTCATCCAAGACCTACGATGACGGGGCGCGAAAACTTATAAGATACAAAAATAACGTTTCGAAAACGCTTTGGTTACTATTAGTACATAAACCATCTTATAACTCGCAAGGCATTGCAACCTATTGACTCGAATCAATTTTGAATTAAAAACACTACTTACCCACTGTATGATGATGTTTATAAACATTAACAATGCTCATCAAACCCATAAGTAGCAAACACTTGTACACTTTGAGTAAAAAATTAACGTTAACAAATTGGCTGCACTAAATTTTTAGAAACATGCTGTAAAGATTATATCATATCTAGAGTTCTATAATAGCTATAAACACAAACTTTATGACCCTGGACAACTCACCAATTGTACTACACAACCAATGCTATATAAAAATCAAGAAAGTTGCAGGTCTAATTTGCATAAAAATTTCATGAATGGCTGTAGCAATCTGCTATCATTCTTAACCTCATTTTTGACACTAAAATACTTATAACCTCACCTAAACACTTGCACACCCTAAGCAATGCCTCTACAAGTACACAAGACCTATTATGATCATAATACCACCTTGACATCAGTATAATATGGTCTAAATACAAAAACCCCAATTCCATAATCAAGGTATTTAATCAAATAGAAATCAAAGCAATACAATGGTGACAAGAGTACCTTAGTACAAGTATGACGGATATGAGAACCGGGCTGTAGATGGCAATGCGAAATACACCAAAGGCTACCCGCGACCTACAAGAGTGATCACTACCCTTAAGTATGTGTTTTATAAAAATATAAAACAATTGTATCAAAATATTTTATAAAAATGTAATATGTATATAACTTGCACAACCAACCTAGTTTAAGTGTGGTCATAACCTTCATGACACACAACATGTATAAAAATGCATAACATGATAGCCTAACGTCTCAAATCAAGTAACCCAAGTGATTTACACCTAAAAATGCCAATAATTTATTTAACCGTAGGCGTAAAGTCACATTTTCTGGTATAGCTGTTTTCTAAAGGGCGTAGCTCCCAATTAATAAGTCCAACAACTATGGGGTTTTCACCCCTGGAATGGGTCTCTCATGGGGTTTCCATAATGTCCAACCATTCGATCTAAGAGTTTACGGAAGTTTCTAAAAGTCCAAAACACTAGTAGCCATCCCGTAAGCACTTAATGGTCAAACTGCATTAGTCAAACTTGGGACAAAATAACCCGTTAACCTATAAGGTTTAAAGGTCTGAGATTTTCACCATTGGAAAGCCTCAAGAATCTACACTCGGCCCATACCAACCACGAGTAAATAGCTACTACCAATTACCGGGAAAGTTACATTCTTTGAAGGTTACAAAATCAGAAATTAGGTTTTCAAACTCGGGTTTACTGTTTTAGCCATAAAAACCATTTGGTGATAGCTATAGACGCGAGGTCAGCGGCATTCATTAGATTATAATGTAGACTAACTCACAAGGTCTTAAAATATCAAATATTTGGTCATGACCTGTAGCAAATAGCTATACAATTCTGTTGGGTCAGATTGGGTTCACAACAGTAAATCGGTCATAACTCACTCATCCGGAGAAGTTGATCGCCCATCCAACTTGCTACTAACATGTAAAAAGGTCAATGAATCAATCTAAGCTATAAAAACACAGCCTACAGTGAGAAAATATGTGAGTTTGGGGCTCACAAACCTGATGTCCGAATTTTTCTTTTAAAATCTTAATTTGATCATAACTTCCTCATCCGGAGGAGTTGTGTGCCTATCTAACTCGCCACTAATATATAAAAGTCCTAAAGAATCCATTTAAGCTATAATAAATGCAGGTAACAATGAAATATATGGGAGTTTTGGTATGATATAGCTGATGTCCGAATTTTGGGCACTATGAAACTACTCAAAACAACTTCAATCGTGTCATGATCATTGCTAACATATTACAAACCTATTGGAATGATCAAATTCCAGATATCTCCATTTCTTATGATTCTTGGTTTTCACCAAATCAAGGTTTTATAAGTGGGTTTTGATGAGCAATGATAGGGGAACATTTTGGTGTTATTTAATTGTGGAATAAAGGTGTTTTAATGGTGGTTTGGGGCTGAGGTCGTCTACAGGGAGGAGAAGGGAGGAGGAGAGATTTTTTTTTGTAAGAAAAAAAATTGTCTGTGTATGTATTTGTGTTGGGGCAGTAGACGAACAAAAGAAAAGGAGGAGGGGAGTGGGCTTTTTAGCGCACTTGTCTATTCTTGTTATAACTTAAGCCCAAAATGCAACTAGTTCTAGCCCGACTCAACTTCTAAAAACGCTAATCGTTCTGACTCGGTGCAAGTTATAATACGAAAACGAAACATTTATAGAAACATAGTATCTTGACTTCATAAATTCGAAATATATAGCCATCGGTTCTCGTTCCGTCGATTCGAGTAAACTTTTTGTAAAACGCGCACGAGTGCTTTTAATCAAAAATTTTGATTTAAACAAATACGGAAAAATAAAATAAAGTTTTTTATAATTCTGAATAAAGTATTATCAATGATCAGAAAAATACTTAAAATATAATTAATTTAAAATTATCAAGATCTCAGGATTTACGGAAGAAGAATAGTAGAAAACGTAACATGTTAGAAAATTCAAGAGACATGAATAAAAGAATAAAATAATACCGGAGAAATACGAGTTCTCACATTTCAGCATCAGTTTGGTCAATGGTAGTGCTAAACGGGAAAATTTCTCTACGAACCTACGGTAGTAACTAGCTAAGCCTAGAAAACTGCGAACCTCAGTCGTTGATGGTGATTCCTTCTGCTGATACAATGTGACATAAGAATGCCACCTTGTCTAACCAGAACTCACACTTGGAGAGTTTAACATACAGCTGCTTCTGGCGAAGAATCTGTAATATTGTACGAAGATGGTCTTCGTGTTCCTCCTTGGACTTAGAGAATGTCAGAATGTCGTCAATGAAGACAATGACGAACTTGTCCAGAAATTCATGGAAGATTCTGTTCATCAGATCCATGTAAACAGCTTGAGCATTGGTAAGGCCAAATGACATGACTACAAATTCGTAGTGGCCATAGCGTGTACGGAAAGCACTCTTGGCAATGTCCTTCTCTTTAACCCGTAGCTGATGATAGCACGACCTCAGATCAATTTTGGAGAAATGTTTGGCCCCTTGGAGTTGGTCAAACAGATCGTCAATGCGTGGTAGAGGATACCTATTCCTGATGGTGATCTTGTTGAGCTCGTGATAATCTATGCAAAGACGCATACTGCCGTCCTTCTTCTTCACGAATAACACTGGTGCGCCCCATGGAGATGCGCTCGGTCGAATGAAGCCACGTTCCAGAAGTTCTTGTAGTTGATCCTTCAGCTCCTTCAACTCTATAGGAGCCATGCAATAAAGAGCCTTGGAAATCGGCTCAGCTCCTGGGATGAGCTTGATATTAATCTCTACTTCACGTGCAGGTGGTATGCCCAGAAGTTCTTTTGGAAATACATCTGGAAATTCTGACACTATCGGTTGATTCTGATATGATGGAGATTCAGCATTCGTGTCATGAACAATAGCTAAATAGCCCTCGCAACCATGTGAAAGTAATGCACGTGCCTGCAGGGTTGATATGATTTGTACAGACCTTCCGGGTATGAACCCGTTGTGAATGTACTCTCGTGTATTAACATCATCGAAGATGACCCGATATGAATGGCAGTCTATGGTAGCATGATGTTTGGATAGCCAGTCCATGCCCAATATCATGTAAAAATCATTCATGTCCAACGGAAGTGCGTCGATAGGACGAATCTTGTCGTCAAACTCTAGGGGAAGGCTCTTGTACACATGGTTTATGCGCACAGAGTCTCTTAAAGGCGTGGAAATGTTCAGTACATTCTCTAATGGCATAGGGGATATCCTAACATTCTTAGCATAAGCAGTAGCAATGACCGAATGAGTAGCACCGTGTCAAATAAAACACATGCAGCTTGACCATACATATACAAGATTCCAGTGATGGTACCTGTAGACTTATTGGCCTGATCGCGAGAAGTCGTGTAAATGCATCCACTAGTAGGAGGCGGATTAGAATCAGCATGTCCAGATGTGACCTCCATCTCGCCCTTGCGGCAGTCCTTCATGCGATGGCCAGGGAGGCCACACTTGTAGCATGCGTCGTTGTCGCGGCGACATGGCCCTGGGTGCCTACGGTTGGAGGTAGTGCAAAGAGGATGAGTATACCCTCCAGTAGGTGCCCTTGTTGGCTAGGAGCCTGTTAAGAACAGTATACATGAGACATGGTAATAGGTACAAAGGACAATGTAGAAAATTCGTAAGATGTAAACCAGTGATCGCTGGACGGTTAGGCTGTGAACCCCTTTGGTTCTCGTCACTCCCGTTACCATGATTCCTAGTAGAAGATTGCTAATGTGTCAGAATTATGAACTATTGCATGTAAGATAAGAAAATGAGTAAGTGTAAGGACGTGCTGATGTTGGAGTTTCCAGCGTTGTTACGGTAATTATCATTACCGCCACGCCTACCGTAGCAGAACGGTCGTGAGTCTGACCGTTTCCCTTGGGCTGAGTAGGCTGTTGCTGGGTAGCCGGCTGAGACCGGTCCCCTGTCTTCTGCCTGGAAGATGCAGTTTATAAGAGATATAAATATTGACATATACTGAAAGAATACGGTTTCGTCACCGCTGAATAACGAATGTTTACCTCTTCTCGGGTCTCTCTGCTTCCCCAAACTCTTCTCTTTCTCGTAGCATCTCCAGCTTACGTGCTGCATCGGCCACTTGTGCCACCGTGATGAATGTAGCACACACCAAGTTGTTGGCGACCGAGGTACGAAGAGCCCACCAGAAGTGGTATGCTTGCTCTTCGGCAGTACCTGCTGCTGCGCCAAGAAAACTATCCAAACGAAGAAAGCGTTGCATGAACACGTTGCTGTTCTCCCCAGCTCTCTGTCTGATCCCATGGTACTCTCTCTTCAGCTTGTCTTGCTCAGCCTTCGGAAAGAACTGCCCCATCATTAACTCCCTAAACTGAGCCCAAGTCAAACCAGCCACCCAATCATCACCTCCCTCAGACTGCTTCAGTGCCTTCCACCATGCTAGCACATCACCTTCGAACCTGTAACAGGCCAACCTCGACTTGAAGACGGGGTCACAGCCCATTGCATCGAAGATCTTCTCAGAGTGAGCCAACCAGCTTTCAACTTTGCTGGGGCTATCCGTTTTCTCGAAGGATCGAGGGCGTAGCTTGTTGAATCTCTTCAACCATGTGACCAATGTTGCTGGAGGAGGAGGATGAGGTACTGGGTGCTGTTGCTGATTGTTGGCAGCCTGCACCTCAGCCCTAATTTCGTTCCTCAGCTGAGGAAGCATAGCTTGCATCGTAGCTTGGACTGCTGCATTGAGTTGTTCATGCTCGCGTGTGAGAACCATCTGACACTATAACATAAAAATACATGATTAAACATAATATATATACATGAAAAAAATTTATACCAATAAATCATGAGAAAAAATTTATGCAGGAAAACTAGTATATGAATGCATGATGCAGTTATATGAAAACTTTTATATGCGCGAGAGTGAACGCCTATGATCAATTCACTCAAAATATAAGATATGGCGAGGGGACGCCAATGGGTCGGTCCGAAAGTTAAAAGTTTCAATAAAATCACATGCGACTAAATAGGGCCAGTCCTGTACCAACCATTACTTAGTCATAAACCTGCGACAATGACATATATATGAATGCATTAAACAATGAATGCATGAAAACCGACTGTCAGTTCTAGGAAGACCATAGTGACTACCCAATAATCATAGGTCGTGTTTTGAGAGCCTACAGGTCGAAGCCTTGGCTCTGATACCATAATTGTAACACCCTATTTTGATAAATGGAATGTCACGTGTGATTATGGTGTGTCATCAAATCATACAAGGATAAATGTCTTAAATATTATATGACTATAAAGGAAATACTGGAAACAAACATCGGTACCCCAAAGTAAAAGCTCTTCACACACAAATATAAGTACTGTAAATGAAAAGGACTAAACAATGTCCATGGAAATGAGTAGCAAAATGTATGAATAAATGCATAAAGTAATGAAGGCTAGAAAGCTTCCAATCCATATACACGTACGCTTAAAGTCTATGAGCGTCCCTGAGTACCTGCCGTTTTGGGAACATGAAAGGAAAATGGCCGAGCATAACGCTCAGTGCACGAATATACAAGCATAGAATAAATAACATAAGCATAAACAACATATAGCAGCGGAATTGATTAAGTCCTGGAAAACATGGTATAACTTAGTAAAACTGGATTTATAGTTTGAAAAGCCTTATTTTTATCTTATGAAAACTGTTTAACATGTTAACCATTAGCCAATATAGGTCATGAAATATCAACGTGCATGAATACTTGGAGGGGTGACCTCATCATGCAATTAGAGGGGTTGCCTCTAATTAATATAAGTTTGGGTAGGAGGGATCAGCTCCTTGTGAAGGATGCAAGGCACACACCACATTCACCTGAATAATCTGTAAAAATATGTAATCTAGGATGCACCCATACGCCCCACATGATAATATAATAATATGGCCAAAAGCTGAAAGGGACGCCACGAGCTATCACTCCACCGTGGTGAAGTCATAACACTGGTGCCTCTAGTGCTATGGTTATGGTACCTCCATAACTAGGTGAAATTGGTCATGCATGTATATGGCTTAGGCATTTAATTAAACATAAGCAAAATCAAAACATATAAAACACATACTGGGAAAACAGTTGGCTGCATACGGGGAATCCTAATAAGGAAAGAATGTCCATACTGAAGGGACAGAGAATCCGTACCTTGTGTCCAGTGAACGAAGAAGACGAACGGAAGAGAGTCCTACTTCGATCTCACTAATTCTACATAAATAATATACGTGTATAAGTGTTCGGATTACTGTGTACGTAACTGGTTCTATATCATGTCTTAGCTTGTTTTATATGTTCATGTCATGTTTTACTGATTTTAACGTTATGTTGTGTTTATCATGTATTCTGGATATTCTGATTAAGTATTACTTGTATATTTGGTATTATTATACTTGTTTTGTAATAATAAGTAACTTTCTAAAAATAGCAGGTTTCCTAAAATAGAAAGTTTCAAAAAATATAAGGTTTCCAAAAATAAAAGTTTCCAAAAATAGAAAGTTTCCAAAAATAGATTAACTGCTTAAAATAGATAAGGTCTAAAAATAGAAAGTTTCCATAAATAGATTAACTGCTTAAAATAAATAAGTTCATAAAAATAGAAAGTTTCCATATTTAGAAATAAGCTGTATTATTAAGCTAATAAAATAAGCTTAAGTTTTACTGATTAATATTCTAAGTCATGTGATTAATATTATAGTTTATTAATTAATACATTTAAATTAAATAAACTATATGTTATAAGATTTAATTAAATATAACATGATTTAATTAAATTAAAGTGTATATAATACTTAGGTTAAAACATATAGTAATAATTATATTAATATAACCTAAGTCATGAAAATTAATTAATTATATGTCATGTTTTAATAATTAATTAATTATTATAGTCTAAATTTCATGATTAAATACTTAGGTTAAAATCATGTATTATTAATAATAATAATAATAATAAACCTAAGTCACGTTTTAATTAAATTAATTAAGTACCATATTAAATTAATTTAATTACTTGTAAAAATAAATGCACATGTAAAATAATTAAACTTGTAAAATAAAACAATAAAACGAACCCATGTATTATTTTATTAAAAACATGTCGTAAACCGGACCCGTGAACCCCATGAACCGGCCCAAATCCAACCCCACCGAATGACAGTGGCAAACCGGCCCATGCCGGTTGCCCATGCCTTCGGTTCACTGCCACCGGCTGTATGCCGGTGGTCTTGCCCTTCTCAGCCCAGCCGCTGACCACACCAGGTTCCCACCGACTGTGTGTCGGTGGTTTCCCCTGCTGGCTGCGGTGGGTTCCTCCTGCTTGCCTAAAATACCCACCGGCTTAAGCCGGTGGTGGGGCTGTGGATGCCGAGACAAACCGACCACAAGGACACCCCCGACTCACGTCAGGGTGCCTTGCCCTTGCTGCCGACCGAACATCAACACCACAGAGACCCTTGTCTCGTGTGGTGAAGCGATCCAAACGACACCGAGAGTCGTGAGACTCTCGGTTTGTCTGGCGGCCGAACACCAAAACCCGAATACAAACCAAACAATTTACCCCACCATGATTTTACTTGTTTTTTAATCTTGTTTTATTAAACCCCCATGATCACACATGCAATAAACATAAAAAGAAAATAAAAAGAAGGGTTTTCGGATTACCAAAACACGTGGAATCAATACGGAATGAACACACGAACACGTACTAATGATTTGCTAATCAAAAATCAAACCACCACCCTTGTTTCTTGAGGTAGCCGCCGGTCAAGGAGAGAGAGAGAATAGTTTTAGGGTTTTTGTTTTTATAAAAATTCTACAGGGAATGAATATTTACTAAATATGTATTTTTGTAAAATTAAACATGGGTTGGGCCTCTCCTCTCTTGTCTAGCCGCGGCTTGTAGGGCCCACAAAGGGAAAACCGGTAACTTAATCGCATTCTAAAATATTACGTGTTCTAGTGTTCGTATTTACGTGACATTATTATTTAATGTTCGTGTTATAATATATACTGATACGTAATCGTAATAATAATACGTAATTACATATTAATATGTTCGTGATTATTTATGTTCATGATTTCATGTTCGTGATTATAATTATTGTTGATAATAATTATCGTGTATTAATATGCTTTAAATACTTATCGTGTAATAACACGTACGTAATTCTTGTAATTAATATTCGTGAAACGTAAACATGTTATAAAAGGAATGTTTTAATCATGTACGTACGATTATAAGTGTACTGTTCATGGTAAAAGTATGCGGGTTTTACAATCGTATTCATTATATCTCGTTGTATTCCTCGTATTGAAGATCACTTATTTAATTTTGAGTTTAAAATAAATATCCAAAAGGAGTGTGTAAGAAGAAACGAGCCCCGGGACGGTGCTCCCTTAAGGTGGCGAGGATGTAAAACCCGTAAAAATAAGGTCATAAGTTACTTTCATCATTCAAGTATTTTTGAAACATTTTATAACAATAAATACTGTTATGCTAAACGGTTTAAGTTGAAACCGATATTGAACATCTATTATTATATTTAGACGAGTAACGAGGACTACTAGTGATCGCGATACCGACGGATGCCCAAATTTTTATATTTATTATTGATCGTGTCGATATTTAATATTTCGACAATATCATTTTAATTACGTATTAAGTCGTTATATTATTAATTTTCGTGTGCGTTTAAACTTTTGAAAAGTATTTTTATGAGACCCGAGCCCCGTGAATATTTTCAAAATTTAGTAATAGTCATTTCCCGCTTTTTAACTATTTTCATTTTGGACCAAAACTATTACAAATTGGCAAAACTAGCCCTTGGAGCACCATATAAAAGCCTAATTTTTCACCTAACAACACACACATAAATAACTTTCATCAAAATTATCACCCCTCTTTCTTTCTTCTCTTAACCGTGGCCTAAACACACCCTTAAATCCCTTTTTCTTTCAACTTTTAGTTTGATCCAAGCTAAAACAAACAAATACCTTATCTTAGAACTTTAAGAGGATTCTTTTGGTACCAATTTCATCAACATGCATTAAGTTTTTTATTTTTATTATGAACTAGGGTGGTATGATGGTTAGATGATGTTGCATGTGATTATCTAGTGATAATCATGTGTAAATCATGTTATTTTTGTAAAGAAAAATATATTTTTGATTTTGGGTTTTTCTTATGATTACTACAAGTGTTAGGATGAACATAAGTTGATATTAGGGGTTTAGGTTGATGATAAAAATTGTTAGAATTGATCAAAAGTTTGATTTTATGGGAGATTTTAGGAGGTGATTTAGGTCAGTGGGAAAAAGGCTGATTTTGGGTACCTTATGGTTTGATTGTTGATTAACTAATAGGATAGTGTTGTAGAGAATATTGTTAGCTCGATTAGGTATAAAGTAGAGCTTCTAGCTCCAAACGAGCGAAAAGTTATGATAGTTTGATAATTCGTGTACCGGGAGAGGAGTATCGGCACAATATGTAGTTGTTGTCGATAATTGGATCGAATCTCGGGGACTATAGAATGAGTTTTAAAATGAGTCAAGGGCTGTTTTAAGAACGTAAAACCTAGGTTGTGAGTCTATTTTCAAACCCGAGTGTTGTTTTTGTAAATGGAGTTGTTTAGAGAAGTCAAAATGGTTTTACAAGTCAAAGGCGTAAAACTGTCCCGTTTTTATAACACGAAGGTGTGTCGGGCAAAAGGTCTTAGAAGTAATATTTTTAAATGAATTTTTAACTGAGTCTTATACAGATTATAAGTGAGGTTGTCACCAAGTTTCGTCAAAAATGGAGTTGTTTAAGTATGGTAAATCAGCCTGTACTTTTGGTAAGTACCGGCTGAGTATTTTTGGGAGGTACTTAACCTCGCGTCATAGTTTGAGGCGAGAGGCTTACCTATTAGCTTCTGAATTTCCCGAAGGTTATAAGTGTTAGGCTTGATTGTATATTCTGAGATTGAATACCCGAAGGTTATAAGTGTTAATGCAATTATTTCTATATACAATATATTTGTTGATGCAAATTATTCAATGCTTGTTGCTTTCAAGTATGCCACTAAATTATAATCTTTGCTTGTGTTCAAAATTATTACATAAACCTATATATTTCACTCGGCATTTTTGCTGATCGTTTTACGCACATGTATTTCAGGTAATCAAGAAGTGGAAGCTTGGTGATCATGGGATTGAAGTTGTGCACTGATGTAGCTGTTAAAACTCTTTGATTAATTTATCGTTCCATTTCTAAAACAAATTAATATTTTGTTTTAACTTATCTTTTGGTAACGATTACTTGGGACTACGCTACTATGACAAATGTTTTAGGAACGGTAAATTTAAAACGTCTCTTTTCAAGTCGTTCTTTATAAATTAAGTGTTGTTGTATCAGTGTTTAGCACCCAAAGATATATTCTGATGCGTGTAAATTTGGGGGTGTTAAACCAACTAACCCAGTTCTTCTTCAGGACAAAACTTCTTAGTCAATAACACATTTGTAGGAACCCAAGTTCTCCCATTAGCCACTACAATCCCAACGGTAGACACTTGATTGTTCCACCAACTCAACGCATCATCTAGAAAAGTAGCAGCCGCAAACTTCACCTTGTTTGCCTCAGTACACCCACTGATTTCAAACGTACTTTCTATTTTCTCCACCCAACGACGAAGTTCAAACGCTCCTCCAGTACCACGAAACTGCGTAGGCCCGCATTTCATAAAACAGGCATAAGAACATTCCCTAGGAGCTTGTGGTCCACCAGCATTCCCACCTTGGCCATGACCTCTAGCTGCACGAACCGCCTCAAGCGTATTTGCTACTTTCCTGTATCTTAAATAAAACGTCGAAAGAATTAGGGAATTACACTACTTATTACGAAGATATTAGTAAAAAAGAAACACATTTAGATAAAGAAACGTATGTTATTTAGCAGTAATCAAGCAAGCATTATATCAAATACAATATCGCTTATTACTTAATTAGAGAAGTAAAAGCACAACGCACAAAAGCAAAATGTCACTATGCATCCTCATCTTATTTCTTATGGCATATAAGTTGAGCGCAGTGCCCAAACATTTATCAAACATTGTAGGAGATATAATAATCTCATGGAAGTGCGCGAGCATAATGACCTTGAGAGACACCTTTAAAAAGCTAAAGCCAAGGTACATTTGATTATCCTTTTTGTTTTCGCTTTTTTAGTTTATAATTTGGACTGCTTTGCAATACAGATGAAATAAAACTCCAATCTTGCATTGTAAACTACTTTATGTTTAACTATTAATTTCAAATATTTGATTTGTCATACTTAGTCCATAAAAATAGACAGTGAAGCAAAGGTGATAAACATGTATGTGTATCCTTTTTAGCTTTTTAATAGCTACTACTATGTTACCTGGATGTCATAGGTTATGTACATAACGAAATAGCATGTTTGAGGAATTTAACCGAGTGCTAATTTTTAGTTTACTATAAGTTTAGGAAATATTACAAAAATACTATTGAGTATATTGATTCATTATCAATTTATGCCATTTTAATTGTTTTAACTAAAATTATTGGATTGTAATTTCATTAAATAGACAATGTATATTCAGTGAGTGATCGATATATGACGGATCTTATGCTCATATCTAAATTGGGCTCTTGGGTTCTAGTTCTACTAATCCTTTCTTGAGTTTCTTCCCATTCATTTCACTCATAATCCTTTCTTGATTTTCCTCAACTGTCCCCTTATACTACGACAATCACTTTTTTGTCTTGTTTTTGTTTTGTTTTGTTTTATAAGCAAAACTTTGATACCGTTGTCACTGACAACCTTTAAAGCCATTATTTCCAATTTTGCAATTGATGTTGTTCCAGTATTCACTATTTCGTCAGTGAAAGAATCAACTAAGGCTATTTCATTCGAGTGTTTGGTTCTTGGATAAGAGAGGTTTTCCACTAAATAATGTGAGAGGAATCTAGAACAGAAGAAATATGCGGCAACAAAAATCGTTCCAAGGATCACAATTATCAATTGTTCAAACATAAATATATTTAGAGTGCGTTTAATTCTTCTCTCCCATCATGTCAAGTATTTTTGTCTTTATGTTTGAGCTCTATCTTCTAGCACATATCCTGGGTGTTGTTGGTTGAATTGTTGTCATAAAGAGTCTTTTAATGTTCTTCAAAACATTATTCCATTATCATCCGTAACAAATGAAAGATCCTAAAAAAATACCTACGAATTTACAAAAAGAAATGATAAGTTAGCATTAAAATGATCGGTGAGTGCAAAAGAACAATGGAAAGTACAATAACTATGAATATAATGACAAATGGTTGTTAACATATTACATATTTTTGGAAGGTCAATAAGTTTGTCGATGTTCCTAAATCGATTCTTAGTTACAGACTTTTCATGTGCCGAGAACTTTGAGGCTGTAGATATTTTCGAGGCAGTAGAGGACCGTTCTTTCCTTGCCACAATAGAAAACTACAAAAAACATACACAACAAAGATAAACTGTTTGAAGTGCATACACATCTTATATGAGCTCATAATGTAGATGGATTTGGGAATTCGATTTTCTATATTACTAAATTTCATTTCGATCATCTTTCAAAATGCTCCTCTTCCCATTATGCATAAATAATTTGGTACCAAAAAAAGTATTTTGCACTTGAATCCCATCTATAACAAATATATATTCAAAATGCTATGTCATAAATGTATACGAAATTTATGACAATTTTATAATTGATTAAACTCAGTATCCTATTTCTTCATTTTTCCAAGATGAATAATAACAATAATCAATCCAACATCTTCATGTGTTTTCAAAAACTCTATAAATTAATCAACATAATCACCCGAAAGCATACAATTTAGTTATGTGCCACTTTAAAGTATACATGAATGCATTAACAACCAATACACATAACGGGTCTTAAGGTCAAATCCATGAACGGACCCTTTTAAATCAACGCACATGCTGACTTGGGCTTTGCTAACAAAGTTCAGTCTTAGTGGGTTGGTTGCGACTCAGGGATTTGACCTAAACTGTACATCGGTAACACAACCGCATTACCCTCGTTAAATTGCTTCTTAAACATAGAGACGGGCTTCATTGTAACTGAAGATGTAATTTTGATCCTTAACATAATACCAAAATACGCGTAATTAGAATATGTAGATAATTTATAATCAAAACACATACTCTATCTAATTATTTTTGGCATACCTACTCGTCCATTAGGATGAGTTTCATATTGTTAACCTTTGGTTGACTGTGTATAGGTTGCATCCACACCTTGACAATACGAGCACATAATACAACACTAAATTCGTTGATGTAATCATTGTCGAATCTAACCATTTGGTTATTGTTAATTGTTAAAAATGAAAAATGGAACTATTGTTGATGACTTTAGTTTTTCTAAAGACAAATGTTTATATAGACTCCAACACATAAAAATGAGCATAGTGTATTCATTGTGAACTCTCAATCAAGAAAATAATAATAATCATAATTAAACAAAAATTAAATTTCTTCAAATTCCTTATAGAAACTTTTTTGTGACAACCATTATTGATTTGTTTCCCTCATTAAGACTATGTTCATTCATGATCATGAAGCAACCGGTTGAAGTACATATTATTATAAATAGTATATTAAATTACAGAAAGTACAAACTCATCTCAACCTATCTCACGACCGGATCATTGCATGATCTTCAAATGTGCAAACCAATCTTTCACATGTCAACATATTAGTGGTAACATGATTTCATTTATTTAGGATAGCGTTTGTAGCTTAAAGATAATATAGAAGTTAATAGATATTTTCTTTGACTTTCTTAAAATAATAATTACATCATTAATTTCAATTTTCAATTATTTATAAATCAAGTCCAATATTGACATATTTTTTTCATACACATTCTCGAATCTTTATAATTAAACAATTTTTTAATTCTTTTTCGCACAAAAAAGCAACAGACAATTTTTTTTAATAAAGTACATATATTTAATTACAACAACTTAACCTGACATATATATATTTATAAAATAAATATTTTTTTAATAAATAGTTTATATAGCAATTAATATAAAAAAAAGCAATATAATATACTAAGTTGCATTGTTGTTTTTACAAAAAAAAATGTCTTTTATTTGTGAGAGTAATTTTAATATACTTATTGGTTAGTGGTTATATTTAGGATGTAAGTAACTATATTAAATATGATAAAATAATATTATATGTTAGGTTGGGTTGTTGATAAATTATTAAAAAGTTGAGATTGGTTGGATGTATATGTTGTGTAGGTGGATGAGAAAGAGAATAATATTTTATTAAGAGATTAGGTTGGATGAGGTTGTGGATAAATGTAGAGCGCTTTTATATACTAAAATTAAAATCAAAAGTTTATAACAAATCATACCTAAACAAAAAAAGATTCAGCAATTGACACGAAAAAACTAAAATGTAATTACCAAGAAACAATACAACCATTATTTTGTTTTATGTATGACAACCAATTACATCTAAAAGAAATTATAGCATGCAAGCCAATCTAATTATGAATAATTAAAGGTACCTTTTGTTTGGAAGGTATGACATGATATGTGTTTTTTTAGTTGATAAATTTTTATATTTGGAACATATATGAATTTGGGGAATTTTTATAGAGAGATGAACATCTTGTTTAATGGAGATATGAACTTGCGGAAGGAATATACGAAGTTATCAAAACAAATATTAAAAAAAAAGCCTTTTAGTCAATATTTGTTAAATGTTTTGCCTAATTGAAATTGATGGTTCATATTTATAAACACTACAAAGTTATAAGGACCATTTAAATCTTTCGGTGTTTTGTTTAATGATAAATATTTAAAAAAATTGAAAGCTGATCAGTTTAAAAGCACGGTAAAATAATAAACATTACCTAATTAAAAAGCCTAAATGTGAATATTGCTAAGTTGTGTTGTACTTTTTAAATGTGAGGATGAATTTGAAGTTGACATGTCAGTAGTTTTTAATGCTCCTTTCGTATGGTGCTTGTAAAAAACATTGCTTTATTAGATAGTATAGATAGATAATATAAATACAACAAGCACAATCAACAAAGGCTGCAAGTATTCATCAACCAAATCAAAAAAGAGCTAATAAATACATGTCATAGATCATGAAAGGTAAATATAGATTGCATTGATAAATCAACAAAATTGTGACAAGTCATGTCACTACAATCATCCACCAAATAAAACTTAAAAGTCATCAAGTTCCATCACAGTACCATAATATAGAAGTCTAAATAAGTTCGATTACAACGAGGAAAAATAAAATGAAATACTAATAACTAATCACGTGATGATCCACATGACTTCTTGGATGGCGGCTAGTCCTCATCATCAATGTCCTCCTTGGGCTGTTCATCACTATCATCAATCTTCCTCTTTCTCCTGGAAGTAGATCGCTCTTCCATTTTCCCTTTGCCCTTCGATGTCGATCCTTCACCCGATGGAAGCATATTCTTGGCAAAATACAACTTGTCTTCAAAAGTGATATACTCGCCCACCTCCGGTGGTTGAATCATAAAATGTGTGTCTGCATACTTAGGGTCACTCCTGAATTTCCATGCATCCATCAAAAACGGTCTCACACGTGCTACCCAACTTCGCAGATGATCATACCAAATACGATCTTCCTTGATCTCCTCAAACTCAGCACACAGTTTCCCTACAATCATCTTTAAAATTTTCAACTCCACTCTTTCAAAATCCCTAGTGCAATCAGTCCTCATCACACCAGATATAAACCTCTGAAACGACCTCTCATTTTCCTCAAATCGTCTAATCACCCTTGTTTCCACCACATACCTTTCATACATTAATCTATCAAACTTTCTCAAGAAATGAACAGTATCCTCATAGTTTCTTGGCCTGGGAAAATAAACCCTAGCAATGTTCTCATGGAGAGAATGTGCACTGGCTGCAACACTAGATTCTGCATGAAAGTCATCACTGGTACGAGTGACTCTTGCTAAACCACTCAAATAAGCTTCACATGTGGGCATGGTAGAACGAACATGTCGTTGATCAAAAGACCAGTCAGTGGCACATCAGGTCCACTTGGTGATATATTAGGTTGCACCACATCAGGCTCAGTCTGACCAACAGCATTTGCAGGAAATCCATCATCTATAGGTTCCTCCTCTTCAGGTTCCTCTTCGCTATCGTCACTCCCATAGAAATTGTCAACATCACTGTCATAGACATTCCCTACAACCTCGTTCACTTCTCCTTCTGGTTCTATCCAACCATTATCACCTTGCGGGTTTGGGGCATTAGCTCCTCCCTCAACTGCCACAACGTTCTCGTCTCCATTTCCATTTGCTGGTACTTCAGCCATTACTGCAAATACAGAAAGTTCGAGGCTATATAAGGTCATTATTCAAAAATTATATATACATGCATGCACATGCAATGCAAATGTAGTGCGTATGCCAATATGCAACAATATGATAGCCATGAAAATGGAATGCAAAAATTACGATGTCAAGTACTTAATGTACATTCACAATATCTCAACATAATACCATAGTATTTACTTAATAAATACTCGGGAAATCATTTCAGTTTCAAGGGATGCATCTAATTATAAAACAATGTTAAAATAAATCTTACCGGAGCCATGCAGAATAGCTGCGTGCTTTTGGAAAAAAAATATTTACGACACCAAAAGTTATAGTTTAGGAATTTTTCAAAATCGACCTAGTTCTCTATAACTTGTGGCTCTGATTACCAATCTCTAACACCCCTAAATTTACCAAGCAGCGGAATACCATATTTGGGTGCTAGGCAAAGAATCATCACACAAGCCATATCAAACGACTCAAAAGAGACGTTTCAAATTTAACAAGATTTAAATCATATAGTTACAACAACATGTCTAAATGTTTCCAACCCTAAAGTTACAACAGAGTAACGTTAGGTCCCCATGAATCTCAACCACATAAAACCATTTTTGTTCAACAAGACAATTTAGACAAAATAAAGCATAAACTGTTTATAAGTAAATGGAGGAAATCAAATTTAGACTGTCCAAAAGCCACAACAACAATCCATAGCATGCTCCACCACACTCAGCCTCGATTACCTGAAACACATGCTTAAGAGGGTCAACAAATAATCTTGAGCGAAATCTATAGGTTTATAAATCACAGTTTGAACATAATTATAAAACTCATTCACGATTATTCAATAGAATGTTGATCATTACAAACTATTATTCAGGCATTTCTCGTTATAGCATAAGCTAATTAATTATGTTTAAGCTCATGACATCGACCCCATAAACTAATCACCCGCGCCATTTTGCCGGCGTGATTTAAGTGAAGTCATTGCCCCTCTTAGGTATTCGTTGCAAATTATACCTTTTTCTTAACAAAAGTTATCCGTTCGCAGAGGGTACTCAACGTACTAGTTCTCGTCTCGGATAGGGTCGTCAACCCAATAGTACTATCAATTGTTCAAGCGGTTATTTCCAATCCACACAAGGATTAAACAATAGTTAACGGTTCATGAATTTAGTGCCTTTTAACAACTAGCTACTTAACATAATTTAAGGCATCATTCGGGTCCAATAATCATTCACGACTCATGTTCCTTTTTATTTAAATAGCATGTATCCACCTCTCGGGTAAAATCATTTAAAACAATAGAAAGCGAGGCTATAAACTCACATTAAGCAGTAGTGTTAGTAGTAGTAGCAAAGATGACAATCACCGACGATGAGGATGCCAGAGATTATCAAAGACAACACCTAACGAACAAAACGTGAAATGAGTCAATACATTCAAGTACCAACTTGTACTTAATATAAGTAAATAAGTTTACACAAAACTCCTTCAAACTCACGCCAAAAATACATACAAGTGATATTTACTAGACATTAATATTTTTCTATCCTATTAGAACAAACACTCTTAAAACAATTCTGCCAGGACATACCAAATGTACAGACTAAATTCCCATACTTAAACACCACGAATTTTCACGAAACTCGCTGGAGGTCTCACTTACATCATGTAGAAAGAGCACAAAAATTTTCATAAAAATATTTTACTTTTAAGTCTCGCTGCTCAACACATTTCCTACCTTAAAAATCCGGACAGATTTGTACCCTGGCATTGTAGAACCATTTTGATTTACTTAACCAATACCATTTGTAATTTCGACTCCTAAGTTTGAAAATATACTCGAGAATCCAATTTTAGAGATAAATAGCAGCCCTCAAACATTCCTAAAACTCCACTTATAGTCTCTGAGATTTGACCTAATATCGAACACAAATTCGGATTGTGTCGATACTCGCCTCCCGATACACGAATATTCAAAATAACGTAACTTCTACCTCGTTTTGAGTTAGAAGGTCTATCTTATACCAAATCTAAGCTTGAAAGAAGCTCTACAACTATATCCTATAGTCTCAACCTTGACTTAGGCTTAAGATCACGAAAAATCCCCTTAAACAATCTGGTCTATAATACTACTTTCAAAATCATACCAAAATATCTTTTCAATCATTTTTCTCATTACCTAAACCTATTAAAACCCTAACCAAACATCTTAATCTAATTATAATATACTTAATCACTTGTATGAACAATCTTTGAGAAAACCCATTTCATAAAGCATCCTTTCAATATGTTTAATTAATTTAAAAATAATGTAAACATCAACCTAAACATATACCTACAAGTAATAAAAATCAAAATAAACAAATCAAACAAACATCCCCTTGGCCGTGGGGTTTATAGAACCAAAACACAAAAAAAAATCAAGCTTGTTTAATTAATTTCCCTTAATCACAAACACATTTCAAGAATATACACATAAGATTTTTAGATCAAACCCATTTAATTACGAAAATAATTTTTGGAAAAATCAAAGTTATTGCATGTGTGTTTTTATGGATTCAAACACTCACAAGAGAAAATAAGAGATGGGACTTAAATTGATTTTTCTAAAAATCAAGTTTTTATGGTGGTGATAATGGTTTTTGGTGGTGGTGTGGCCGACGGTAAACAAAGTGAGAGGGAGAGGGTTTTTGCAAAATTTTGAATGAATAAAATGAGGTGTGTGTGTGTGAAAAACCTTTTTATACTAAGGGTAAAAAGTGACAACTTTAGCTTTCTTTTGGCCTCCATGGTAAAAGTAAAAATAAAGAGCAAGATTTTGGCTAATGACGGGTTTTGAATTTTTGTTGGAGTTAGGGTTCGTCCCGGCTACCTAAAAATACTTTTCAAAGGTTTAAATGCTCACAAAGTGAAGTGAAATGGTTCCGAATCGACTTAACACGTAAATAAAATAAAAACTTCGAAAAATTTAAATATCGATCAATCGATAATAAAAGATAAATTTTTGGGCATCCGTCGGTATCGTAGTCGCTATCGGTTCTTCTAATTCGTCAAGTGTAAAATACACGACCTCAAACATTGGTTTCAAATCAAACCGTCAAACATATTACCAACAAAATTTCTTAAAAATTTCAAAAAAATATACGTAAATTAGGGTTAAATAATGACCTCGGGTTCTGGGTATCACAAAAAGTAATGACATAAATGTAAAAGAGAATACCGACACAATGATTTATAGTGGTTCGGTCACAAAGCTCCTCTTCGGCGCACTCCACGACTAGAGTATCCAACTCGAGAGTTACTTCACTAGTCAACAAAGCTCCTTTCAAGGCGGAGAAAACCATACATGTCCTTACACCATTTCCGACACTAAGCTAGATGTCTAGTCCTAATCTTAGGTAGGACCAATCTACACACGTCACCTACTTCCCATTTTACGACACAAAGCTAGATGTCGAGTTCTAATCTTAGGTAGAACCAATCTACACCCATGACTCCACTAGTTATGTTTTATGACCCAACATAACGGACATTGTATTTTGTGGCCTAACCGCATAAACCATCTAGATCTAAGTACACACCACTTAGATCTACAACTCTAACAATATATTCAAGAATATAGCTAATCCAAGGATATACCCATCACTTGGATATACTACCCTTACAACACATCCTAGTGTACCCACAACTTGGATCTACTACACATACATCAAGTCCAAGTATACACATCACATGGATCTTCATGATTACATTGTAGGAAAACTATAATCATGACTTGATCTATAGAAGGAGAGATCTTCATCATGTTATGACCCTAGACACTAACACTTCACACGGATGGAGGTGTTCTTCTCATTGCACTTGAGGGAGAGGAGGCAAATAAGGAATGGGATTTTGGAAGGTATTTTTGTGTGTTTTTCTTCAAGTAAAATGGAAGAAGGTTCCCTTCCTTTTATAGCCAACTCTTTCCTTGGAGAGCTCTTTTTTACCCAATGGATAAAAGAGTGAACTATCCATTGGATAAAAGGATGCAACTTATCTTCTTGGAGCCCAAATTTAAATTTTGAATTTTGAATTTATTTTTCTTCCCGCCATCTTCTAGAAGCAAATTTAAAACTTGAATTTTGAATTTATTAGTTTCCCTCCATCTTCTAGAAGCTTCCAAAAGTCTTGAATGGGCCTAACCCGGCTAGTTTGCCCGCGGTCCGTTAAATGTTCCCGCGGTTAAATATCTTTATGGATCCGCGGGTACTATAAGGAACCGCGTCCTTTTTTGTCCTTCATGACGAATGCAAGCTTGAAGGTGTCGAGAGAAGTATACATTAGTATGCTTGAGTGATTACGAGTACCTTACAAATTTTACATAATGTATTACAAGTTATACGTTTGTCATCACCAAAACACAAACAGACTTTATCGATTAAATATCGTATTGTTTTCACTAACACTTGTGTTAAGTATTTTCATCATACTATTGGACATCGATGTTGGTTAGGTTAACATAATTAAAAATTATAACCAAGCAAAGGAAAAAAAACAAGTGGTACCAAATCAGTTCATTAAAAAAACAAAATTAAAAAGTTCTAATATTAAGATCTTACCATGTCTGTTGATGTACCCTTGTTGCTGATCCAAAAAAGTAATTGTTCATCCATTTTTTCTAAATTATGAGTTGAAAATTTTGTTAAATGGAATGAGCTGTGTGGTTTGAACACCCTTTGACTAACACAAACAATTTAATCTCTAATACATGCACTAACGTTTTTATGTTTCTAATACCCACATTTTCACTTTACCAGTACTTTCTTACATCGAATAAAACAAAATAATTACTCTACTTTTTCTGTTTTTTATAAGATCGTGACTTTCTCTCTCACACACAAATTTTCTTTTTCACAATTTTTTTTTTCAAAAGAAGATGAAGAATGAAATTGTTATATAGGTATGATGACATTATGATATAAACGAACAAAACACATTGATAATGCAGGACAAAAAACATCAATAGAGTTGTTTCCGGATATGAGAGAGGGCAGTGGAGGTTGGAGCTGCTTCGCTTTGGTGGTTGCGGTTGGTGTTTGGCGGTGGCACCAACTCATAGCCATGGAAGCTTCAGACAACACTAACTCCGGTCATGGCCACCCCCGTCCACCGTCATGCCTCTCTAGTAAATGCCACTTCCAGTCACAGTCATCGCACATCCAGTCACTAAGATAATAAAGAGGGTAGGGTGATGTTTAGATTTTTACATGTAGATCTAATACTTTTTTAAATGGGTTTGAGATAATGGTGATAGTTTGAGAAACGAGAGATGAAAGAGAAACACTTACTATAATAACAGTACTATTTAAAAGAATGATTATATAAAAGAAAAGGACAATGGTGTAAGCTTATTGGACTTCTAAGGATTATAAAAATGAAACATAAATATCAGAGGTGTTTGGATCCCAAACAAGAGGTGTCCGAACCCCGAATTGAATAAATGGATATTTTGATGTTTAGTTGAAATAGAACTTTTTGTCATTAATACCCTTAATAATGGTCTCTGACAACCTAAAGCAACAACTGGACAAACCTAAGCTTCAATGAATGAGGAGATGAGGGCGACAAATGCCTTAAAAACTACATTATATCATGTCTAGCATATGATATAATGGGATAGTTATTGGTTTTCCTACAGTTGAAAGAACATAACTTAGTACAAAGATCTATTAGCCAAACAAAAAGTTAAAGCTTTGCTTTTACTTTAGTTTATTTTGCTTTGAATTTATAGTTGTTATTGCTCTAAAAATTTCTTTCGCTTGATATCCGTTTTTATTACGTCAATGCTTTTTTAGTTTACTTTTCAACCCGGGCTTTTGTGATTTCCTAGCTTGAACTGCGAAAGAGTATTAAAAATAGACATGTCATAAATCTGATTGTGAGTTTGAGTTTACTAAGGTTTCATTATGTATCTACCTTCAGGGCTTGAACTGCGAAAGAGTATTAAAAAATAGACATGTCCTAAATGTGATTGCGAGTTTGAATCTACTAATGTTTCATTATGTATCCACCTTCATACTTATTGTATCGATAAAACATAGCACCAATATGGATTCATGATTTAGCATTGATAATCTTGTATTTTGAGTGCAAGTAACTAATATATAATGTGACAATCCTTAAATTTCACATATGTGTTATGTGCTACGATTGTATGAATATAAAAATTTGACTAGAAATTTTTGTTTCTGTGCCTTACTTGGTAAGATGAATGGGTTCTCACAACTTGAACTACCATTTCAACATATTCTTAAATGTTATAAACATAATGTATATAACAAGTCTAAGTTCTAAATGTAATCTAATAAGAATATTATGAATAAGAACATGTCAAATATAACTATGATGCTTTAAATTTCCTTAGAAACCCTAGAATCCCTATAAATGATTCATAAACTAAAGAATTATGAAGTATGAATGTACAACACCTATGAATAAGTAATCAAAGATTGTGAACAAGTTAAAAACTATCAATTTTAGAAGTAAGATTTCATCCAATAATAGTGAGTACAAACCAATTAAAGCTAAGTACACGTAAATGTACATAATAGTATAGGTCACCACCTAAATCCATTTCATAATGAATTAAAACCTAATACATTGCAATAAATTATATAATTAAACTATGTATCATACAAAGACTATATTTTCACTTCAAGTCAATGTACAAATAATTAATGCATAAAGTATAAAATTTTAAAGCATGGAATTCTAATTAAGCCTATTACCTTAATACAAGAGAGTTTACTAAGGGTGAAATCGTCTCGACTCAATTCGAATTGAAAAATGGTTAAAAGTGTGACTCAGTCGTTCTTGGTGTGGAAAGAAAATGTTGTTGAGTAACTAAATAAAATAAAATAAAAATGAAAGCTTAAAAATATTAAACTATAAATTAAAGACTTTGAAAATTAAATGACAAAAGTTTAAAACTTTAATAAAACTAAAATTGAAAATAAAATAAAACTTCTTCGGATTAAATCCTTTTTCGGAATAACAGAAAATTTCGGATAAAATTAATAAATTCGGAAAAACTAGGATCTTCGGAAAAATAAGCCTATTTCGGATAAAACTATTATTTCGGAATAAAGGGAATTTTCGGAATAAAACTTATCTTCGGATAAAACTGAATTTTCGGAAAAACAAATATATTCGGAAAAATATACTATATTCGGAAAAACTCATGATTTTCGGATAAAAGAGGCATTTTCGGAAAAAAGGGAAAATTCGGATAAAAGATTATTTCGGATAAATCTACTTCTTCAGAAAAATGAACTAAATTCGGATAAACAAAATATTCAGAAAAACAATTAATTTCGGATAAAAGGATTTTCGGAAAAAGGGTATGTTTTCGGAATTTGAAAACCCTTTTCCGAAGATGTTAAAAAAATCATTTTAAAGGAACAATAGATCTATTTTCAGGGAAAGAAAATAAAAATAAGCCAAAAATAATCAAAAACCAAATAAGCAATTAACCAAAACTTAATCTAAACAAATTTTAAGAAAAACTAATTAAACCACAAATCAAAAACTTTAAAAACACTTAATAATCTAAAAATTAAAAATCAACTTTTTTATAATATTAATCTACCAAATCCACTAATTAGAGATAAGCTAAAAACATAAAATAAGCACTAAACACAATAAGCTAAATAGATCAAACATATCAAAATCAATAAGCACAATCAAACAAACACATCAATCAAATCAAGAACACGATGAACAAACTACATGATTATGAAAATCAAACAAGATTAAAAATAAGGAAGGTAGAATGAGAATGATTAATGAAAAGCTTGAAATGAAGATTAAGATTAAAGATTCAAATACAAGATTAATGTAAAAAGCTTGAAAACATGAAAGTAATTATAGAGAGAGAAAGTAATTACCTACTCCTAAAGCATAAAATAAATCTATCTAAAAACTAACTAACACCCTCCTAATGACATATTAGGAGGGTATTTATAGGAGGAGGGGAGGAGTTGTTGCTTCCTCTTTCTTTCTTTGTCTTTTCGTCTTTTAATTTCTTCTTCTTTCTCAACATTGTCTCGGGATTTGTCGATATGAAAAGAACTCGTCTTCTAATTTTCTTCTTTTATTAGATTTGGTTCTTCGACTTCGTTAAACTTCCGTGTTTAGACTTTTTCTTCGATAAATCTTCAGAATAGGCATTTGACTTCCGTTCTTTTTGCACTCTTGATCTTTTGACTTCGTCTTTTGTCTTTTTCTTTGATAAAAGCCCGTGAAAGCCCGTGTTTTCTTCCTTTTTCATCTTTTGGTCCCTAAAACACAACAAAAACACAAACCACGCATAATTCCGACTTTTACGACATAAAATACACGTTTTGGCTTGGTTATTATTATAATTAAGTGATAAAAGGATGGGTGTTTTCACACTTATCAAATCCCCTACACTTGACCATTGCAATGCCCTCATACAATGCGTTAATTACACAACAAGATTTATATTTTCCATCATAATTTACCCACCTTGGCCTTATTAAATACAAGACATTAAAGAAACTTAAAAAGATAGAAAGTTACAAAATATTTGAAGGAAGAACATGTAAAGAAATCGAAGACTTACATTAGGGCTTTGGTTGTCATGAATGTTTATCACCCTCAAGTTTCACGTTCCCCATACCAAGCTTAAAAACGAGATCATTGTTATTATAAGTTAGCAAAGCTAACATGAACTCATGTGGCCTAATTATTCAGTTAGACTCCCTTATTCCTAGGTGTATCTCTTATATTTTATTATTGTCTTGAATGATCACGAGGATGCATTGTTAATTATTTCGATAGTTTATTTAGGCCGAAAATAAAGTAGGACGATTTAATCAATAGTTAGCTAAAGGACAAAATCTTTTAAAACTACTTCTCGAAAGCTCATAAAGTTCATATCTTGGCATAACTCGCTTCACGATTTGAGACCTTTATCGGATCGATATTTGGCATTGACTTCATACTTCGAATCTTGAGAGATGGTCTTGAAATAATGTTCTTCTCTTCATAATAGGAATTTCTTCACTTGAAGTTTTTGAGAGATTCTTTATACTTGGACCACGACTTCATCATTTTTCTCCAATCTTTATTTGGGATTTTGATATACAACGATCCACCTCCTTTTAGGACTTGGATCTATTTATCCTCATACCTTGCTAGGGTATTTTCGGATAGACTTCTCCATGATCTTTAGGGGAGTATTTGCTTTTCGTCGTGTGTCTCGATCCTTCATATTGATTTTTGATAAATGATTCTTCACATCACTTTGGATCTTTAGCAACAAAATGTAGCCCTCATGCCTTGTTATGGCCTTTTCGGACTCGCCAATCTTCGCATCCCGCTTCAATAAGTTATGCCTTGTCTATGAACTCTAATTAATACCAAGCAACTTTTAAACGATCTTGGGCTAGAAGCTAAGTAACTTTTCAAATCGTACGACCTTACTTATTGCAAATATATTTATTAACAAACGATGAGAGAAAAAGTTCATAATTAACTCACATGGATTCATGAAAGAATACCAAACTTATAATTGACTCTATCATCTCTCGTTCTCTATAATTTAAAATCCCAAGGAATGAGACTCGTGGATGCTTAGCCTATTAAATCAAAGTTTCGGGTTTTCAAGTCATCTATAGGATCTTGCATCTTCTTATACTTTTTCAAGTTTAGAATTTGCATTTTAAAGTTCCCTTGATAAACGACTTTCTAGGATCAATTATAGGAACTTGCAAAAAGTTCTTGTTCTTAACCCGTATGAGTTAAGACTTTCGCGTATTAAAGTTCCCTATATAAAAGCCTAGTAAAACTCGATTTAAACACGTTAAGGATACTAGCTAGAGTGAACTCAAATAAGTAAACTCGGGTTGAGTCAAAAGATTTTATGACGGGCCTAATATATCAAAGACATCTAAACTCATTAAAACAATTTATTAAAGAGAGAAAATAATAACAACAAAGGAAAATACAACTAGGCCAAAATAGATCAAAAATTTTAAAAAATGTCGAAAAATCAATTTTCTGGTTAAAATGAGGACATATTCATGGAAAAGCCCTCTTAACAATGATAGAAGTCCCCCTACATTTAAGATAAACATTGTCCTCAATGTTTAAGCATGTGGGAGTAAACTCCCCTACACTTAAGACATTGTGCACGTTATTTAAATCTTGCTAAGGGAGACACAACTAAAGTGATTCCTATTTTAATATTGAAAAATATAAAATAGTGAATCAAAAGAGTTTAGGATAAAACTGGGAAGACGGGTGCACGGAATCACGGGTCGTCAAAAGTCATCAAGAATGGATCTTTGAAAGCTCGAATCCCTGCACATGATAAAAAAGAAAACAACAAACACATACTAGGGTCTCCCGCCTACACTTATTATAAAAACGGATAAAAAGGATAGATCATCGGGTTGCCTCGCGAGAAGCGCTTTTTTTTTTCACCGAGTTGTGAGCCTGACTCGACCTTGATTAAAATGGTAAGAACCTTGAAGAACATCCACCGGGGTCAAATACATGGTTTTCATCCATCAAATAGCATAAGCTTAAGGTGAAAAAGACATGCCAAAAAAGAGTAGGCAAGGTTCCCTTAAGCAGTTGTTGAGCACGGTGGTAGAAGGTATGGAGAGGTGAAAGCATAGCTCCATAATTTCCAAAAGTCTTTACTTTTATTTCATCAGATGGATACTGAGATAGCTTAAAAATTGTGATACCCGGATCGAACACCTTTTCCTTTAGGGGAAAATAAGACTTAGGCGCAGTAGACCTTGAAGATTCTCCCATAAAACGCACAATCTCATCTGAAGAAGGTGGAAAGAGAGGTGTCAAGACATAGGTACTACGGATGTTGGTGTCGTCCGGTTTCTTCTCCTTTGAAACGGGTTTCTTGACATCCGAAGGAGGAAAGAGACCATAATCAAAGTCTAAAGGAGGAGAATCATGCTCATTGGGAAAGTATGTATTGAGAAAAGTGGCGAAATCTTCTTCAAATGAATAATCATCCAAAGTATCAAGATTGTTTGGTGGCGGATCTTCATCAAAAATAGGAGCAAGAGCATCTTTAGGAGACATATCATTTGAAGAATCACTCGAAAGAGTATCAACATCATCAAAGTCATCATAAGTTGGCATGTCTTTATACTTTGAAGAAAAATCATTCACATCGGAAAGAAAATCATCATCATATTCATCATAGATTGGTGGAGAATCATAAATTGGTGGGGGATCCAAATTGGAGAAAGAATCATTAGAATCATCCACATGGTCTTGAAAAAGTGGATTATCATAGCAAGTCTCAAAAAGAGGATTGTCATGTAGCACAAAATCATCAAGCTTTATGCATTCCAAAAGAGTTGTATCAAGCTCGTCTTGAAGCACATCAATCATATTCGCCAATTCTTTTCCATTGGATTTGCTTGTAATCTTCCCAATCTTAAACACTTGTTGATCATTCCCGAACCTTAGAATTAGTTCACCTTCAGCAACATCGACTAAAGCTTTTCCGGTTCTCAAGAATGGCAGTCCAAGTATTAACGGAATACGATGGTCCATTTCATAATGAACAACAACAAAATCGACCGGAAAAGTGAAGGTACCAACTTTAACGAAAACATCTTCGGCAATACCAACGGGGTAAGCGAGAGTTCGATTTGCTAGCTCAAGAGTCATCTTTGTTGGTGTAAGGTCGGGTAATGATAACTTTTTCCAAACACTTAATGGCATCAAATTAATACTTGCCCCGAGATCGGCTAAGGCAGTAAATTCTTCAACTTTGTTAAATATACAAGGTAGCACAAAACGACCGGGATCTCCAAGTTTTTCCAGAAGTTCTTTAAGAAGGACTGCAGAACATTTCTCATTCAATCAAGTATTAACAAACTCCGCCATCTTCTCCTTCTTACTAAGCAATTCCTTGAATGCTTTGACAAATTTCGGCATTTGGACAAGTGCTTCAACAAGGCTAATGTTGAAATTCATTTGGGAGATTATCTTCAAATAAGAAGTAACTTGAGCATCCTCTTTAGTGAGCAATTTGCACTTGTCTAACCGAGAAGAATAAGGGATATTGGGCTTAGGTGGTGTAGATGTAGAAGGTAAAGGTTGAGATGTTGATGGTTGAGAGGGGGAAGGTTTTTTCTTGGGTACTTCTTCCGTAAGAGGTGGAGATGGTAATGTAGAACTAGTACTAGGCGTGGAAGTAGGAGGGATAAATGGTGGTGGAGGAGGTGTAGATGGAGTAACTGGGGAAGGGATAGATGGTCCAACTCAAGTTGCTCCACTACGTGTAGTAATAGCACTCGCATTAGCTCTAGGGTTTGTTTCAGTTGTAGAAGGAAGATCACCTTGGGGGCGAAGGGTTTGAAACATTTGAACGAATTTCCTATCCGTGGACTCTTGCATTTCCTTCATGGTTTTCTCATGGTCGGTTAATTTTTATAGAATCAAGTCCATATGCGGATGAGGTAAATTGAACCCTTGTTGTTGAAAACCTTGGTTTGGGTATTGGTTATATGGTTGAAAACCTTGAGGATTGAAACCTTGGTTTTGAAAGACTTGATTTTGCATTTGATAGTTGCCTTGGTTTGCATTGTAGCCCCTCACATTTTCATTTTGTTGAACATTTGCTCTTGGTGGCCCTTGGTTGTTATGAGTGGGTGGGTGAGGTCTTTGTTGAAAACCGGGTGGAGCCAAGTAATTTGTCGAGTTATAAGACAAGTGATTAACATCGACATTAGGCTTGAAATGAACTCTCTCCGTGTTGTGGTAAGCATACACTTCCCCGTGAGATTGATCATAAGCTTTATCACAATTAGCATAAAGTGTGGTCCACCACAAGTTTCACAAGTAATATTGAGAGCATGGGCATGTTGATTAGGAGGGTTATCTCTTAAAACAAGTTATTTTACAGCTGAAGTAAGTTCCTTAAGATGATTGGTCAACTCACTCTCACTGGCACTAGCCATAGTAGCCCTCACACTCTTGGTTTGGACTTTGGCCTTGTTCTCATGATAGCCCAAGCCTCATTCATAGATTTGACAAGAATATTACCCCCGAAGCACTATTTAGTAAATCTTGGTCATTCAAACTTAATCCATTATAAAAAAGTATTAATTTGATGTACCTTTGTAAAACCGTGTTGTTGACACTTCCTTAAAAGTTCCTTAAAACCATCCCAAGATTCACTAAACGTCTCACCGTACTTTTGTTTAAAGTTAATGATGTCATTCCGCAAAGCGGTAGTACGTGAGGGTGGGAAAAAGTAATTGATAAACTTGGTCTCTAGGTCCGCCCATGTTGTAATACTTTGGGGTGGTTCCTTAGCAAGCTAAGTCCGGGCTTGTCCCTCGAGGGAGAAAGTAAAGAGGAGCAAATAAATTGCCTCTTGTGAAACCCCATTGTATTTCACGATATTGGTTAAGTGAACAAACCTTTTTATGTGATCGTGCGGATCATCATGAGTGCGGCCTAAGAAAGGTGTTGCGGAAACCATTTGAATGAAACTGGTCTTGAGCTCGAAGTTATTTGCATCAATAGCCGGAACCACAATCGCATCTTCATTGCTTTCAACATGTGACTACAAGAGCTCGATCATAGGACGGTTATCCATTGTGTTAACAACAGGAGGAGGCTCGATGACAGCAGCTTGAATGGACTTCCTTTTGCGTGAACGAGTACGCATACACCTACACAAGAAAAGAATAGCAAGGAAATAGAAGAATAATGGTTAATGTGAAAAGAAAATATTTTTGGTGCAAAACTTTGAAAAAAGAATGCTTTTTATAGATTTTTAAATGTTTTTGGATTTTTGAAATTTTTAATTTTTATGGATTTTTGAAAAAGTTTGAAAATTTTGCAAGAAAAATAACGTTCAAAGGTGAACGGATCCTAAAATCCAACGCGTCTCTCACAAAAAACCGTTAATCTTCACGAAAAGAGCCGGCAGCGGCGCCATTTAATACAAGAGATTTTACTAAGAGTGAAATCGTCTCGACTCAATTCAAATTCAAAAATGGTTAAAAGTGTGACTCGGTCGTTCTTGGTGTGGAAAGAAAATGTCGTTGAGTAACTAAATAAAATAAAATAAAAATGAAAGTTTAAAAATATTAAACTAAAAATTAACGACTATGAAAATTAAATGACAAAAGTTTAAAATTTTAATAAAACTAAAATTGAAAATAAAATAAAACTTCTTCGGAATAAATCCTTTTTCGGAATAACAGAAAATTTCGGATAAAATTAATAAATTCAGAAAAACTAGGATCTTCGGAAAAATAAGCCTATTTCGGATAAAACCTATTTTTTCGGAATAAAGGGAATTTTCGGAATAAACCTTATCTTCGGATAAAACTGAATTTTCGGAAAAACAAATATATTCGGAAAAAGGGAAAATTCGGATAAAATGTTATTTCGGATAAATCTACTTCTTCGGAAAAATGAACTAAATTAGGATAAACAAGATTAAAAATAAGAAAGGTAGAATGAGAATAATTAATGAAAAGCTTGAAATGAAGATTAAGATTAAAGATTCAAATACAAGATTAATGTAAAAAGCTTGAAAACATGAAAGCAATTCTAGAGAGAGAAAGTAATTAAATACTCCTAAAGCATAAAATAAATCTATCAAAAAACTAACTAACACCCTCCTAATGACATATTAGGAGGGTATTTATAGGAGGAGGGGAGGAGTTGTTGTTGCTTCATCTTTCTTTCTTTGTCTTTTCGTCTTTTAATTTCTTCTTCTTTCTCGACGTTGTCTCGGGATTAGTGGATATGAAATAAAATCGTCTTCTAATTTTCTTCTTTTATTAGATTTGGTTCTTCGACTTCGTTAAACTTCTGTCTTTAGACTTTTTCTTCGATAAATCTTCATAAGAGGCCTTTGACTTCCGTTCTTTTTTCACTCTTGATCTTTTGACTTCGTCTTTTGTCTTTTTCTTTGATAAAAGCCCGTGAAAGCCAGTGTTTTCTTCCTTTTCATCTTTTGGTCCTAAAACACAACAAAAACATAAACCATGCATAATTCCGACTTTTACGACATAAAATACACGTTTTGGCTTGGTTATTATTATAATTAAGGGGTAAAAGGATGGGTGTTTTCACACTTATCATACCTTCTAGGATATGATTAACCAACGAAACTTATTAAAATAAGTATGGAGACTCTTTAGAAACCTTAAACACAATGTATAATCCCTAGAATAAGCCAAGACAATGATGTAACCCAAATAACCCAAGGTATAAGTCACTTAGGCATACTGACCTAAAAACCCATATATTACCCATTTTACTTAGAATCAATATATAGTCTTTTAGGAAAAGTGTACAAACTTCAATAGCATTACATTTAGGTTACAATATCGTCATAATATAAGGTACAAGTACCCTAATGCATAATGTACAACATTTCATTGACTTATAAATTAGGTCAAAATAGGTATTTTTACACTTTAGACATTTTTATTTGGAATAACTTAGTAAAACAAGTGTAGAGACTTCATGAAAACATTAAGGATAATGTAGGATGCATAAATTGAATTTACATCAGTAGCTAAATCAAGAATAATGACCTTAACAAGGATTGAACCCTAGATCATTAGAAACGCTAATCCAGCTAGGTTTTTTTCCCAATTTCACTTCAAACCAATGTTAATATTCAAACCAAAGACCCAAACTTCCTAATTACAATGTGTAAACCCTAATTATACCCTAATACAACACTAATTATATTCCTAAACCCTTAATTACACGAATTACAAAGTTACAAGCCATAGATTTACATCCGGCAAGGTTTTTCCCTAAAAAATGATTCAAATAAGTTTCCCTCCCAAATTAAAACTTAGGATCAAATCATATAGATATTTTGAGATATTTTTAAGTAGGTTCATCACCTACTTGTAGATTACACATCTTTGATTCTATCTTAAACATGACGTGAGCTAGTTTTAACCACATACCTTAAATACTTTTGATCCTAGATTCCATGAGTCATTCCAAGACCTCCTTAGGCATCCTAGCATTACTTAGTCACCTTACTACTGTTCTTACACGTTGCTACACTTAACTTGGAGGCTAAGGGTAGAAAAGAGTGTAAATAGGGACCTTATGCCTCATTTTGAAATCAACCCTCACTTTCAAACTTATACACCTATACATTCTATTATAGAGCCACCATTGAAGTCATAAGAAGTCCTTAGTATCAGTAGCAATCCTTAGAAGAAGTTCAAGAGTTCCTAAAGAGTTGCGAAGAAGATATTATCCATACCCATTAGGAGCCCTAGAATTCTGATTTTCTTGATTGCAAATATCCACCTTGTTCAATAAGTTCTTTTTATGTTATAAGTCTTTAATAAACTTATTTATAATCTAAATAAGCTATTCCAAAAAGTATTGGTTCATATAATGATTTAAAATCGAAGATATAAGCTAAAGATGTAATAAAACCCTAGTTTTGTAATTTTCATGAAATAATGAGTTAAAATCCATTTCAAAAGCTATAGATCTTGAAAAATAATGTTATTATGATTAGAAATATGTTTTAAAACTTTGTTTTAAGTTCCAAGATCATTTGGTACAAGTTTGAGGTTGTTATGTAATTTTAAGCAAGTATAGGGACTAAAACTATCATTTTTGGAACTATATACATTTGTGTACCAAAAGTCTCATTTTACTAAATATAAAACTATAAGGATTGACATTGTTAAGTTTGATACCTTAAGGTTAATATTAGAAGGTTGAAATTGCTAATACTTAAACTATATACTTTAAGGGCCAAAAGTGTAATTAAGTTAAACTTATAACTAAAAAGGATAAGTTTTTTCTAACTTTGAAACTAAAATATATAAAGTATATATTATACTATACTTATCATTTGAATAAACATGTTATGTTAGTAGGGAGATTTGGACTAAAAATATTCCATCTCGATATTACGTTCTGATTGAGTGGTTGGGTTTACGATTTAAAGTGCCCTCGCTCCTCAAACGTTTATAAAATGGCTTCTAAAGTATGATGGCCCGAACAATGATGTGATATTTTAATAACCTATGAACCTTAGGTAAAATCACAAGAGAAATACTTAAAACTTGGAACAAAGACAAAGACTTGATATATATATATATATATATATATATATATATATATATATATATATATATATATATATATATATATATATATATATATATATATATATATATATATATATATATATATATATATATATATATATATATATATATATATATATATATATATATATATATATATATATATATATATATATATATATATATATATATATATATATATATATATATATATATATATATATATATATATATATATATATATATATATATATATATATATATATATATATATATATATATATATATATATATATATATATATATATATACTTGTGTTGACCCAGGTTTGTGAAATCCAGTGTTTGTTTGTGAGACCAAGTTGTTCTTTATGAATGAAATATATCTGATACAACTCAGACATTATGGACATAAGGTGAGTTCATAGCCTTAATAAAGTACTACTTTGTAAATAATTTGAATACCCGTGAGGGGATATATGCTAAATTGGAATACAAGTATTTTTGGTATGCTCCCAGATATTTTTATTGACACTATGTTTACTGCTGCCTTAAAGTCCCTTTTTAATTGTGAACCGCTAATCATTTCTAGAAAATGAGCGCTAATATTGTAAATAGTACTATTTAAGGGTTGACATCCCCTAACCGGGCAAGTCACACTTTCTGGAATGCCAAAGGTTCCTACCTAGGCTCAACGGATATAGCTTATTTAGCTAAACTCAAGATAGTTTGGCAGACTTCCTGCATAATGGCAATTGTTAGTTTCTGATATGCCTAGCAACGGGATAATGAGGGTAGTGCAATAGAACAATTATTATATGTGGGCGAATAACAACCTAGCTCGGAAAAGGATGTTGTATTTAAAATGATTTCAGACCTATGAATTCACTCAAGCATTGTGTTAATTTTTAAGCATATATCTCAAATATTAAAGATTGATAGCATGGAGCAGCACGAGGATGGCATGAAGAGGCACGAGCTTGGAATTATTATTCTAAATTTTTGGAATCTCATATTATAAAACTCTGATTTTAAATGATATATAAAGAAAGTTGATTTAATCACTCTTTTGAGTTGTTTCTATCGTTGTGACTTGTGTTTTATAAAGTAATACCCCAAATTAATGTTCCGTTACGTTAAGGTAAAAATCAGGGTGTTACATATAAGATCAAAACTACCAATCAACTTGTACTATAGACAAATTGAACATTCAAGAATATTTTATGAACGACAGAGTTCGTTTATGTTTGTTTATTTTTTAAGTAAACGAACATGAACAATATTTTATGTTTGTCTAGTTAAATGAACGAACATGAATAAAATTCTTGTTCTTTTAATTATGTTCGTGAACATTCGATTACTAGCCCGTTTATTAGCGTTTATATGTTTGTGTCTTTATTGCATCTTTGATTTATGTAATTCTAAAATTGCTTTATCTAAACAACACATTACTTACAAAACATAAGATTGTGTTAAATATAGTTAATCATTGTAAATTGTATGCTTATCTTTTACGTTCATTTGTGGTGGTTCGTTTATGTTCGTTAGTGTTTTAATGAACGAATATAAACGAATATGAATAACAATTTTTTTACTAAGCAAACATGAAGTCATTGTCGTAAAGAAACTTTAGTGACAACTTAAATGAACACATTGTTGTTAATACTAAACAAGGAAAACTTTTCTGTTACTAACACCGACAACACCACCTAAACACACGTGACTCACTTACAAGACACAAATCATACACGTCCACGGTCCACACCAAAATGGTCACTACCTTGTTTGAAGATGAATACTTCATCTTTAACGCTTGGCACTAGAGACTTAAAACAATAATAGACTTTGAGTTAGCGGCACCATTCAAATTGTTTGAAGATGAATACTCACTTTACAAATTGTTTGTTAAGAGTTTTAAATGCTAATGGTCAAGTAGTTCATGCATGGTCAAGCAGTTAATGACGAACTATAAGTTTCGTCACAATTTCAGCTTGTGAAAAAATATTAATGATGGGCATTTATTTTCGTCACTATATGCTACCATTAGTGACATGAATATGGTTGTCAAAAAATTCGTCACTAAAAGCATTTTTTTTCTTTTAGTGTCAAGCGAAAGCGTAAATTGCAAGATCGTTCTTGTGTATGTCGAGATTTCAAATGCAATCTCTACCTCTTTTTAAGTGCAGACGTCGCCGAAGAAGCCTTATAGTATGTCATCGTTTAAAAAAAGACTAAAAGACACCAACGTGCTTGAGTGAGACTTTTCTCTTTTCACTTTGGGACCTAGGACGATTTCCGCACTCAGTGTTTCTCATAAGACAGAGGGTGTATGCATTTCCACAAAACAAAAGGTTGTCCCTGTTTTTTCTTGACACTGATTCGTTCACTCACTAAAACAACACATATAAAAGGGTTAAAACATAGCTATAGCGAGCTTTCACAAGCTTCCGTGGCATCACATACCCGAGCCACAATGGCTACAAGGATTTCAACGACGAGCAATGCAAATATCGTTTTATCATCAAAGTTTCTAAGAGTTTATGGAATTCCTATGCGTTCGAATTACGGTATGCGTGTCCTTTCTAGGCGGTTGTTTTCCAAAACATAATTTAATCATGTGACGCTATACAACCCACATCGTGGTTTGAACAATCACATCGAAGCATGTCCTAAATGGGGTGGAAAGATTGGTTGCATGGCTCGCTGACCAGATTGATCAGCTTCTGTCGCTGGGAATCTTAATACACTCCATCTGCAAATTAGACATACAATACGGTTTTTGATTTTTCTTGTTGCTTTTAGCTTCTTTATTGATTGTTGTCTTTTCTCATAATTGTTCTCTGTTTCCATCATTGTCTTTTTTCTTGTTTTTTTGTAATTTGATCCCATTATCAGTGACAGTTTTGAACACATTTTAAACCTGCGCCTTTCCTTTATGGTCCAGCTTTTCAGCTTTACACTTGGATCATCAGATGCAGTGTTGTAAATTGGTCATTCATGTCATACGTGCCACCATCTTCATGAATGGTTCATTCTTAAGCTGGGCATACAGAATGGACAACACACTGGCTGCAACCTCTCAGTGGGCACAAGTGTGCTTTTATACTTGATATTTTAAATAAAATATTATATGCAAGCAAAACGTGAGCTGAATATTAGTGGAGGAGAAAAAAAAAATAACACTACAAGAAAAAAGGGCTTTAATGACGAGTGGAAATTCGTCATTATAGAGGAAAAATTCGTCACTAAACCAACTTAATGACGAAAATCAACGTCGTCACTTGTCGTCACTATAGCTCCGTCACAAATAAAAAAGTGACGAAATTAAAATTTGACACAAAATTAATGACGAATTAAATTCGTCACTTAAGACAGTGACAACCCATTTCTTTACTTGATTTCGTCACTAAAGTGGCTAAAATCGTCATTATTTGATAATAATGGTGACGAAAAAAAGGTGTCACTTAATGAGAAAAACTAACGAACGTTAACGTCCAATACTGACGACAACTTCGTCACTTTCTAAAATCCTAAATATCCAACAAATGTCAATATGGGGCAATTTGTAGACTGAAATGTACAAAAAGGTATAGAGATATGCTTGATCCATACATCGTCAATATTAAGAAATTACTTGATCCATACGTCAAACAATTATTCAGCTTGTACCATACGTTTCTAACAAGATATAAAATCCTGCTAAACTATTCCTACGAGTGTATTATCCTCCATTTAAACTACTACATGTGCGGATATTATCCTCCATTTAAACTTAAACTAAACATCATTTCGAGCTTCATCATAATCTTCTCTAGCTTCTTCATAATCTTCGGAATTGTCATCCTCCTGCATAAAAATAATAATGTCAGAGCACTTACAGTCTGTAATGTATGATCTGCAGTAGGAGGTGAAGTGTACGACAATGCACCTAGTTTTAGGCCAAGTTTCCTAAGAAAAAGTTTTATGTGATAAAACTTACAGTCTGCAATGTATGATCTGCAGTAGGAGTTAGAAGTTGGATAACGGGTCAAAATGGGGTTGGGTCAAAACATGTAGGTTAGATCGTGTCGTGTCGACCACATAATCAGTATGTATTTAGCTGACATGTTCCAGGAAATCTCAAAGAGATACACTTGCATTTATTCAGGAAAAAAATCTCAACGGAGAATAGTAGAGAAAATACCCAAATCTTAGCAGCCTTCTCATTAATCATTGCCTTCTTCTTTTTTACCAGTGAGCCATCTTGTACCTTTCAATCGCCGTTACTTCTTTCCCTCGTTTCTTTTTCTGCTTCAAATGATCGTCAACAGTTATAACCAAAGCAGATAATACTGTTTTTAAATTGCACTAGTTTTTCTATAATTGCCTAAATGTAAAAGATAAAATTCTCATCACGCTTACCGCGAGAATTCTCCTTGCAACTGATTTCGTGCCAACAGTAGGAGGGACCTCATTACAAGCTCGGTTCTGCTTATTTATAGTGCTCATTTTCTGCGAGATTAAAAGTAAAAGAATAGGTTATTAAATTTTATATGTCAATGTTTACATATTACAACATAAACAAGAACATATCACAAAATCATTTGAAATCCGAGTGTTCCTAACATGTAAACATATGCTAGCTGTGTCTTAATAGCACGTGCCATAATCCGGCATGTTGGTTTGAAATCTTAGTGTTCCTAAAAGAACATAGCACAAAATCCAATAATATATGATCAATGTTGCTGCAAACTTGTTCTATTAAGTTTGTCCTAAATAGCTTAAACATATATAGATGGCTCGGATATATCATGAAAACTCACGATTTAATCTTTCCAAATAGACCGATGGCTCATAAGACTACAACAAGAGGCATGGGAAATAGACCAAGGAAGACCAATGATCACGGAAGAATACTTGCCAAAGAGTTATTCACTGTGATATCAAAAGTGCTAACATCCTACTCAATGAGAATTTCAGTGCAAAAGTTTCTGATTTTGGGCTAAAAATAAGCCCTGATAATCAACAAAACTCAATTCTTTTCACCAATGCCTTAGGAACCATTGGATATTATGATCCTTTGTTTATGGAGACATACTGCCTAACGAATACTCTTATGGGGTAGTCTTATTTGAAGTCTTGTGTGGGAAACTATGCTTTGAATATAGCTCTTTTACTAATACACCCACACACACTGTCACAAACATACACAGATTGACAGAACACAGACACTCGATCAAATAATCACCAACTTAAAAAAGTGGGCATATGAAAATCAGATTGATGGTAATAAAATGCACCATATTACATATTGCCTATATAGCAAATCAGAAAAACGAAAACAATCGAAGAGTAGGTTTAGCCTTTTAGGCTTCCAGCTATTAGTTTGTAAGATTCACACAACCAGTAAATCAAGCCTTATTAGCAGCAAGTACAAAACACTATATAAAGAACCTAATAAAAAAAACTGACAGGGGTGTTTCATTTAGCTTTATTTTATGGCTTGATGGGGTTGTTTGAACATGGATAAGTTCATAATTCATATTCCCACTTTTTCCGCTTTAGAGCTTATCAAGTTGAAACTATGGCTTAGTTAAGTACATACACTCAACTTAATAAGATCATACGTAAAAAAATGGTTGGTGAGCTTTTGCCAATTCAAAAGAGTCGATATGCCGAAATATATGCAAACCCAAACACCCCCTACATAATATTTAACCAAGGATATGAAGTGTCTTCATCATGTAAATCACTGCAAACAGACCATAAATACGCTTAGAAACATTTAACCAAATTGTTCAGATACTTCAAAACTAGTTAGCCCTAAATGTTGAATGAGTTTTACTCAGCCGTAGCCCTTGATCTGCAAGCCTGCTTATTGTTTTAAGCAGATATATTAGTAAGGGGGTGTTTGCTTAAGCTTATTTGGCTGTCTTATGATATACAGTAATTGAACTATTAAAAAGCTCATAAGCTCAAAATTGTGTTTATGAGCTTATCAATGCGACTTTATGATAGCTTAGTGAAGCTCATAATCACAAGTTAATAAGCTCATAATCACAATATTTTAAGCTTATGAGGTTTTCAATAGTTCAATAAGCACATAAGCTAGTCAAATAATCTCAAACAAACACCTCTTACTTTATAATGTAGACATCTCACATTAACACAAACACTAACTTAGTTTCTAGAGACAAGTCCTAACTCCTAACAGCTTATTAACGAAACTGTAACTCCCTTACACAAACCATAAAATACATATCAAACGAAACATACGGACATATCAAAGTGCTGGGCGGAGTAATCAGTCAATAGTGGTGGTACACTACTTCCATTGATGAAATATGTCGATTTTACAAATTTTTCTAGTATTAATACATTTACTACATTTAGGATTCATTATAAGAACTATACGGCACACAGTACCAAACTAATCAGAAAAGAGGCTATCAAATCGCGCTTTAAGATAGTGTCGGGCGGATTAATTTGCGAATAGTGGTGGTACCCCGCTCCGATTGATGGAAAATGTCAATAATACGCAAACTAATCAGAAATGATCCTATCAAGTAGCTTTAATAAAAAAATCACCTCGTGCTTTATAACATAAGTGTCTCGCATCAACGCGAACGCTAAGTTAGTTTCTAGAAGCAATTCCTTACACCTAATTAACCAACCCCTAACTAACCCTAACTAACTTACACACAACATATCAATAATTAATAAGCGAATTAATAAAGGTCAATTCATAGATAATTACATATCCAAAACGATGTCGTTTGGTGAAAACGGAACTTATCTAATAAAACGATGTCCAAAAGGATGCTTCTAACCTATCGTAATCACTAATTGAGTCAAATAACATAACAAAACTTCATGTAAACACTAATTGCACCAAATTAAACAGTAACAGGAAGGAAATCAAAAATAGTAACACTTACAAAAACCTTCAATCAAAAGCACACGACCAACCGCTACAATCGCTAACCGTAAACGTACAGCTACAACCGCTAACTGTAAATCAACAGCTACAATCGGTAACCGTAAACCAATCGTTAATCAACAGCTACAATCGATGCACATGAATCGACACATGAAAGTGAATGAATGAATTTATGAGATTGGTTTAATTGAGTGGATAATGGATAAGTTTACATGATTAGCTAATTTTAAAAGAATGCATCTGTTGTTAATAAACATGAATCGATTTATGAGATTGGTTTAATTGAATGGATATATTTGCTCGTAAATTATACTTGTACGATTCGTTTCCTTAAATTTTGTTGACAGGTAATTTCTAACATGAGGGTGCTGATGACTGAAGATTCAAATAATGTTGTCAGCAGTTCGTTGAAAAGGTATGGTCCCTTCTAAATAAGTCTGACTCTGGTCCATTAAAATATATGACGTGACGATTTTAGAGACCTGGGTTACGTGGAGCTCTTAAGTACAAAGGTAAAAGACTAGTTTCGAATCGACTCAAACGTACATTCCTATTCCAGTAAGAATATAATTACCTGATTAGATGAACAACTTGAATAGAATGATAAAGAACATGTCGTGGTTTCTACTTTCTTGGTACCGAAGGGCACGGCACTCCCTGCAACAAACAAGTGAGGTTAAAAAATAACCAGAAAGATGCGAATTTAGATTACAGGAACAAGATTGGGAGTTATCATATGTTCACTTTGCTATCATACCTTTGCTCTACGCCTATAGAACAAGTTAAACCTGCATGCACAACTGCTTGAAGTGTTTCAAGGAAAAGATGTATAGTCTCGTCAGATACCTGCAATATAGAAATATAAGCATTTCATATGTCGTTACTGATAGAAATGAAACAAAATGTCATACTAGCTGTTTAAGAAGTTCTGTAAGTGATGAAAACAGAGCCAAGATGTGAGGCGTGGTAATCCTCTATTTGTGTCAGGTAAGAGTTGAGAAACTGACTGGCATGCACCAACTTTGACTCTCGATTTTATTTTCACTTGACTTGCTAAATAAAAGCACCAGCATGTGAAAAGGCAAAAAGACATGATGACATACCTTAAACAAAAAAAGGCCCAAGAAGGGCGACACCATTTACTAGCGAAGAATCAAGGCCTATCTCTTCCTTTGCTTCTCTTGTTGCGGTGTCGGCATCATCTACGTCATCTTCATCTGCTTTCCCTCCGGTTAACGAAACTTCACCTGCACTCATAATTCAATAAACATATATTTATTGGCTGGAATTGCTTTGACAGTATGATACTCTTGCATTTGACGTACAAGGGCATTTGTCATCCAGTACACATAAATTGCATATAATATAGATTATAAACAAATGGTCGTTTTCTTAGAAGTATTACATAAATCTAATCATATGCAGGGATAAGCGATCATGATTCACTACAAACTAAAGCATACTATCATAGTAACGCTAAACTTTGATCATTCGAAATGACTGAAAACGAATAAGCCCTTGCCCTATAGAAACTAGGAAAGCTCATGTACTTCTAAAATACAATGTATATTTCGTAACAACCATACGCACGAAGAGCCTCTACGAAACGAAAATTGCATGAAAAATGCTGATGATTTTGCTACACATTTAATCGAACACTTGGTATGCGATGTTTTACCAATCAAAATTCCGATTAATTAAGCAATCGAATAAGCTAATCACCGTAAATAAACACAAGTTTCACCCGAAATATCACAGAAATAACGTCAAGATCAATTAAGCAATCAAACAAGCTAATCAAATAAGCTAATAAAACAAGCAGATCAAATAAACTAATAAAAAAGCAGTCAAATAAGCTAATCAAATAAGCTAATCATATAAGCTAAACAAAAAAACAATCAAATAAGCAAATCAAACAAGCTAATCAAAAAACCAATCAAACAAGCTAATCAAAAAAGTTAATCAAATAAGCTGATAAAAAAAGTAATAGAATAAGCAAATCAAACACAAAGATGATAAATAACCTTTTGATAAATTTAGGGCAAAATAGAATGACAAGACGGTTATGGCGGAATGGCATGATTATGTGTTTTAAGTGTGTGTAGTTATGGCGGACTGTGTGCGAAGGAAAAGATATCGGGACTGGGCAATGGGTTCTGTTTTGAATTTATTGATATGACAAAATAAGTCCCTATACTTATGAGTTTTTGATAAAAAGAAAAAAAGAAAACACTTATACATTGGGCAGAAAAATAGGGAGTGACGAATTTTTTCGTAACTAAGCATACAAAAGCTCAATGACAATTAAATTTCGTCACTAGAAACGTAATAGTGACAAAAGTAAAGTCGTCATTTAATTTTGTCACTATATGGTCATGTTAGTCACGAGATTTTTTTGTCGTCATTAATATTTCGTCACTATAGGCCATTTTTCTTGTAGTGTAATGTGCCCTAGCTTTACCGAGCAAACTTATTACTACCTCTTAACGATTTAATGATACATTCGGAGATAATTTATCATAGCCACAAAAGTCTTACAATTACAATTATTTTAGAACACAAAAACTTAGTCATGCAAACAAATTCATCAATCACATTACAAAACAGTACTATTTTATTAATCTCCAAACTCGTTATATAGGTAGCTCGAAATCGCGCTCGTGGGTTGCACCGCAACATCTCATTATTTTATAACCGTTGTTTCGAGTATATATATAATATTTTTCAAAAAACAGTTATATATTAATATTTAGATAAAAATGATTTTATAGTTAGTTGTTTATCAGACGAGCCACGAAGCTATTTATTACATACGTTGATTCACACTAATGAGATGATGTGTATGTTTGATACTCTCTAGCTCATTGGTTTTAAGATCCTCGAGACTTTTCTAGTCGAGTGTATACAAAGTTCTTATTTGATGCTCTCTAGCTCTCTAACATAGTTCTTACCAAAATATCAACGCTGATTTATGTTTGAATTTAGAGAGAAGATCGCTTACATTTTCATTCAACTCAAATTGATAGTCTATACGTTATTTGGTGCCTATGGCGATACTAAAACCATATCCTCTTCTCCCCTAAGAGGCCTTCAAAAGACCTAATCTTCAATGACATTAAGTTATATTCGTTCATTTGGATCTCTAGTAGATGTAAAAGTACTCTTTCAATTGGATAGAGTGGTTTGACTACCTTTGTAATGCTCTATCCCCCTCTTGTACTCGTATCTAGCATCTTGCTAGTTCTTTTTTAATAAAATGCCGTTCCAAAAAAAAAAAACATATGGAACAAAAACCCACAACTTTTTACTTACTCTTTTGCATGCTAGAAAAACGTCATTAAGTTTTACACTTTTATTTACTTGAGCAAAAATAGACTATTAGCGACTCTTTCTTTTACTTACTTTTTTTAGTAGGATTTAATAAAAATATTTTTTGTGACTTTTTTTAATAAAAAAAAAACTTTTAGCCCATGTTATTACTTACTTTTTTATAATTAATTTATTAAGCAAATTTATAAATTTTGTAGTGCATATGTGTTGTCTTTCACGTTTTATATCTTGTGTTAAGTGTTTTCATTACACTATTTGACATCCAAGTTGGTTAGGTTAACATAGTTAAAAAATGTAACCAAACAAAGGAAAACAACAAATGTTACCAAATTTGTTTGATTAGTTAAATGAATTTAAGCTTCTCTCAACCTCCACACACAAACTTTTCGAAACTTTCTTTATCCGATCACTTTCAGCTGTTTTTCCGGCGGTCGGCTACGGCCGGCCGTCCGTATTTTCTGTCATATTTTGTAAATATACCTTCCTAACTCTCACAATAATATCCCATTGCTTTAAGATCTGTCAATTCTCACTGTCGCCGCTCTCCATCCGGTCACCGTTGCTCCACCGCCTCATCCCTTCCACATTACTGATGGCTTGCTGTTGCACTGGTTTTGGATTAGATTTGTTTGGCTTTGGTTTAGCTCTTTTAGGTAGGGATGTTAGGTTTTATCATCTTTGTATGTTTTGTGTACCTTTGTGTACTTTTGATCCAAGCTACATTTTCATATGGGTGTGTTCGCGAAAAGCTCACATTGGTGATTCCCCCTCACCCTTGTATTGTGTTGCTATCCCCGTGTCACAACCTTTATGGTTTATGTCTTGGCTTGTTTTCAACTTGTTACCATGGCTACTTTATTTGGCAAATCAGTTTCGATTTTGCCTTTATGTTCGATGTAACTTGTTGTGTACAACTTTCCTCCGTTTGTGAGGAGTGATAATGAAATCTATGTTTAAAAAAAAAGTTAAAGGAATTTAAAAAGTTCTAGTATTAAGATCTTATCGTGTCTATTGATATACCTTAGTTGCTGATTCAAAAAGGTAATTGTTCATCTATTTTCTCTAAATTGAAAATTGAAAATTTTGCTAAATGAAATAAGTGAATATTTTGATGTTTAGTTGAACTAGAACTTTTTGTCATTACTAGCTTTAACAATGGTCTCTAATAACCTAAAACAACTACTAACCTTGACAAACCTAAGCTAGATGAGGGCGGCCAGCACCTTAAAACCTACATTATATCATGTCTACCATATGATATAATGGGTCAGGCGTTGGTTTTCCTACAGTTAAACGACCATAGCTTAGTTCACAGCTTTGGAGATCAAATCAGCCAAACAAAAAGTCTAAGCTTTGCTTTTAGTTTGGTATATTTTGCTTTTAGTTTTATAGTTGATGTTTCTCTAAAATTTGCTTTCATTTGATATCCGTTATAATTAACTAAATGTTAATTTAGTTTATAGTTTTTGCTCGAGCTTTCGTGATTGTTTATTTGGTTTTTTGTTTTAGCTCAAGCTTTTGTGATTTCCTGACTTGAACTACGAGAGAGTATTAAAAATATACATGTCAAAAGTCTGATTGTGTAAAACCCGCATAAAAATAACATGAACAGTACATTACGTAAAAACACGAATAAATAAACTCTTTCCATTTATAATGTACGACACGTGTCACGAACATTAAATTACAAGAAATATGTATATCATTTATACACGATTTATAATTACGTATAATATTTAAACACTCCAAGAAATAAGGCACGACTTTTAAAACACGAACACGTACTATATACGTTAAAACGCGAAACGAAAACGAAAACTATATGTATGTATGTTGGGCTGGCGTGTAATACAAAATAGAAACAAGAAAGGGCCTTTAGGCCCAGCCCATGATGAAAAATAAAAACAGGGAGTAATCTAATACCTTCATTCTTTAGTTTACAAAAAAAACCCTAGCACACAAGGGTGGCCGTCGGTTTTGGAGTCAAGAACAAGGGGAAAAAGTGAGTTTTGATCATGGGTTATTACGGGCTCGTGTTCGTAGTCAAGACCTTAACAAAATTAAGGAATGGTAATTTATCTAAACCTTTTACCTTTTTATTTAATTCATGTTTTAAATTGTTTAATCAATGGTTTACATAAAAACATGATCATGTCATGACAAATCAATAAGGGGTTCGGGTTTTGTTTGGTTTTGGCTCGGCAGCGCCTAAACGGAGAGTCAGGGGACTTTCGGTGGCTGTTTTGCACCACCAGCCGAGACCCAAGAGGGCTCGGTGGGGTTTTGTTTCGGGCAGTGGGAACCACCGGCTTAAGCCAGTGGCCACTTGGTTCGAACAGTAGGAGTGCAAGGCAGGACAGGGGGAACCACCAGCTTAAGCCGGTGGGAACCTTGACCACGGCAGTGGCAGCCGACGGCTGCGCAGCCACCGGCCACCCCCATAGTCGCGCTTGTTGGCGGTGGTTAGTGTTCGGGGTTTGTGTTTTGGGTTTTCGGGCTCAGGAGATTTTAACATGTTTTGGTTAAGTTAATTAATTAAATTAAATTTCATGATTTACTATTTAATTTAATTAAAAACCATGAACTTAGGTATACTATTTATAATAAAATAATACATGTTTTAACCTAAGTATAATTTATTTTGCTTAGACTAGAGTTTGATTAATTAATTATTTTATTTATAATACATGAACTAATAATTAATTAACAATCCATGACTTAGGTTGTTTTATTTAAAATAACAAAACATGTATAACCTAAGTATTTTATTAGACTTAATTAAATTAATCATGACATAATAAAATTAAATATTATAAGGTAAAGTTTATTAATATATATATCATGACACATTATTAATTATTAAACCATACATTTTGTTAATAATTAATAATCACCTTAACTTATAGTATCGTTTAATAAACTTTATTAATAATTTATCATGACTTATAAATAAGCACTAGCATATATTTTTAGCTTATTAATCAAGCTTGTTTCTATTTATGGAAACTTTCTATTTCAGGAAACTTACTCTTTTTAGAAACTTTCTATTTTTAGAAACTTACTATTTTAAAATTTTTCTATTTTTGGAAACTTTCTATTTTTTGAAACTTTATATTTTTGGAAACCTGCTATTTTTAGAAAGTTACTTATTATTATACTACAAGTATTATAATACAAGAATACATGAAAATATGTAATCAGAAAACATGTAAAACATGAATAATAGATTATACCATTTAAAACAGTAAAACATGACAAGAACATATAAAATAAGTTAAGAACACAGGGCCAGTAACATACTCAGTAATCAGACAACTCATACATGTCCCTCATTTATGTAGCACTTGTGAAGTCGGAGTAGTTCTTTCCGCTATCATCTTCATTCATTACTGGACATAAGGTACGGATATTTCGTCCTTTAGTATGGACATTCTCTTCCTTATTAGGATTCCCCATTTGCAGCGAACTGTTTTCCCTAAGTATTTGTTTTATATGTTTTGATTTGCTTATGTTTAGTTTTAAAGGCCTAAGACATATACATGCATGCCATGTTACCTAGTTATGGAGGTACCATAACCATAACACTAGAGGCACCAGTGTTATGACTTCCCTAAGGCAGAGTGATTGCTCGTGGCGTCCCTTTTCAGTTTTGGCCATATATTATATTCTCATGTGGGGCGTATGGGTGCATACTAGCTACATTTTTTATAGGATTTTCATGGTGAATGTGGTGTGTGCCTTGCATCCTTCACAAGGAGTTGATACCTCCTACCCAGACTAATTTAATTAGAGGCATCCCCTATAATTACATGATGAGGTCACTCCTCCAAGTATTCATGTACGGTGGAACCTCATGACCTATATGGGCTATTAGCTAATTAACTGTAGTTTTCATATAAAAACATAAGTATTTTCAAACTATAAAACAACTTTTATAAACATGTTCCAGATTATCTAGAACTTATACATTTCCGCTGCTATTAGTCTTATTAATGTTTCATCATTCATACTATGCCATATATCCGTCCACTGAGCGTTTTGCTCAGTCGTTACTTACCTTTCCATGTCCTAAAATGGCAGGTACCAAAGGATAGACTTTAGCATTTGAAGGACATGCATAGGATGAAAGCTGTCTTAGACTTCTTCTCCTTTTGCCTTCATATACTTATGCTTGTTTGGACACTTCTTTTGTCCTTCTCATTTCATTTACTTTACTTATGTTTTGGGCTTATGTTTTGGGAACCGATGTTTGATTTCGGTTTTCCCTTTTGGTCAGGTATGTTTTAGTACAAATTACATTGCATGCTTTGATGTCACGCCATAAATATACGTAACGGTCCACCTATCAAAGTTGGGTGTTACAATTATGGTATCAGAGCCTAAGGTTTCGACCTGTAGGCTCTAAAACTCGACATGTGACTAGTGGGTAGTCACTAGGAGCTTCCTAAGCCGACGCTTGTTATTCAACGTATTGATATTTTCAGCGCCTTGATGTTTTAACCATGATTTTTTCCTCGGAATTTTTTTTACTAATATTGATTGAACAACCGACATCCATACTTAATTACATGTCATTGTTGTATGCATCATGTTCCTTGAGAACTTTGGCTAATATGGACTGAACCACTGTAGTTCATACTTGGTCATACGTTTTCTGTTAAGTTTTGATAGTTGATTTTCACTTATTTATTTTCATGTGATATTGTTGCAGGTATTTTGACTAATTAATGGTTGGTACAGGACTGACCATATTTAGTCGCATGTGCTTTTTATTCGAATTTTGTTTTGGTGAACCGACCCATAGGCGTTCATCCTTACTCATGTCAATTTTGTTTTGTGAAAAGACCCATGGTCGTCCACGCCAGCGAATTTTTTTTTCCAGATTTCATTTCATTATAGTCATATTTCTTTCATGTCCCCTCAATTATTTGTTACGTTCCTTATGTCAAGAAAGTTTTCATACTATCATGGTTAACTTCGTTTTCATGCTGAGTTTGTTTTATGCTCCTTAATGTTAATTTTGTTCCATATTCCTTCATGATGATTTCGTCTTCATGTTGATTATGTCTTACGTCTCTTATGTTGATTATGCTTTCATCATGTTGATTATGCTTTCATGCAAGACATCGATGGATTTCATTTAATCCTGTTTTTATGATAGTCATCGTTGGTTTTCATTAATCATGCTTTCATGCAAATCATCGTTTAATTTCGTTTAACCACACTCTTAGCGTTTTCTCTATGCAACCCGAATGAGGTCTATGCTGGAATTGCTAGGCTATCATGATGCTCATTCTAGTTCAGTTTTCTAACCTCTTAACCAATTAGTTTCCTATAAAATCATGTCAGATGATCGATCCCATATCGATCATTTAACGTCCATTCAATGTGTACTCCATGTACCGTATTCCACGTGTACTCTATGTACCGTATCCCACGTGTATTACATGTACCCTAATCCATGTGTATTTCACTTACAATACTCCACGAGTATTCGCTAGTCGATTCTAAATCATCTCATGCGTATTCCACTTGTTGATATTCTACAAGATGCTGATGCCGCTCATAACTTGGAGATGTTACTAAATGTTAATGTTGTTGATTATTTGGAGATGCTACGAGATGCTGATGTTGTTCACAACCGGGAATTCCTACAAGACGAAGACAAAGGCGTTAAATCAAAGCGATCGGACGTGAAGATGCTTCAACGCCAGATGATTTCCATCACAATACATGTCCCTATCTTTTAGTTATATGTCACACGTCATTCAGTTGTCTTTTCAGTCATATGAGTGAGAACTGGTACCAGCCGGCCACTCAGCTTAATAGTTACATGAATCACCGTCATGAGAATTACCATCATGGAACTGACAAACAAGACGATAGTAACCACTACTGTGACAACAACTACTCTAGCGATCAAAGCAGAACACCGGTCACGGACGTGATTAGAAATACAAAGGGTCAGAAGTCTAGCTGATCCGCCAATTCTGGCATGATAACCTAAGAGTTTCAATTTATTTCGTTTCATACCTTGAGACACATGTCAAGACATCAGTCAAGACACATGTCTCACGTATATTTTCTGAAGACACATGTCAAGACATCAGTCAAGACACATGTCATAAGCATATTCTCTCAAGACACGAGTCAAGACACATGACTCACGTCTATCTTCTGAAACAGCCCTAAGAAATTCAGGGTACCCTCTAACGGTATATCCATTTTGTTGTGTCATGTATTAATCAGGCCACAAGAATTTCAGTACCATCATCGGCGTATTATTCGCATTTTGGACACGCAGGATTTGTCCGACGTGAGACAGGCAGAACACATTCAATGACATCTGTCACGACACTTTCATTTCTTGATTTCTTATTTCATATATCCGCGACCATAAAAGATGCTATTCGTACCATCCATGTCTACCAAGATATTCATTTCATTCTAATGATAAAATCCAATCTGCTAACGCATTTCCTCGGTCAGATGCGAGTTAATTATGATTCTGATTATGGACTATGAACAGCACATCATGCTACGACTGGTCGCCCTTTATATCAGATTATGTACAGTGATGTTCAGGCTCCTGAATACATTCAGAATGGTTTTCCATCAAGAAAATCTTTACAAATTATCTATGCTTTATAGGCACGTGTTTGGGGTTAGCCCATGGCTGCGAAAATTTTCTAGCTATCATTTATGACACGACTACTGAAGTTCCTTTTTTTGCATAACTAGTCGATTATTCCAAAATCTTGCCATATAAATTACAAAAGAACCTTCACGGAGAAGGACAGTAACATGAGATTATGTGTCGACTACCGTCGATTTAAACAAATCACCCTTCGTAACTGTTATCCTCCTCCACGTATTGACGACGTATACGATCAACTACAGGGTGCTAAGAACTTATCCAAGATCGACTTATGATCATGCTGCCAGCATTGACGAGTGAAAGAGCATGACATTTCCATGACCGCTATTCGTACACGACTTGGTCATGCTAAATTCATGATTTTTTTAGTCTTATAATGCTCCAGCAGCATTATGGACTTAATAAATTGAGTTTCCGTGAACTCATAACAAATTCATCAGTATTTTCATCGATGACAACCTGATATTCTTTAAGTCTAAGAGAAAGGCACGAATACCATATTCGCACTACGTTACAAATCCTACGGCAGAAGAAATTTCACCTCAAATTTTTCTAGTACAAATTCTGGTTGATTTCAGTGACACGTCGAATCACATTGATTCTCACAGTTAATCTTACTATAACTCAGCTTATGCGTAAAGGTGAGAACCCTACACTATACTAGGTGTTCCAGAAAATCCTACGCTAAGAGAAGTCTAATTTCAGAGACTCGTGGTTTTCCAAACTTCTATGTATCCAGTTTCTATGGAACAAGATGCAGTTATGTTAATATCTAATTGCCTGACATACAAGCAGGTTAAGATAGAACACCAACATACTAGTAGTTATTTCCACTTGAAAGACTTCTCGAATGGAAGTGGGACAAGATCCTCATGGATTTTGTTCCCAGATTGCCGCAGGCTCAGAAGAAGCATGATGTTATCTGGGTTGTTTTCAATCGTTTGACCAATTCTGCAAAATCCTTTCATCCGCAAGGATTTCACAGTTAGCAGATTTCAGACATCTTTCCAACCAAAGATCGTACGATCACTTGGCCCTCCTTCAGCTATCAGATCTAATAAAGCTTTACGCTCGTGGGAATTATTAAGTTCACGTCCTTACTTCATTTTATGATTTACTTTTCATTTCCACATTCATGACATCGTTCACATTCATGACCGTATTCTGGCTTACGATTTATGTTTCATATTTCGTTCTGGAAAGTTTTGAAGAAGCTTGGGAGACCAGACTCAAGTTTAATAAACTTTCCATCCTCAGACAGACGTTCAACGTCACATTTCACGTCTTACCTTGTATCGCTGGTGTTACCTCCTCAGTTATCTCACGTTCACGATATATTTTACATATCATGTTCACCGACGTCTCTCAGATCGCGTTCATGATATGTTACACGCATTTCTGTGCACTAAGTTCTCTCATGTTACACTCACCATATCTCCACATATCACGTTCATAATTGTTCACGTATCACGTTCACAATTGTTCACGTACTACGTTTCAGTATGTCTCGCACATCATTGCTCAAACGTTGCTAACGTCAGCTATCCAGATTATTTTGCATCGTAACGTTGCATTTAACCATGCACGTTAACTTTCATCCACTCAATCAGATTCATGAGAATTTATCTTATGTTGATGAACTAGAAACTTTTTCGTACCGTCAAGTCAGGATCATGAAGACCAGGATTTCTACTTCGTCAAGACCTTGTAGGGGAACCGTTCCGGGCGGGACGCCACTTGGAACGTAGGAGTCCATCCGAACTTTCTACCCACTTTTTCGTCCAATAAGTAAAATATGTTTCCTTTCACTCATGCCACGTTCCATGTCCTTTACAGTCATGTTGGTTCATGTCCTTCCCAGATTACCATACAGTCATGTAAAACCCGCATAAAAATACCATGAATAGTACACTACGTAAAAACACGAATAAATTAAAACTTTCCATTTATAATGTACGACACGTGTCACGAACATTAAATTACAAGAACTACGTATATCATTTATACACGATTTATAATTACGTATAATATTTAAACACTCCAAGAACTAAGGCACTACTTTTAAAACACGGATACGTACTATATACATTAAAATGCGAAACAAAAACGAAAACTATATGTATGTATGTTGGGCTGGCGTGTATTACAAAAGAGAAACAAGAAAGGGCCTTCAGGCCCAACCCATGATGAAAAATAAAACACAGGGAATAATCTAATACCTTTATTCTTTAGTTTACAAAAAAACCCTAGTACACAAGGGTGGCCGCCGGTTTTGGAGTCAAGAACAAGGGGAAAAGTGAGTTTTGATCGTGGGTTATTACAGGTTCGTGTTCGTAGTCAAAACCTTAATAAAATCAAGCATTGGTAATTTATCTAAACCTTATTCCTTTTTATTTAATTCATGTTTTAAATTATTTAATCAATGGTTTACATAAAAACATGATCATGTCATGACAAATCAATAAGGGGTTCGGGTTTGGTTTGGTTTTAGCTCGGCAGCGCCTAAACCGAGAGTCAGGGGACTCTTGGTGGCTGTTTTGCACCACCAGTCGAGACCTAAAAGGGCTCAGTGGGGTTTTGTTTTGCTCAGTGGGAACCACCGGCTTAAGCCGGTGGCCACTTGGTTCAAACAGTTGGAGCGCAAGGCAGCACAGGGGGAACCACCGGATTAAGCCGTGGGAACCTTGAACACGGCAGTGGCAGCCGACGGCTGCGCAGCTAGCGGCCACCCCACAGCCGCGGCTGTTGGTGGTGGTTGGTGTTCGGGATTTGTGTTTCGGGTTTTCGGGCTCGGGAGATTTTAATAAACATATTTTGGTTAAGTTAATTAATAAAATTAAATTTCATGATTTACTATTTAATTTAATTAAAAACCATGAACTTAGGTTATACTATTTATAATGAAATAATACATGTTTTAACCTAAGTCTAATTTATTTTGCTTAGACTATAGTTTGATTAATTAATTATTTTATTTATAATACATGAACTAATAATTAATTAACAATCCATGACTTAGGTTATTTTTATTTAAATTAATAAAGCATGTATAACCTAAGTATTTTATTAGACTTAATTAAATTAATCATGACATAATATAATTAAATATTATAAGGTAAAGTTTATTAATATATATATCATGAGAAATTATTAATTATTAAACTATGAATTTCGTTAATAATTAATAATCACCTTAACTTATAGTATTGTTTAATAAACTTTATTAATAATTTATCATGACTTATAAATAAGCACTAGCATATATTTTTAGCTTATTAATCCAGCTTATTTCTATTCATGAAAAATTTCTATTTCAGGAAACTTACTATTTTTAAAAACTTTCTATTTTTAGAAACTTACTTTTTTTGAAAACTTTCTATTTTCGGAAAATTTCTATTTTTGGAAACTTTCTATTTTTGGAAACCTGTTATTTTTAGAAAGTTACTTATTATTACACTACAATTATTATAATATAAGAATACATGAAAATACGTAATCAGAAGACATGTAAAACATGAATAATAAAGTATACCATTTAAAACAGTAAAACATGACAAGAACATATAAAATAAGTTAAGAACACACAGAACCAGTAACACACTCAGTAATCAGACAACTCATACATGTCCCTCATTTATGTAGCACTTGTGAAGTCAGAATAGTTCTTTCCGCTATCATCTTCATCCATTACTGGACATAAGGTACGGATATTCCGTCCTTCAGTATGGACATTCTCTTCCTTATTAGGATTCTCTGTTTGCAGCCAACTATTTTCCTCAAGTATTTGTTTTATATGTTTTGATTTGCTTATGTTTAGTTTTAAATGCCTAAGCCATATACATGCATGCCATGTTACCTAGTTATGGAGGTACCGTAACCATAACACTAGAGGCACCAGTGTTATGACTTCCCCACGGTGGAGTGATTGCTCGTGGCGTCCTTTTTCAGTTTTGGCCATATATTATATTATCATGTGGGGCGTATGGGTGCATCCAAGTTACATGTTTTTATAGGATTTCATGGTGAAAGTGGTGTGTGTCTTGCATCCTTCACAAGGAGTTGATCCCTCCTACCCAGACTAAGTTAATTGGAGGCATCCCCTATAATTACATGAGGAGGTCACCCCTCCAAGTATTCATGCACGGTGGGACCTCATGACCTATATGGGCTATTGGCTAATTAACTGCAGTTTTCATATAAAAATATAAGTCTTTTCAAACTATAAAACCAGTTTTATAAACATCTTCCAAGTTATCGAGGACTTATACATTTCCGCTACTATTAGTCTTATTTATGTTCCAGTCATTCATACTATGCCATATATCCGTTCACTGAGCGTTTTTCTCAGCCGTTACTTTCCTTTCCATGTCCCAAAATGGCAGGTACCCAAGGACAGACTTGAGCATTTGGAGGACGTGCATAGGATGGAAGCTGCCTTAGACTTCTTCTCCTTTTGCCTTCTTATACTTATGCTTGTTTGGACACTTGTTTTGTCCTTCTCATTTCATTTACTTTACTTATGTTTTGGGCTTATGTTTTGGGAACCGATGTTTGATTCCGCTTTTCCCTTTTGGTCATGTATGTTTTTGTACATATTACCTTGCATGCTTTGATGTCACGCCATAAATATACGTAACTTTCCACTTATCAAAGTGGGGTGTTACAGATTGTGAGTTTCAGTCTACTAAGGTTTCATTATATATCCGCCTCCATACTTATTGCATCGATAAAACATAGCACCAACATGGATTATGATTTAGCACTGATACTCTTGTATTTTGAGTGCAAGAAACTAAAATATAAGATCAAAATTACCAGTACAACTTGTATTGTAAATGAACTGAATGTTCAATGAATATTTTATGAACCGTTCGATAAAATGTCCGTTTCTGTTTTTTATATTTTTTAAGTGAACGAACATGAACAACATAAACGAACATTAATAACAATTTTTCTTACTAAACAAACATGAAAAAAAATTGGTTTAAGCGATTATGTCTGTCTGTTTATTTGGCTAAATTTTCAAAGGTAGGGGTATCATTCGTTTACATCTCACATCCTCCATACCTTATTTTGGCGGGATTGAGTATCGTTGTTGTTATTTATGTTGATGTATTTATCTGGCAAAATTAAATAAACGAACACGAGCAAAATTTTGTTCGTATATGTTCGGTTCATTTAGAGGCAAATTTACTAGTAATATTTATAGCATGGTGTATGTATTTGATTATGATGAAAGTATTCAATATTTTTTCCATCACATTTTTCAAAATTTTATTGTACTTCAATAATTACACCGGAGATTACCAGTAATAACCTATGTTGATTTTTATTACTGAATTACCAACAATCTTTAGTAAGTGAATTTATATAGTAAGTGACCACAAACTTTATCATGTTTGTAGCCGATAAAATTGGACATCAAGTGGTCGTCCTACTTGATTATTAGCACATGTAAATTACTGTCAGTGACTACTTTGCCCCTTTGGCGTCGAGCTCCCGTGACAGAGAAATAGTAGTCAAGTTTGGTATGTTATATAATTAGTAACGGTTGTGACAAACCCATACATATGACGAGCTAGAACCCACATTCTCGCAGAAAACTATAGTGACAACTTAAATGAAAACCTTGTTGGTAATACTAAACAAGGAGAAATTCTCTTTTAGTAATAATGACAACACCACCTAAACACATGAGACTCGCTTATAAGATATAAATCATACACAGTCCACACCAACATGGTAACTACTTTGTTTGGCGATGAATTCCTCTTTTAACTCTTGGCAACACTTAAAACCATTAATGGACTTTGAGTTGGCGGCAGGGGCGTATTAGAACTGGTAAACCCTATACCGAATTATTATTAATGATCAAATATAAATACATCACAAAGTCTTTCACAATAAGATAACTAACTTGGGCTAAGCCCGATAGTAAATCATAATAATCTCATGGGCTATGAATCATTCGGCTAATACTCCCCCGCAGTTCCAATGGGAGGTTGTCAGACGTTCAAGCTGGATGTTCAACCTAGCTCTGACACCATGAAAGATTTTGTATTGCTTGAATGTTTTGTGTGATTACATAATGAGGATTGCATATGTATTTATAATGAATACATAGCTTTGTAAACAAGCTACTCTAATCCTAAACCTAATGGGCCTTAAGCATATAGGCTTGGGCCTCGTCTAACACTCCCCTCGCAGTTTGAATGAGAGGCTTCTCGACGGAAAAACTAGAACACGTGATGAAATATCTTTCTTCAATCATCATTTTTGTCTTTGTTGAGACAGAAGTATAATTGTATTTGACGTCATAGTTGTTTGCTATTTGCGGCTTCCTCCTTTGCGTGGCTTGCTTTGCCTTTAGGTAGGAGCGACATTTTTTTACCAACTATTTTTGTAAAATGGCAATGAACTCCGACGAGAAAACAAAAAAATAATGGTGATTGGGGAAAAACATATTTGTTGATTGTATTGGAGATGTGTTATAACCGCTAGGGTTTTGGAAGCTATGATTTATTCGATAAAAATGAAACAAATTATGAAAAAGTGAAGCAAAAAAGGAATTAAGCGGGATCTCTCCAAATCATCGTCACTGATGATCGGAGGACAACTTTTTTGTGATGGGTTGTACCTAAAGATCCGATACCATATTAGCATTGGTAAAACCCCATACCAAATTATTAATGATCAAATATATATACATCACAAAGTCTTGCACAATAAGATAATAATCTCATGGGCTAAGCCCGATAGTAAATAATAATAATCTCATGGCCTATGAATCATTCAGCTAATAGGGCGGAGCATAGTGTAGACTAGGGAGGATTATGGCCCCCTATGGTTTATCATAATTGCACTATATACCCTTGATTTAATGTATAATTCATGTTTTAAACCTTAAATTGTTTTTATAAATTATGGTTCGGCCTTCGTAAGTTCTATGACTTATCTTTCGGCCCTCCTGAAAAAATTATTCAAGCTCCGACACTGGTTGGCGGCACCATAAAAATTGTTTGTTGGTGACCAAGCATGTGGTTAGAGTTTTTGAATGTTAATGGTCAAGCAGTTGATGTATGGTTAAGAAGTTAATGACGAACTATGAGTTTCCTCACAAATTTCAGCTTGTGACAAAATATTAATGATGACAATAGATTTTATTCATTAAATGGTCCCATTACTGACAAGAATATCGTCACAAAAAAATTCGTTACTAAAAGCATTTTTCTTTTAGTGTTGAGTGAAAGAGTAAATTGCAAGATGGTTCTTGTGTTATGCCAAGATAGCATACACATACTCTACTTTTTTGTAAGTGTAGACGCCGCCCTGAGAATCCTTATAGCATCGTCGTCGTCTTACAAAAAAGACTAAAAAACACTTTGCCTTGAGTGATACTTTTCTCTTTTCACTTTGGATAGGACGATTTGCACTTGAAAGTCCCAAAATACAAAAATTGTCGAAACTATATCTCGTATAAACACGAACAAAGAAATATTTTTCAAACGAGTAATGCTTTATTAAATGTTATAAAAAACGTATTACAAAGTGCTATGAATACACCCGTTGAATGACAATAAGAAATGAACCCTAGAACGAGTAAACTTGATTCGAGCCTCAAGTTTACAAGAGAACCTATGAGTCGCTGGTAGACAGCTGAGGGCTTAGAGGTTTCAGAGGGAGAAAGAAACTTAGATAATTTATCCAAGCACAAGGTTTGAATAACTCTTATTTCTCCCTCCTATTTATAGTGGTACGAGGTTTCTTCCTTAGTGGGAGTAGTTGATACATGTCATCTTCTAATTGGAAGAGTAAAACGTATTAAATGCAGGTCTAAATCGAGACATGCCTTTAAGCTACTTTAGGTGAACAGTTTTGCCAACTGTTCACCTTTTGTCCCACTAGGTCGTACTAGGCTTATCTTGAATCTCTTGTTTTGTCCCGCTCAAAACACTTTGTAGATTCTCCTGCCTAATCTATAAAGGATCAGACAAGCTTTGCTAGTATAAGACTTCTGGGGTTCTAAGTGATCTATGAGTATTGTCATCTCAGGGATCCTTGGACACCAGCACATTCCTTCTACATTCCAGTTATTCATAATCGTTGGTGAGTGTAACTTCAGATTATCTTCGACTTCTCTGACGTTGTCTTTGACTTGAATGCTCTTGGTGTGCCAGCTGAGGCTTTGCCTTCTGCTGGTCTGGTCTCTATCGCTGGTCCTCTCAGCGACCAGTAACACTTAGTCTAGTTTATACAAATCTAGACTGGTCCACAGTTAAAACTTTCATTGGCCCAACAATCTCCCTCTATTTGTTTACAAATTATACTAAGTCTAAAATTATTGTAAGTGAGTACACAGCTTCTTCTTACACATAATTTAACAAACATACATCAGAGTTTTATTAAACATAAAGAACCTAACCTATTACAAAGACACCCAGAGGTGTAATAAAAATAAAATACAAAAGGTTCTCCAGCCATCGAGGCCTTGGTCACAGATTCTCTGTGCTTCAACTTTATCAGCTCTAGAATTAATGATCAGCTCAAACTCGAACTCAAAATCATTGGCTAGTTTGCAGTTCCTTAGGATGCCCTGTTTGAGTCTGATGAGTTCGATAGTTGAAGCCAGGTGTAGTTCATTCATCCTTTGAAAGTCGTATTCACAATTGCCATTCATAAAGACCATTCCTTTCTTTGGTTCGGAATAGACTTGTCCACCTATGGGCTTTGTGATCTCCTTTGGAAGTACAAGGTTTCTGTACATTCCATCCACAAAAACATCATCAGTGACTAGTTTCTCTACTAGAGGCCTCATTGGGGTTTTTCTTTTTCTTTGTTCTTTTGTTTGTTGTTGTTGTGATAATTAGGGAGGCAAAGGTAGTTTCAACTTCTTAGCAGTGTCTCTTACCCAGTTGAGCTTAGCTTGTATATTTTTCATCATCTGGGCTGCACCAGGCCCAGTCTTCTTTTGGGCAAGAGACAATACTTCTAACTATTCAAAGAGACCCAGGTCTCTGAGTTTGAAGTCACTGATGACCTTGTAGTTGGTTAATTGATTATCTCTGTATAAGGTCATCACCAACTTTTTATCTTTATCAGTGTAGCAGGTGTACTTGGTGATTTCCCAGGCTCAGCTCTTTGGTTCACAATCCTCTCATACTCCTTTTGAAGGTTTCTCCTCTTGGCTTCAAGTTCCTTAAGCTTGTTCAACTGAGCTTCCTTTATAGCAGGTGAGAGTAGTTTGTTCAGAGCCTCTTTGCTCTTGAGTTCAGCAATTGTGATGTCATCCAACCGTTTTTGTTCCATGATTTGAGCCTTTGCTTCCTCTGGGGTTAGTGGTGGTTCATCTACGCTTTTGAACTTGTTTAGATCATAGTGTTTGGTAGTGGATCCTCCTTCTTCTTGCAGGGAGTGCAAGGTTGTTATTGGCTCTTCAGTGGCAATACCTTTACCTTTGTTCTTTGCCACTTTAGTGATGGGTTTGAAGGATCTAACTCGGATTGGTGAGGGGATTGGTGATATGATAGGTTAAGTTGTGTGTTTTAGTTGTTTAGGTATCTATTCCCTCTTAGATGGAGCATCAACTTCTTCTTCAGAGGTGGAGGTAGCAGAATTCTCCCCCTCAGGCACAGTGCTAGAAGTAGCTGTGTCTGATCTTGCTTTGTTGAACTTAAGGAATTCTTCATGTACGAATAGACAGATTTCCTTAAGTTCTTCTTGTAATAGTTCTTGAAGAAGTTTCCTGGAAGGTTCAGAAGCCTTGGCAATGGCTGCGACATTTGCCTTGACCGCTGTTGTGAGAACTGATGGCATGTACTACTGTAGACTTTGGTTTATGACTACTGGAAGTTGTGTTTCCAAGGCATTTCCCAGTAGTTACGGAAGCAATGATGTCAGAGAGGATTCCACAGATGAAGTTAGGGAAGTCTCTAAGTTGGTGGTGAGTTCTTCAGCAGCATGGGTGAGAGTTTTGATTTCAGAGAGGAGGACATCATTTGAGACAATGGGCTTAGTGATGTTGATGTCTCCCCTCTGAACCCATAGAGCCTCAGCGGCCAATTCTTGGACATGTTTAATCCTTGGAACAGGGACTGGCTTGAGGTCCTGCAAGTATTCCTAATGTTTCCTTGCCCCTATTTCCATAACATTTGACAAGGTGGGGAGTGGTATAGCTTGATGTTCCCATAGCTGCTTGGCAGCAAGTTCTTGAATGTTGGTCATTGATGGGAATGGAATGGGCTTCAACTCAGATGCTACTTGGTCATCATCAACATCCATGTCTTCAAAGTCTGAGATGGTGAGATCATCGTCAATGATAAAGACTTCATCATTAGGCAAGGAGTCAATGTCTGACATGGGAGTGAGATCAACAGCAGAGGCCTCATCATTGTCATCATCAGCATAAGAGAAGGCATCATTGTTCTGCTGTTCCTCATGAAGATTAAAATCCTGTTATGAAATTTGTTAGTAACCAGTGAGTGAATTGAGAATGAAGTTATAGATCGCCATTCGCTGCCCCTAGGAAAGCTGGGTGTGATTATCCAGCCCCCCTAAGGATTTCTCCTTGGGACTCTGTTGATCCTTTTGATTGGATCTATATTCTGTTAAGAACAAGTATAGTAGTTTGTAATCAAACTAAAACACTTTGAGAACTCTTACTCAAGCTAAATAAGTTATGCGGAATCTAACTTATAAAGCACAGAAGAACAGAATTACGTTTAACTATTCGATTCTCTTATTAATCGACTTGAATGAGGTACATGAAAGACATTGTACCTATGTTCCTTTTATAGAGTAAGGAACCCTAGAAACCTTAGAATATTCTATAAAGATAACTATATCACAAACGATATATTATCAATATTCTAACTATTAAAGTATATCACATAAGATATACTCTAACTATAACTATGACATATCTTATACAAAGATATATTCGTCCTAATCAATAAAGTAGTACTTACTTTATAAGTAGCAGTACTTACTATGTACCGCGTTAACACTGACGTTACTTGAAAGATACTAACGGTACTTCAATAACACTAACGGTACTTGACACTTACAAATACTTCCCAAAAATCCTCCCCTAAACAAGAATGATAACTTGTTGTCTTCTTGTTTCTCTTTGTACTGGATGTATTGAAAATACATGTCTTCAGTCTTTTCTTCATCCTTGGATTAAACTTGGTAATTTGTATTTGTATCCAACTGAATGTAGCCAAACACTTCAATGTAGATCTTCTTCTAATAAGATAATCTTCAAGCATCATGAGCATCATCTTTGTCTTCAACTTATGATCTTCTTGTGTCTTGTAAACATTCAATTTTCTTTGCAGCAACAATAATTGTCTTCTTGAGTTAAACCTATGAACTCTGAATCATGAACTTCAGTTTTGATTTGATAAGACAAAACTTTCTAAGTATCTTTTCTTGAATACTTATTTGCTTGCAATCTTCATACCTAAAATAAAACAGTTAACAACAAAAACCAATCTGTATTGGCTTCATGATTTTTAGCAAATCACCAGCTATCAACGGATTTGATATATTCTTTACTAGTTAGTCGTACACTCTATAATAGCCAATACTCTATTCATAAAGAATAAGGTATAGTAATAACCCTACAATTTTTGGTAAATTGTCAACCATCAACGGATTTGATTAAGTCTTTACCTACTACCGTTTGTCTAGGACTAGCCAACTCTTTGTCTCGAAACAAGGTGAGTCAGAACCATATAGTTTTTAGCAAACTACCAGCTTTCAACAGATTTGAGAAGTCTTTACCACAAACTGTTTGCTTATGGACTAGCCAGTTCTTATGTGTGTTAGACATGGTGAACTGAGAACCATTTGTGAAGTGTGACTGAAAGTCAAACACTTAAGGCTCTTTCTCAGCTTCTTCCTCATCTTTTAAATCCTTGATTTGTTGTTTAACCATTCTGATCAACTCCAAAGCATCAACAGACTCTTCTATGACTTCCAGTTGTTGTTCCAACATTCTTTTCAACAATCTTTGTCCAAATGGATAACTCTTCTCTTGTAGCATATAGTAAGTAACATCATCTATATCTAAAATATGCAATCCACATGACCTATAATGTCTCTAGTAACTAGGAACCTCATTCTCTAATTCCTTCAACATTTCTTGATCACAGTTGTGTGGTTCATACATGAAGAGCAATTCATTATATAATAGTGATACCTTAGTTTCACCTACACTGGCTTCTTGAACTAACATGAAAAGATCCTGAATATCTTGTTTGTCAAGAATATAAAGAATATCTTCCAAAAGTCTGAATATTCTTGTTGTGCCATCAGTTCTTTGTATTCCATGACCTTTCAGTCCTTGATCCATAGAGTATATCCATCTAGCAATAGATGACCTCTTTCCAAAAATCTTTGTATCAATACATTAATCTTCAAATTTTACTATCTTCAAGTACTTTTTCAAGCTCTCGTCATCATCACTATCTTCTGTTGTTGATTTAGCCTTCTTGGCTTTCTGCTTCCTCTTTGTTGATCTTTTCCTCTTAACACCCTTGGAGGTTCCTTCAAATTCTATTGAACCTTCTTCCAAGTTTCTATGTATCGTTTCTTTAGTATGTACTGTTGACTGTGTATGTACTGGTTGTACATTTTCAGTCTTGACAACATCTTGAGCTTTATCTCCTTCATTCATTCTTTGAGCAGTCTCTTCCTCTTTTGAACTCACCTTCTCCTTTCTACTTTTCCTCACATATGTGGTCTTGATAGGTGGAGATGTAGTTGTAGGTTCAGCAGTACTTGGCTCAATTCTAGGAGCACTTCTAAATTGCCTTTGTTGTTGCGGATGTCTTATAGCTTTTTCAACAACTATCCTATCTGCCTTAGACCCAATCTCAACAAAATTCAATTCAACTCTTTTATGTTCTTCATACAAAGTCCTGATTTCTTCAAAGTTCTTCTTGACCAGCTGAGTATGAGTGAAATGCTTAACTTTCTTGATGTGTCTTCTTCTCTACCTCTGCTTGTTTTGCTTTCTCAACTGAATTCTTTTCTCTTAAGTCAAGAAGTATTTGGGCTAAAGTCTCATCCTATCCAAATAGAGTTTGACTTTCCAGTAAAAGATGATCACCAACGGTACTTGCAGTCGGCTTAGTTGGCTTAGCAGTACTTGGGTCTTCAACAATGTCAGCAATACTTGTAGTCAGCTTAATTGGCTTAGCAGTACTTGGATCTTCAACAATTTTGACTTCACCAGTATTAGACACACTTGTTTCTTCAATCACTTGTGTATCTCCAGATACCCTTTCTTTCACTGAAATTATCCTTTCAACTTACACCTCTTCAGTCTTGTCTGATCCATTGCTCACTCTTGATCTTGACAGTACTTGCAAAGACTGTTTCTTGTGAAACCAGATTTATCTTTGTGGTTGTGGAGTTAAAGATATAGGAAATTAAACATTAATCTCCTCCATCTTCTCATAGAAAGTACTCCAATTCACTTGAAGTTGTAGGGATTGAGGTTGTGGTGCTGGCTAATTTACCACCATTTCTTCAATTTGTGGCTCCTCATGAGTAGGTTGTGGTTCTTCCTGTTGAAACTCCATGTTTGTAGGTTCATCCACACCAGTCTCTAAACCAGATCCATCTTTATAATTCCCAATGACATCATCATCTATTTCAAAATTGATGTCATTTCTAGAGACCCTTGTTTGATTATCAGAAGAAGGTATTGGTTCTTCATAATTCCTCCCTTGTTTGTTTGCATTCAGTTGCCTTTTCTTGTGGTTTATGAACCTTTGCTTTTTAAGTGCAGCCTTCTAAATAGACCTATTCTGCCTCATCCAAGGTGATACTTTATTCCTCAACTTGATTAGGCTAGCTTCTAATTTAGCAATTTTCTTGTCTTGAACAAGTTTTTCCTTTTGCAACACCTATACCTGTTGGGACAAACTAGTACACAAAGCAGTTAAATTTGCAACATCCACCACCTCTGGTACCTGTGCTGGTGGTGAACCACTAGCAGCAATGCAAGCAGCAGGTGTATGGATCATCTCATCAGTATGTGGTCGAACACCAATATTGTGAGAAGAAGATTAAGAATCTTCTAAGGAATGGGAACTCTGGTTAGAAGGAGTTTTCTGAGAAGCACTAGCATTACTAGGTTCCTCACCTTCTTGGTTGGCAGGTTGGGCTAACATATGAGCAAACAATGGTGTAACAGTTCCTGTAAAGGCATTGCCTTGTTTGGTCAAGAAAGAGAAAGTTCTCTTTGTGAATGTAGGAACATCCCATGTATTAGTTAACTCTGGTAGGTTAGGGATTTGGTCACTAACTAAAGTCTGAATGAATCTAGGATACATTAAAAACTTCTTAGTTCCTTCCAAATTCCTAGTCATGCCTTCAAAAATTAATCTTGAAAAATTAAAAATATTGTTATTTGCTAGACAAATACCAGCTGATGCCAATGCAACATGAATTTGATCAAAAGAAGTACTTTTAGAGCTCAAACACTGAATAATGGCATGAAAAAGCAATTTCCATTGAGGTGAAAACAAAGCTTTAAAGAAAGTAAAACTTTCCCTACCACCCTTATAGCCCATGGCTGCAAGGCCATCATGTATCTCTGTATTATTAAGCATACTAAGTCTATTTTCATCATTTAATCTCAAACTAGCTCTTAGCAGTACCTCAATTACATATACATTTCTATGATTTACCCTAGCCTTAATGCAAGGTTGATCAATCCGAGTACCTAACACAACAGTGTTCCAAAATTATTCAACAATAGGAACAGAGACAATGGGACTTACAGTGAGTGCGAAACGAACATGACTTCGAGATAAGAATCCAAGAATCTCATGGAATCCAAGAGAGTCATCATTCAAAGCAAGACTCGCAACCAAATTATGCTTAGAGATCACTTATAAAGCAGCCATTAGTATCTTTGATGAACGAAAAATTAGAGAGAAGGTTATAGAATCAAGAGATAAAAGAATATTAGGTGAATCAATTGTGTAATTGGAGTAAGTATTTAAGTAAATAAAAAACCCAAGCGCGAAGAAACCGCCAAATTTACAAAAGAGACCCTTAACGGTACACGGACATGTAGCGGTACATGGAACATACTCGGTACTTGGACTTGTGCTAGCGGTACTTGGATCCATAACGGTACCTCACAATTTTGACCAGTTCATGCATTTCACTATCATAATAACCTCTTTTATCTTATTCTATCAACCTGCAATCACATCAAAAACACAAAAACATAGACTATATAATAAAAATTAGCATATAAATTATACAGCTGTTATCTCCCCTCAACATATGCAGCAGTCTATTGGTTGAGCATACCAATATGTGTCACCATGAATTCAAATCTCTTTGCATCAAATGCCTTGGTCAATAAATCAGCTACTTTGTTGTCTGTATGAATCTTCAAGACTTGAATAAGCTTCTTGTCATAGGCATCTCTTATGAAGTGATGTCTTATTTCAATATGCTTGGTCTTGGAGTGAAATACCAGATTCTTGACAATGCATATAGTACTTTCATTATCAATGTAAATCTTGGTGTTCATGAAGTTGAACCCATAATCCAACAACTGATTTTTAATCCAAAGTACTTGTCCACAGCAATGAGCAGAAGCTACATATTCAGCTTCAGTTGTAGAAGTAGCAACAATGGTTTGCTTCTTACACTGCCATGATATGAGTCTTCTTCCTAGGAATCCATAATTAGCTCCAGCATAATCACTATCTGAGTAAGCTTCCAATTCAAAGGTTGAATCTCTAGGATACCATAATCCTAAATTAGGTTGACTTTTAAGATACTTAAAAATCCTTTTCACAGCATGTAGATGTGACACCTTTAGATTAACTTGAAACCTTGAACAGGCACACACAGCAAACATAATATATGGCCTGGAAGCAGTAAGATACATCAATGAACCAATAATTTACCTGTATAGATGAATATCAACATTTTCACCATGTTCATCTTTTGACAAAGACTTCTTAGCTTCAAAAGGTGTGCTTGTACTCCTTGTATCCATACATGAAAATTTCTTCAAGATTTTAGCAACATACTTATCTTGGCTGATAAATTTTCCGTCATTCCTTTGTTTGACTTGTAGTCCCAAAAAGAAAGTAAGTTCACCCATAGAACTCATCTGAAATCTTCCTTTCATCAAAGCCTCAAACTCTTCACACCATGATTTCTTGGTGGAACCAAAAATGATGTCATCAACATAGAATTATACTATAATAATATCCTTAGCATTCTTCTTGATGAACAGAGTTTTAACAATGGTCCCTCTCCTATATCCATGCTCTAACAGAAAATTGGATAAAGTTGCATACCAAGCCCTTGGAGCTTGATGCAGACCAAAAAGTGCTTTGATAACCTTGTAGACTCTGTTGGGGAACTTAGGATCTACAAAACCTGGAGGTTGTGAAACATATACCTCCTCTGAAATAGTACCATAAAGAAAGGCACTTTTCACATCCATATAGACTATAAAACCCATATATGATGTAAAGGCCAAAAATAACCTAATGGCTTCTATCCTTGCCACTGGTCTAAAAACCTCATCATAGTCTATCCCTTCTTCCTGTCTATAGCCTTGAGCAACAAGCCTTGTCTTGTTTCTCACAACAACTCCTCTTTCATCCTTCTTGTTCCTAAAAACCCATCTAGTACCAATAACTCTCTTACCTGAGGGAAGATCCACAAGAATCCAGCCCTTTTGTAGCTCAAATTGTGTTAATTCTTCTTGCATGGCATCTACCCAACTTTCTTCATCAAGAGCCTGAGAAATGTTTTTGGGATCTACTTGTGATAAGAAACAGGCAAACAAACAATGCTGAGTATCCTTATGATTAGTTCTCTGCTGTTGTTTGACATAACTCACAAGTGCATGAGTTTCAGTATTGGCTTGAAGTTGTCTTCTGGTTTGCACAACAGACTTGGGATTTCCAATAATCTATGTAGTAGGATGGTTGTTGTTGACTCTATGAGTAGGAATAGAACTGACTGGAATTTTAGTTTCTAAATTGTTGAAATCAGTTACTACACACTGCTCATCATAGGAAGCTTTAGAGAAGATTCCTTCAGTTGGACTAGCATACATGTCTTCATCGTCCATAGCTTGTAAAATATCTTCTAATGAATCAGCAGACTTTGCAGACTTTGACTTAGCAGTACTTACAGATGAGGTACCGCTAGGTGTAGTATGTACTGCTAAGTGTTGGGACTCAAAAGATTCTTCTCCTGAATGCTTATTATCATATGTAGCATTCTTTTCTTGATCTTGAAGCCTCTGAAACTCTTGGGAGGCTTGATCATCTGTTGATGGCATAGTTTGCTTCTTGGGAGTATCAGACAAGGGAGTGATAGTAGGCATACTAGGTACATAGATGTGAACATCATCATCTGATGAAGAAGCTTCTTCTTGAGTACCTGAATTAGTTGTACCAGACTCCTCACCTGCATTGTTAGTTTGACAATCCTTTTGCACAGAATAGTAATCCATGGAATTAGTTAGATAATCTAAATCAAACATCCAAGCATAACCTATTCCTGGGACATTAGGTTTATTTTCTAAGAAATTAACATGGGCATTTTCTTCAACCTTTTTAGATGCCAAGTTGTAAATCCTATATGCTTTACTTTGCAATGAATATCCTACAAGATATTCTGGATCATATTTTCCATCAAACTTTCCCAAATGATCAAGAGTATTTAGTATAGACACATGACACCCAAAAGGTCTTAAATGACTTATGGTTGGCTTAATACCAGTCAAAAGTTCATAAGGTGTTTTGTTTTGAGGCTTGGTTACTAAGACTCTATTTAACACATAACATGTAGTATTGATTGCTTCTGCCCAAAATGTATTTGGCAAAAGAGAATCGGCCAACATAGTTCTAGTAGCCTCAATTAGTGTCATATTATTCCTTTCAGCTACTCCATTTTGTTGTGGAGTCCTACGATTACAAAAATTGTCTCTTAATTCCTTTAGACCTACAAAATTCATCAAATTCAGCATTCTTGAATTCTGTCCCATTATCTGTCCTAATGATTAAGACTTGCGTAGTGAACTGCTTTTCAACTAAAGTGATAAAATCCTTAAGTAATTCATTGGTTTCACTCTTAAGAGCTAAAAAGAAAACCCAACTGACTCTACTATAATCATCAGCTATGACTAGACAAAAGGTCTTATGACTAATGCTTCTTACAGAAACTAGACCAAACAAATCCATATGCAAAAGTTGAAAAGGCTTTGTCATAGTATTGACAGTATTGGTCTTACAAGAGGCTCTATGTTGTTTACCTTTTTGACAAGAAGCACATGTGAAATCATTTTGAAAAGATTTGTTAGGTAACCCTCTAACCAAATTCCTATTCACTAATCTGTTAAGATTCTTGAAATTCACATGACCTAACCTTTTATGCCATAAATTAGACTCATCATAAGAAGCCTTAGCTAGCAAACATGTAATACCACCTGTTGGAGTAATAGTATGAAGATTAAAGGTGTACATATTATCTTGCTTGGGTACTTTAAGTAGTACTTGAGATTCTTTAGGCATCTCAAAGTCTTTGGACAGCACCAAGCAGTCTGTGTCTATGAACAACACCTTGTTCTTCTTATCACACATTTGTGACACTATTAAGAGATTGAATTCATTCAATTCTTTCACAAAAACACATCTTCAAATTCTAACTTCCCTGTATTGATTTTCCCTTTGCTAGTAATTCTACCTTTGCTACCTCCAAAGGCTACTGGTCCACCTCTGAATTCTTCAAATTCAGCAAGGAAATCTTTATTCCCTGTCATGTGTCTTGAGCATCCACTATCTACTATACCTTTATCTTTCAATTCATCAATTAGATGCCCCTGCAAATAAGCAAAACTTATTAGTTTTTAATAGGGACCCAAGCCACATTTGGCTCGGATCTTGTGGGACCTACACACTTAAGAGTCTGTTCAGAAGCATTTCCAGTAATGTTGCTTTTGCTGTTATACTTCATGGTTTCAGTTATGTAGTCAAAGACATAGGGTAACTCTATGTACTCAGACTTCTTTGCCTTAAGTACTGCTTTAGCAGTACTTGCTTTAACACATGGTTTTTCTATTTTAGTAACCCACATTTGCACTGGTTTGTTATTAGGCTTACTTCTAGATGTTTTGGCTTTCTCAATAACATTCTTATAAGTCTTGGGGAACTTTGGTTTAACAAACTTTGAACCAACGGTACTTGAGTTTGGTCTAGCAGTACTTGCAGTTCTAGACTTGCCGGTACTTAGTTTACCAGACATCAAAGGTACTAGACCTTGTTTCATAAGTACTGCTCTTGGAAAAAAAAATTTAGTAGAGTTATTTTTAACCTTTTTAGCTACCCCTTTTTAATGATCAAACTTAGGTTTGTCATCTTTAAATCTCTATTGCCTATTAACCTGTGCATTTTCCCATTACTGTTTCTCATGACCTTTTGTGTAGCCTTTTGTTTTACAATTTTATCTTCATGCAAAGTACAATCTTTGATAAAATGACTTAGATTACCACAAACATAACATCCTTTTCTTCTCAAAGAAGACTCAAAAGGTTGTTTTAACTTAACTTTCTCAAAACCTATCCCATCCCTCTTGGTTTTATTATGTTTTACATCATTTTCCAATGTCTTGCTAGGAGTTTTTACCTGCTTGGCAGCAGAACTAGTTTTAGACTCTTCAGAAACAAAATTGTTCATTATAGGTGGATAAACAATGTTCTTGGTCATAACAGTGTTATCTTCAGACAAAGTACTAGAGTTTGAAGTGTTAACAACATTTGGTTCTTCTAACTCTATACTTGTATCATTACAAGGAGGCACGAAAATTCCTGACAATGGTGGAGGAACTGCCTTCATTCCTTTAGCATATCTGTCATTTTTAGGTGTATTATCTGACTCACTAGAACTATCAAAAATCCCCTTTGATAAGTCCTTGTCAATTAAAGTTATCCCAGGTTGGTCCTCAATATATCCTAGGCTTGACTTATCATAATACTCCATTTGTGAATTAATTAGTTTACCCAATCCTTTAGAGGACTTTTGCCAATGATTAATCACTTCCCTTTCATTATTAAGACTGGCTTTTAAAGCTTCATTTTCTGCTGATACTTTCAAAAGTTGTCTTTCAAAAGCTTTAATTTCCACATCTTTTTCCCTTATTCGAAGAGTTAAAGTTCTTATTTTCTCTTCATAGTTTTGCTGACCCTTTTTATACAAAACTATATTTTCTTCTAACTTAGCAACATCCTGTTTAAAAGCACTTAGTTCTATAGTGCATGTGTTGACTTTTTGATACTGTTCATCTAGTTCTACTTTTAAGATATTAAATTTAAGAACACATTCTTTAGACCAAGGATGTACCTCAGTATCTTCATGTGAGAGAGCCATCAAACCAAGCTCTTCTTCTTCTTCATCTTTAGTCCAGTTCACCACTCCATCTGCAGTCACCAATGATTTGGTTCCTTTAGGATTCCCGCTGTTTCCTTTTGGAAAGCTTTCAGTAATTCTTGGACTGGTTCTATAGCTGTTCTTGGACTTTTGACTGCTACTCTCAGCCTTGTCTCTAGTGCATTCCCCTTGCAAAGTGCCCATTCCTTCCACAGTTATAGCATTCAACTTTAGACTTGTCATATCCTAATGGCTCATTAGGATCAACAGTCATCTTCCTTCCAGTCTTCTTGAAGAACCTATTGGATCTTACTGACACCATAGCAGCTTGCCATTTGAGATCCATCTCTTCAACATCAGCATCATCCATCTGGAACAAGTCATTGAGTGTTAATCTTGTCCTGTTGTCTTGTCCATCAAAGAATGAGAAGGCATCATTATCAGTAAACAATGGTGAAGATCTTCCTTGTGTATTTTGAGAGACTATAGGGCTGCCTTAAGTACTTTGTGGGTAAGTACCGCTTGTAAGTCTCTCAGCGGTATTTGTGAAGTATGTACCGCTGCTTAATCCACTAGCGGTATTATGAAAGTAAGTACCGCTATTACCTTCTGATATAAAAGCCAAGTCAGACTTTGTTGTTGTTGCTGCCTTGGTCACCTCAATGCCTTTTACATCCATCTCGTACGCTCTAAGATTGTTGTAGAGATGATCAAAAGGAATTTCATCCAGATCATCTCTTGTGATGAAGTGCATATCCATTGCTTTTCACTCTTGTGGAACACTCCTTAAGAATTTCAGATTAGCTTCTTCATTGGGAATAATTTGTCCATAAAATGCCAATTGAGTAAGCAGCTTACTGAACCTTCCATAGCCAACATGGATCCCTTCTATACTAGATATTGAGAAGTTATCGGATTCTTGCTTTAGAACAATCTTCTTTATCTTCTTAGATTTGTCATTACCTCCAAATCTAAGTTTGATAGCCTCCCACATAGCCTTTGCATCCTTATAGTGATGAAAGCTAGGTAAGATGTCTTCTGAAAGAGCCATAGCCAAAGCAGTTCTGGCCTTTCTTTCTTTGATCTCTGCTTGTACCTCCTCACCAGTCACAGTGGGTAAAGCATAGCATGTACCATCAGGCAACCAGTATAGCTTCTTAGGTATATTCCCATTCTTGATAACTTGCCACACAGTGTGATCTGTGTGATTCAAGTAATGTTCCATCTGCATAGCATATGTCTCATAGTTGTCACCTTTGAGCACTGGGAGTTTGACAGCATAAAGAGTATGAGAAGGTATTGTAGTTGTAGAGGTAACTACAGCATTCACGGCTTGAACACCTTGTGCTGGTGCAGGATTCGCAACTTGAGGTTGTCCCTGTGGTATTGGATCGGGATCTCGAATATCTTCCAAGTGAGGGTCATCACCAGGTTGAGACATTGAGTTTTAGTGTGAGTGGAGTGTTTGGGGGTGTGTTCTTCTTTTTCAGAGTTTCTCAACAAGCTCTGATACCACTTGTTGATCCTTTTGATTGGATCTATATTCTGTTAAGAACTAGTATAGTAGTTTGTAATCAAAATAAAACACTTTGAGAACTCTTACACAAGCTAAATAAGTTATGCGGAATCTAACTTATAAAGCACAGAAGAACAGAATTACGTTTAACTATTCGATTCTCTTATTAATTGACTTGAATGGGTACATGAAAGACATTGTACCTATGTTCCTTTTATAGAGTAAGGAACCCTAAAAACCTTAGAATATTCTATAAAGATAACTATATCATAGACGATATATTATCAATATTCTAACTATTTAAGTATATCACATAAGATATATGTTAACTATATTATGACATATCTTATACAAAGATATATTCATCCTAATCAATATAGCAGCACTTACTTTATAAGTAGCAGTACTTACTATGTACCGCGTTAACACTAACGGTACTTAAAAGATACTAACAGTACTTTAATAACACTAACGGTACTTGACACTTACAAATAATTCCCAACAAACTCTTTTATTATGAATAAGATATGATGAAGGGTCGCCATTCACTGCCTCTAGGATAGCTGGGTGTGATTATCCAGCTCCCCCTTAAGGATTACTCCTTGGGAGTCTTTTGATTTATGAATATTATGAGGTGAATGGTCGCCGTTCGTAGCCCCTAGGATAGCTGGGTGTGATTATCCAGCTCCCCCTGAAGGATTGCTCCTTGGGGCCCTTTTAGTTGTGAGACATGATATGGGAATGGTCGCCTTTCTCTGCCCCTAGGATAGCTGGGTGTGATTATGTAAAACCCGCATTTAAAATCTGTGAATATTAATTTTACGCAGTCACAACTTTAATTAAAACATGAGTAATTATTTATTCAGAAAAATAAATAATCTTATCGATCCAAGTATTACGTAATAATTATTTATTCAGGAAATAAATATTTTACGTCATGAGTACACACAAAAAGTTAAACACGAACACAACTGTTAAAAATAAAAACGAAACGAAAATCATATGTATTATGTTTTATGGGCCGCGGTTTTAATAACTAAAGAAAGAAAAGAATTGGGCTTAGACCCAGCCCATCAAAGAATTAAAACAACCAGGAACAAAACACATTTACTTTTCATTTTACCAAGTTAATAAAAAAACATAGGAAACCCTAAAGAGGGTGTGGTGCCGCCGGCTTCAAGGAGCAAAGAGAGAAAGGCAGTTTTCTCCTTCAGTTTTATTTTGGTTTTTCTTGGATCAAATATATATCGTGTCTTAAGGTTGTGTTGGCGTTCGAATTTGTCACGACATTCTTGTTCCTTATGATCAGCCGTGTCCATATAAAGGTAAACCATGAACCTAACTTTTGTTATTCATAAAAACATGCAAGTATACATGTTAAAAGATGAAGACTACATGTACGGTTTAAAAATGCATGTTAATGCATGATATTAGCAAGTAAATATCATCAATGTTCATGGTTAATGATTTAAGGATTTAACATAATTACTAGCATCTAAAATGTCACGGCTTATTTTGATTGTTTGGCTTATTGATTTGGCCTAGATTAAAATCGGTCTAATTAATTTATTGACTTATTAATATTTCGGCTTATTGAACCGGTTAAGTAAATCATGGACTTAGTATGAATCGGTTTAATCCGGCTGTGAGAATATTAATTGTTGTTGTTTTGTTTTAGTGCGACCGAGAAAGAGGTATCTCGGTAGGCTCGGAGCATAGTTAAAATAATAATAACAAAGATTCTTAAATTATACCTTTTATTACTTATATTTTTATAAATGTTTAAATTGTATTTTAAATTAAAATAGTTTTATAATATTTAAACGGGTATAATTTTATTAAATGAATTAAAGTATTTTGGAAACTTTTTAATTTGATAAAACTCGTATTTTAATGAGTTAATTATATAGTATTAATATAACGATAGAATACGTTTGTATCGTAATTATTAGTAGGTCGTTAATATATTAGAAAGAATTATTATAAGTTCAGATTCATCAGTTAATATACGTACAGATTTTCAGAAATAAAATAAATAAATGAGAAGTGAATAGGATCAGTAAATTAAATAAAGATCAGATAACTTATTCACGTCTATCATTATTGTAGCTTTAGTGAAGCCCAAGTAGTATTCGTTCAGTCTTCCATTCAGTCAGTTACTGGACACGAGGTACGGATTTTCCGTCCTTTCAGTAAGGACTTCCCTTCTATGCATGATTAGGATTTCCCGTATGCAGCCAATTGTTTTCCCTATTTATATGTTATAAGAATTATCAGAAATCAGTTTTATAATTAAGTTAAATTGCCCGAGCCTTATATACAAGCATGACTAGTCAGTAGTACTAGTTACGAAGGTACTGTAACCATGACACTTGAGGCACTGGTGTCGTGACTCACATGCAGGAGAGTGATATCCTGCATCGTCCCACTCGGCTCAGCTTGGCCATTTTATCAGTATTATTAGTGGGGCGTATGGATGCATTCTAGGCTATCAGCTTATAGTTATCAGGTGAATGTGGTGTGTGCTCTACATCCTTCACATTGGAGCAGATCCCTCCACCCAACATATTATTTAGAGGTCACCCCTCTACAGCATGACGAGGTCACCTCTCCAGTTATTCATGCACAGTTGTTACAGCACATGACCTATATAAGCTCTCGTCATTAAAATAAAGTAAAATATGTTTTCAGGATTAACAGTATAATTCAGCGTTAACAGTTTATAAATTAGACTTATCAGATTATCTATAGTTTTCATTACATTTTACATATTAGTCTTTCAGCTTCAGTAGTTATTAATTGTTTCAATTCAGTATATTCTTATCATCCGTTATATATGTTCACTAAGCGTTATGCTCAGCCGTAGTTCCTTTCATGTTCTAACGGCAGGTACACTAGGAGGCTCTTAGGATTCTGAGAGCATGTGCATTCGGATGGAAGCTATCCAGACTTCTTAACTTTATGCACTTCTTACATTATCCTGCTTATTGGACATTGTTTAGTCCTTTCCTTCAGTATTTTACTTTTCATGTTTTGAGCTTATGTTTGGATTACCGATGCTTGATTCCGGAACTCCTTTATGGTCAGTTAATGTTTTAGGACATTTACCTTATGCTTTGATGACACGCCATAAATACACGTAATGGTCCACTTATCCAAGTGGGGTGTTACAATTATGGTATCAAAGACCAAGGTTCGACCTGTAGGGTCTAAAACTTGACCTGTGACTAGTGGGTAGTCACCAGGAATTTCCCAAATTTTGGAGATATTATCTTTCATGTTTCTCATGTATTTATCAGTCAGTTTTCTTAAAGTTTTTGACTAAATAAAAGGTTGGTACAGGACGGACTATATTTAGTCGCATGTGCTTTTCATTCGAATTTTGTTTTGGTGAACCGACCCATAGGCGTTCACCCTTGCCCGTTCAGATTTTGTATTGGTGAACCGACTCATAGGCATTCATCCTTACTCATGTCAGATTCATGTTTTCAGTGGAATATTACTTGGTAAACAGGCCCATAGACATTCACCATTGTTTGGGTCAAATTTCATGTTTTTAGACGATAGTTGTTTTGTGAACCGACCCAAAAGCGTTCACCTTTGTTCATATCACGATGTTTCATTTAAGTTTGACTAGTGTGGATTGGACAACAGCCATCCCCATTTAATCCCAGGTTGTAAACTCCTATACATGACAGTTATCATAAAATTTAGACAAGTATGGATCGAACCAGAATCAACCATACTTAGTCACATATTTCTTCTTTGAATTCTGTGGATTGAACCTTAGCCATCCACATCAGTTGATGTTAAACTTCAGTTGATTATACTTTTATGTTCTTTGTAACAACCAAGTTCATGCTCTCACGTTGATGTTGTTTCATGATGTTTAAGTTTCATGTCTCCTTACGAGGATTATGTTATTAGCACAGTGATGATGTATTCATGCTAAGGTACAAAAGGGTTATAGTAAAATCCTATTTTCATAATAAATCATGTTTGGTCTTCATCAGTCATGTCTTCATGCTGACCATTGTCGAAATTCCGTTTAATCGTGTTCTTGAACCTCTATACAACCAACAATAAGTCTACGCAAAAATCACCAGGCTATCATGTTACTCAGTTCAGTTTACTATCGTTTAAATTAGTTTATTTCTTAGATCATGTCAGACAAGCGACACCAGTATCGATCATCCTATAAAATTTCCACCAGTGCCATGTACAGTATTCCATATGTACCACATGTATCGTGTCTCAGTTATACTCCATATACAGTATTTCATGTGTACTCCACGTACAGTGTCTCGGATATGCTCCACGTGTAGTATTCGTTTTGTACTTTATGTATAGTAGTCCAGGTGTACTCCAGGTACCCTACTCCATGGATATTGCTAACCGATCCTAAATCATCTCAGGCGTCTCCACTCGTCGATATTTTACCAGATGCTGATGTTGCTCGTGAATTGAAGATTTTACCAGATACTGATGCTGCTAAAACTTCGGAGACCTCACGAATGCCGATGTTGTTGATACTTTGGAGAGTCCATAAGTTATTGATGTTGTTTACGTTATGAAGACTCTTCAGAGCGAGGACGAAAACTATAGATTTGGAATTCCAGACAAGAATATACTCCACCCATCAGACGCTACCATTCCATTCCATGCCTTTACTTCCTCAGTTAAGATGTCACACGTCACACAGGTATTTTTCAGTCAAAAAATTGGGAACCGGTACCCAGTCGGCCACTCAGCAGAAATAGTTACATGAATCACGGTCATGATAATGACCGTCATGAAATTGACAGACAAGGCGGTAGTGACAACCACCCTGCTAATAAATAATCAGTCAGTAGCCATCGGAACTCCGGAATGGACATAACCAGAGATACAAAGGTCATCAGTCTAACCGGTCCACCAACCCTAGCAGTTACCAAAAATTTTCAGCCTTGTTCAGATTAACCTACTAAAACACATGTCAAGACACGGGTCTCTAGTCTCCTTTCGGAAGACACCTTTCAGTACACCAGTTACGATACATGTCATATGAATATCTTCTGAAGGCACGAGTCAAGACTCATAACTATAGTATGTTTTCTAAACTAGACCCTCAGTAATTCAGGGTACCCTCCAAAAGGGGTATACCGTTCTGTTATGCCACGCATAAATCAGACCATTAAAAATTCAGTTACCACCACAGGAGTATTGTTCAGATTAGACACGCAGTGTTCGTTCTGTGAGGTTACAGACGATACATATTCAGTGGAATCTGCCACATTTACTTCACGTATTCATATGCAAGTGTCATCTTAAATCATTTATTACCTACCTCCCAATCAGAAAAGACTCCATGGAATTACCATATTTATAAGGTTTTCCTTCCAGTTAAAGACGAGCTCCGTCTTACTAACTTCTGAACATGTCCATTATATTTTCCTGCCAGAAAAATCAGTATGAACTGTTTCTGCTTTACGAACACGTGACTTATTATTCCACAACTATGAAGACTTTCTAGCTACCAGTTATGACCCGATTTCTGAAGTTACTTAAATCCATGATCAACATATTATTCTAGAGTTTTCAAATGTATTTCCAGAAGTGTTCCGGAAATCCCTCCCTAACCACCTTTTGAGTTGATTTTATTCAACGATTGACCAAACGAAGATGAGACGGAGTTTAACATAGAGCTTGTCTCAAAGACATAACCTATTTTCAGAACTCGTTATCGCAGGGCTCCAGGTGTGTTAAAAGAGTTTCAGCAATTGCTGCAGAAGTTACCGGAACAAGGCTTTATTCGCCCTAACGCACCACCAGGAGGTGCGTCGTTTTCTGTCTATCAGGAAGAAAGCCGGTAACATGACATCACGTATCGACCACCAAAAATTTTTACAAGATCACCATTCATAATCGATGTTCATTCCACGTATAGAAGGTTTATCTTATCTGCTATGATGTCTTAAACATTTTTCTAGAACAACTCACGATCATGATACCATTAGTGGTGAGAGAAAGAACATGATGTTTCCAAGACTGCTTTTGCACACATTATGGTCTCTCCAAAATTTTAGCTTATGATTCTGAGCTCCCAAATGCTCCAGCTATATTACGAAATTGATGAATCAAATTTTCAATGAATCCTCAGACCAAATCGTCAGTATTTTTATTGAGAACATTCTGAGCTGCTAAATTCTATAGAAGAACACGAGAATCATCTTCTCATGGCCATGCAAATTTTCAAATAGGAGGAAATTATATACGCAACTTTCCAGATTGGAGTTCCAATTGAACAAAGTGGCATTTCTGAGCCACCCTATTCAGCAGGAAGAAATTTCAGAGATCCTGCGAAGGTGAAGGCCATCACCAGATGGTCAAGACCGACGTATGTGACTAAAGTACGAAGTTTTCTAGAATTCAGTTAACCACTACCGTAGAAATTGCTGACAGTCCTCACGATTAGCTTTCCATGACTAAGCTTACGCATAAAGGGGAGGACATACACTAAAATATTGTATCCCATAAGATCCTACGATAGGAGAGATCTAATTTACCCAGACTCATAATCTTTCATGACTACTCACCCAGATTCCACCAGAAGGTCCCACAATCCCAGGCAAAATTTTGATAGAAGCAGTATAACACATTGATGCAGCTATGTTCATATCTAGATGCCTGACATACCGGAGGTTCAAGATAGAACGCCGTCAGGCTAGTAAGTTACTACAACCTTAGAAATTTCTGAGAAGAAATGAGACAAGATTCCATTCGGCTGTTATCAGGATGCCGCAGACTCAGAAGAAGTATGATACTATCTAAGTCATTGTCGACCATTTAACCAGCCTATAATTTCTTTTATCAAGAAGGATTACGGAGTAACATATCTGCAGGAAATTCAGCAATAAACTGTTGGGTCAAAAAGTTGATGTGGCAGAAACTCAAAAACGAAGAAAACATGAAGGCATTTGTCTAAGCGTTGACAAGTGTATTACAGGCGTTGTCAAGAACAAATCAGGCGTTGACAGAAGCAAGCATTGTCAAGTGCAATTCAAGCATTGTCACATGCAATCCAAGCATTGACAGAAACATTGACAAGAAGCCTTTGGAAGCTTCTATTTGGATATATATGCAGGATATATTCTGTATATAATTTATTTGAATAGAAGATTTACATGTTTATTTGATATTATCTCTTGTAAACCCTAATCCTTACACTATAAAAGGAACCAAGGGTATTAGGTTTATTCAATTCATTCACAATGTAAACCTAAAGTGTGTGTTGCACTAGACGTGGGATTCAATGTATACACGTCTAGTGGTTGTTTGTTATTAATATAATGAGCAACCCAATTGTTTAATTTATGTGTTATTGTGTCCAAACACCTTTTTCATGATCATTGTTCTTATTCCACTATGTTATCATATGAATGATGATCAACCTAGATATAATGGTTCATAACCATTGAGTCTAACGATAAATGGACTCCACAATTGGTATCAGAGCCTAAGGCTCGTGATATCTAAGACCAACAAGGTGTTCGTGTTACGTGATGGAAGAAAAATTCGTATAGGGTTTTTCTGGACGTTTTTGTGTGCGCAGCAGTATTCAGAAGGTCATAACTTTTGATTGGACCGTTGGATCGTCACAAAATTTTTTATGTGTGTTCTATACACACATATCTAAACATCCACCGGAGGGATTGTCCAGATTAGCCCTCAGTCAAACGTTATTAGGTGTCAAAGTTGGCTGTAAAGGTGGTTTTCATATTTTTTGATCTTCATAAAATAAGGATTTAGGGTTTCTCCAAACCCTAGATCGTTTTCAAACAGGAAATTGAAGTGTTTTATTGGCTGTACTTATCTATCATGCTAACTTTGGTGAGTGGTTCTTGCAATCCCGATGAACCCTAGCATGGTATTATATACTCATGGCTGTGATGATGGTTATATTTAGGGTTTTCTCAAACCCTAGATTTGATTAAAACTGCAGCAAGAGAATGTTTTGCCATGGCTATTATGCTCAATGAGAAACCCTAAATCTGGCGAGCATGGAGCAGCATGTACTGGGACGATACATATGATGATTGCTGTTCAAAATCAGAAGTTTATAAGCGTCTTGGTTATTGATCTAGTGATGGGAAAGAGTATTGAAGTAGTTATGGTATTCCCACAAAAATATTGGAATTATTTTAGTTTCAGACGTGGGGTATAGTCATATGTTTTTGTTGTTGGATCAATAACGTGGCCAAGAGATCACGAAGAGAATGATGTTTTATGGAGATACGTTTTTATGGGAAAAGATACAAACAGACATCGGTTTTGGAAGGGAACAATTATCAGTTACTAATTTTTAGGGATTTGGTTTTCCAAATCTTTAAAATATTACTGATCGCTTGTTACTGATAGTTCTTGTTACACATATTTAAACGTTCTACATGGGCTGATCTTTGGATATTATGGGCTTTCATTTGTGGCTTATTTGTGGGTTGGGTAAAGGTGATACCTTTGTTATTCTAGCCACAAATGATGTTAGACATTGTTGTTTATTAGTTAGACGCTGACAAGTATTGAAAGCAACGCTGACAAGAATAGACGCTGACAAGGTATGTTTAGACGCTGACAAAGAATAAGTTGACACTGACAGAACAAGCGTTGACATGAGTTGTCCGAGAAACGCTTGCTCAAGCGTTGATAGGTTTTGTTCGATATATGACAATGCATGAGATTAAGATATTGGACAATGAAGGTTCTCGGATAACAAAAGAATAGTTGTTGTTTGAGAAAATTGGTACGTTTTTAGCACACAAAAAGGAAGTATTTACACGCAAAGGTACATGGAATCTCCGTTTTTATATAGAATATCAAGTTGATATTTATGGCTCGGATATTTTTAAAAGGGATTAATGATTTTAATGCAAGTTAGCAACTATTCATGGGGAATTTGATGGATATTAGATTATGTAATCGGGGTAGCCTTGTGAAAGAGTTATCCATTCAGTGCTTCTACATATGGTATGAAGATGTTATTTCATCAAATTCGTCATGAAGAGGCGTTGCCTTAAGGGGAAGAATTCGTATGGTAAGTTTGATGTTTGAAGAAGATTTTTGCGAGGTTATGTTCTATCATATCTTGAAAGTAATTAGCATGACAACTAACTTTCAAGATAACTTGTTCGTGCTTTAAATGTTTGGTGACGAAGACTTGTCATAACACTTGAAGGAGTTGCATTATCGTGCTCAGTGTCTCACAAAGGATGAGAATATTGACAAGAGATCGAGGTCTACTTATACTTTGTGCCATGAGTATAAGTTCTTTATCACGTGGATAGTACAAGACATGGAACATAGGTTTGGGTTACTCTACTTCTACATCAAGAATATTATATTTATTTTTCTTCAAAATCATTGTACAGAGCCTACATTTGGAGAATCTTCAAGATTGCATACATTGTTTACTTCCCTGTTGATGTGACAAAAAGGGGAAGCCATACATGCTACATTTAAGGGGAGGCAATTTGAAGATGATGTACAACTTACAAGAGATACACAAAGAGTTTTGCCAACATCAACTAGGGGAAGATTGTTGGGTCAAAAAGTTGATGTGGCAGAAACTCAAAAATGAAGAAAACATGAAGGCATTTGTCTAAGCGTTGACAAGTGTATTCCAGGCGTTGTCAAGAACAAATCAGGCGTTGACAGAAGCAAGCATTATCAAGTGCAATTCAAGCATTGTCACATGCAATCCAAGCATTGACAGAAACATTGACAAGAAGCCTTTGGAAGCTTCTATTTGGATATATATGCAGGATATATTCTGTATATATTTATTTGAATAGAAGATTTACATGTTTATTTGATATTATCTCTTGTAAACCTTAATCCTTACACTATAAAAGGAACCAAGGGTATTAGGTTTATTCAATTCATTCACAATGTAAACCTAAAGTGTGTGTTGTACTAGACGTGGGATTCAATGTATACACGTCTAGTGGTTGTTTGTTATTAATATAATGAGCAACCCAATTGTTTAATTTATGTGTTATTGTGTCCAAACACCTTGTTCATGATCATTGTTCTTATTCCGGTATGTTATCATATGAATGATGATCAACCTAGATATAATGGTTCATAACCATTGAGTCTAACGATCAATGGACTCCACATAAACCATACAATTTCACGGTACCCCCGTCGACAATCATGTCAAATGGAAATTCACGCTCGCGAATCACGTTCACATTCATGTTCACGATTACCTTCACCTTCTGGTTTACATTTCACATTATGATGTGGTTTCAGTCCATAGTTTGTGATATCTCATGATTTAGGTTCACACGCGCATTCATGACATTGTTCACGTTCAGGTTAGTGTTCCATCTCGCGATACACGTTTCACAGCTTGTTACCGTATACGGTTACAGAAAGCTTAAGAAACAAGACTCAAGTTTAGCACAACGTTTCCATACTTAGGCAGACGTTTCACATCTCAGGATGTATCATTTGACATTCCTTCCTCAGTCAACATACGTTCATGATATGTCCTAGATCACGTTCACAGTATGTTCCAAGTATCACATTCACGGTATACTTCATGCACAGCGTTCCTCATATAATCGCGAACCACGTTCACATTTGTTCACGTAGATCGTCCCTATATATTTTCAGCAACTTGCGTAGAGATATAAATGTTATTTTTCAGAATATTTACACGTATCGTTTCATGTATCATACATGTTATAGTTTATTCCATCCGGACCTCTCATCACTTTTCCTTTAATAAATCCAGCTAAGTTCTTTCAGTCAGGTTACGTTCCATGTCCTCTTCAGCCATGTCACGTTCCATGTTCACTTTAGTCATGTCACGTTTATACCCTTCAACAGCATTACGTTCTATTCGAGGCCGAATTATCCTTTCAGCTTACATGTCTTTTCAGCTTACGTGTTCTTTCAGTTCTTATAAACTTCATCAGCTTATTACCTTTAATTCGAGGACGAATTTTACTTGTTATAGGGGAAGAATTGTAAAACCACAGCATTATCGTGTCTCTAATTCGAGGACAAATTGTTGTTTTAGAGGGGAAGAGTTGTAAAACTCGCATTTAAAATCCGTGAATATTAATTTTACGCAGTCATAACTTTAATTAAAACATGAGTAATTATTTATTCAGAATAATAAATAATCTTATCGATCCAAGTATTACGTAATAATTATTTCTTCAGGAAATAAATATTTTACGTCATGAGTAAACACAAAAAATTAAACACGAACACACTTGTTAAAAATAAAAACGAAACGAAAATCATATGTATTATGTTTTATGGGCCGCGGTTTTAATAACTAAAGAAAGAAAAGAATTGGGCTTAGACCCAGCTCATCAAAGAATTAAAACAACCAGGAACAAAACACATTTACTTTTCATTTTACCAAGTTAATAAAAAACATAGGAAACCCTAAAGAGGGTGTGGTGCCGCCGGCTTCAAGGAGCAAAAAGAGAAAGGCAGTTTTCTCCTTCAGTTTTGTTTTGGTTTGGCTTGGATCAAATATATATCGTGTCTTAAGGTTGTGTTGGCGTTCGAATTTGTCACGACATTCTTGTTCCTTATGATGAGCCGTGTCCATCTAAAGATAAACCATGAACCTATCTTTTGTTATTCATAAAAACATGCAAGTATACATGTTAAAAGATGAAGACCACATGTACAGTTTAAAATGCATGTTAATGCATGATATTAGCTGTTGGGAATAAATCTATGTATACTTGTTACCCCTGCTAGTTGATTATTCGTACCCCTGCTAGAGTAAGTTCCCCCTGCCAAATAACAAAGGCAGGGGGATTGGTTCCCCTGTTGAAGTCAAAGGCCCTGCCGTCAGAGATAAACTTGGAATAGATTCTTACGCGTTTCTGTTACTACTCCTTAATACTTTCCAAGTTTGTTAGTAGTTATCTTGTACGTGAGTCCTTATGCCTATAAAAGGACTCACTAGGTTAGCATGGAAAGTGTGTCTTTCTCTATTGTCTTTCATTATCATACTTTAAGGTTTTGTAAACACTAATACCATTATAGGGTATTCGTATATCATTGATATATTAAAGTTCAACGTTTGCTTTAATCATATTGTTCTTGTGCTAAACACTATATTCCGCATCTTGTTTAGTTACTTTGCCTTGCAAAGTTTCTCTAGTGTTAGATTGAATTTATTCTTTCTATCACAACCCTTAAACAAGCTATTAAGGTTTAAGATATGAGTTTGGGATCAACAAGTGGTATCAGAGCTTGTTGAGAAACTTTGTCTAAACCAAGAACAAAACCCTCATACCAACCATGTCTTCAGACTCTTCCTCAAACAGCAACAATCACAATAATCTCAAATTACCCATATTGGATCCTGAAAACTTCGAATTATGGGAATTCAGAATCCAACAATACCTCAAAATAGAACACTATGTTCTCTGGGAGATCATAGAGTTTGGTGATCAATTCAACAAAATGGTGACAGTTGAAGAGGGCAAGGAAGAAGAGAAAGGTGAAAGTTCCAAAGGTAAGGACAAGAAGAAATCTGCTGCTCTTTGTGATAAGGAAATACTGGCCAGAAGTCATGATGTCAGAGCTTACAGCTCATTGCTGTTGGCTCTACCTGATAGACATCAACTAAGATTCAGAAAGTACAAAACAGCTAAGGAACTATTAGAAGCCATAGGCACAACCCTTGGAGGAAATGAAGCCACAAAGAAGAAGAAGAAGAATCAAATGCTTGATGATTTTGCTTCTTTCAAAGCAATTGGTGATGAATCAATTGGCGCTATTTACAATAGGCTTCAAGATATGGTGTCCCAGTTGGAGTTCTTTGATATTGAGGTGACAAGAGAGCAGGTGAATACCAGGTTCCTTAACAGCCTCCAGAAGGAATGGTTTGTCTACAAGGCAATTTGGCAGAATAAGGACGACTTGGATAACAAGAACATTGATGACATATACAATAACTTGAAAGTTTTTGAACCTGTTGTCAATGAAGATGAAGTTAAAAGGAACGATTCCCACCAACTCAAGTGGATCTACTGATTCCCCTACCAACATGGCATTCATATCCCAAGGCAGTGGAATCTCCAAAAGTAGTGGAATCGAAGTAGGCCATGCTACTTATTCCCCTGCTACCAGGTCTGGATCAACTTATGATGAAGAAAGGGCTACAACAATCAGTCTTGACATTGCTTTTGCTTTTATAGCATCCCAAGGGCCACAAGGATCTACTATGTTGCATGAAGATCTAAGTCAAATCAGTAAGCAAGGACTGAAGGAGATGGATATCAAGTGGAACATGGCTCTGCTTAGCATGAGAGCCAACAGGTTTTACAAGAAGTATGGAAAGAAGATCTCAATCAATCCCTCTGATGTGGCTGGGTTTGACAAAACAAAGGTTGAATGCTACAACTGTGGCAAGAAGGGTCATTTTGCTAGGGAATGCAGAGGACCTAAGACTGGGAACAGCTATAGGAAGGAAACCAGAGATGATTCTGGTGCTAAAGCCATGGTAGCCATGTAGGGGATAGATGGAGCAGGTGGATGGGATTGGAGTGCCATGAAATAGAATGTGGAAAGAAATCAAGCATTGGTTGCTGAGGAAAAAGAGGAAGATTTTGCACTTATGGCCATGTCAAGTTCCAGCTCAGACAATGAGGTATACGATGATTCATATTGCACTACAGCTTGTAGGAAAAATACTGAGTCATTGAATGATCAAATCAGAAAGGTAAAAGCTGACTATATCAATTGTGACAATGACCTGGATAATTATAGACGTGCTTTAGAACAGTTAGAGTCCACTGATGAGACTGCTTTTATACATAGTCTCATCGTCAAAATAGGGCTTAAAATGCATTAAATATCATCAAAATACCCATATATATGCTTGTGTTTGTTGCTTGTGTATTTTAGGTACGGATATTGAGAAAATGACAAAAGATCACAAGAATCATGCAAAAACGAACACGGGAAATGAAGCCGCACAATGAACCAAGCCCTAATGAAGACTTTCCCAAGAAAAACCCTTGAAGACTTGAAGAATTATGAAGAAGGGTCCTCCAATGTGGAAGAATTGACACTTTATACCCTTGTATCTTCATAATTACAAGTTTGGTCCCTAAAGTTTGTCAAAATTACAAAAAGGACCCTTGACTTTCAACATTTGGCAAGAATGGTCCCTCATCAAACAAGACTTGGCAATTTCAGTCCTCCAAAATGCTAATCATACAAGTCAAGACCGTTACCATTGAATAAATTGCCAAATCAGTCCCTCAAGAATCACAAAATGGCAAGAAATACCCCTGAAAATACTTTGGAAAAGTATTTGGGGCAAAAGTGTGAAAAATGAAACTTTGCTAACAAAGGGATTTGGATCTTATGAAGAAAAGCTGGAAATGAAAAGTTTTCAAAAGATTGGGGTTTATTTATGGCCGACAAACAAACAAACCTAGACCACTCATCGGCTGCCACCTCACCCCACTCACCACTTTAACCAATCACAACTCTCCATCCTGCCACCTCACACCCCACTTAACCCGGTTTAAGATTAATTTAATCTTGGCGCCTAAAACAACTTTTTATACATAATTAACTTCCAAAACAGATTAAACCTATGTTCTTGGTGTTCATACCAGAATTAGGCTTTTTCTAATTAACAAGAATTAAGACCTAATTGCTTCCAGATTTATGATTAAAGGTCTTATGATCCTAACCCAACCCCTAAACCCCCATCACTCTCATGCATGTGACATTCCCAACCCTCCCCTGACCCACTATTCACGTCCAAAAAAAACAAGCCAGCAAATCCAACGCCCAAGAACTTGGCTTACTTTTCAAGCTTCATCTCCACCCTTGGATGCATTTCCCCTTTGCCATCTTCAACAAAAGGCCAAGAATTCCTCACAAGACTCCAAGATATTCAAACTTCACAAGGGCAAAAATGGGACTTCAGTAGCTAGGGTTACGTTTTTTTCAGCTTTCCTAGACAACATGTATGCCTATATAAAGGCTTAGGACCTCACATTTTTGCTTTGCTTTTGGTTTTTCCTTGTTCAAGCACTTGTAAATCCTGTTTTCATATTAATGAAAGTGTGTTAAGTGTGTTGAAGAAAGACCAAGTGCCATCTTATTTTTATGCTTGTTTATGTTATTTGTTCACTGATTTTGAATCTAAAAACCTGTTTTTAAGGAGAGTGCAAAAGTTTGCATTTTTCCTTCAAGCTTGATATTTTGCTAAGTTCTTGTTTCAACATTGGAATTCTTGGGTTATAGGGCTGATCATAGCATCCTAATTGTGATAATTAAGGTGTGGTGAGGCTTATAACTTGGGGATAATCAAGTGTGGGGTAACAAGGTTGCATTAATCAAGGCTTTTTGAGTTTCTGATTTTGATATTGTGCTACTTACCTTGTTGGATCTTAGAAGGGTTGTTATTGGAAGCTTGTGCTTGTTCTAGCTAGCACATAAGCTCATAAATTCGTGGGTGTGGATGTACATCCATGAGGTTTGTCTTGAAATCCTTGAAAATCTGATAAATATTGGAATTCTTGTGGATTTGTGCTCTATTGGTGTTCTTGTTGATTTCTTGGCTTAAATCTGCTTAGTCTTGCATGATAATGTTGTTTGTATGCTAGATTAATCATTGGGTTAACTGAATCACACTTTTTCTTGTTTAAATTTTGATTTGAAAAGATAAAGGGGTGTTTGGGACTACCTGTTTAAGCTTGAATCTTGGTGTTGTGTTGTTAGAAGGTGTTGTTTGTGCTTGGTATATGTTATACACTTGTTTGAGAGTGTTTTGCTGCAAGTTTTTGGACCTAAAACTTAAAATAAAACAATCTGCTATATCTTGTTGAGTTTGACTGTTTTTGACCTAATAATTTGGGAAAACCTAGAGTTTATGCATGCTTAGGGTTAAAAGTTGTTAAAACATCATTATTGAACCTGTTTGTGAGATTTGAGGTGTTGAATCTGGCTTGTGTGTCAAATACATCAGCAAAGTGAAATCTACTAGTGTTTAGTGTTCATCAGTAACATTCATAAGCTTGAATCTTGATTTAGGCTTTAAGCCATTGCATGAAAACTGTCTAATCTTATTCATTAGAGTTTATAATAGCTTTTGTATGCATTTGGTTGAATCTGGTTGGCTGATTATTGCTAAAACTGCTTATAAGTGCTTAACTGCTTATTGTTTCATGTATGTGCTAGATCTGGTACTTTATTGATTAAACTATATCAATTGGGTGTTTGTGGTTGTGATATTTTAATTGTTCTTGACTCCTTTTGATCCAAAGATCATTTGGGTGCCTTTGTGTAATCTGAATCTCCAAAAAGTTCACTAAAGACAAAAAGTCAAACAAGTCAAGCCGTGGAAAAAGTTTCCACTGCTCAACACCCAAAACTAGCCCCTGCTAGTGTTAAATTGAACTCAGTTTATCAATAAGCTAATTTAGCTTATCCAGACCTGCAACAACTTATTTTTTGTGATAGATCTTCATTATTTGACCCATTTGATTAGACTGGAGCTTATTGGACTTTGACTTTGACTTTTTACTAGAAAACCAACTTATTTGACTTTTACATAAGTGCTTATTTGCTTTTCCAGCTTATTGAGTCAGCTTATTTGAAAACTCTTTGTTGATTTTGCTTAATTAAGTCATTTAAAAGCTTTAGAAACTTGAATCAGCACTTGGGGTGGCCTAGAACTCAAAAACAACTATTTTGTCGTTTTCTGTAGATTGCTTATTGCATTTTCAGGCTTATTCCTTGGGCTTATTTCAAATTTCTTTTTACAGAAGTCTTATTTAGGACAAAAGAAGCTTGTGTGTCTAATTTTAGCTTATGGCATTGGCTTATAGCTTAATGGGCCAAAAAGCCCATTAAGAATAAGCTGTTTGGTATAAGCTAGCTTATTTCACACTTTCAGCTTTTGGGCATTTGTAAAAAGTTGTTTAAAATCAAATTTTGAGTCAAGTAGTGCTTTTTGGGCTTTATTTGGACACTTTTTTATATTGGGCCCAAATTTGGCCCAATAGTGATCTGTTTTGGGTTTAGCCCACTTTTTAGGCCCATTAAGGGTATTTAGGTAATTTCACTTTCATTTCTGATTTATTTAGGTTAAATTAAGCTAGTTTGCAACTTTTTAGAATTTTTTATAATTTTTGGATTTTTAATAATATTTTAGTTATTTTATTGTTAAAAATTAAAAATCTGATTTTCTAAGTTTTTATATTTTTCCTAGATTGTAGACACTTAATTAGGAATTTTGCAACTTTCCAAATATTTTTAGAGTCTTTTAATTATTTTCTAGAATTAATTTAAGTTTTAATTAATTTTAATAGTTTTTAATTGTTTAAAAATAGTTTTTAGTGATTTTAAAATTTTGAAAAATACTTTTTAGCTTAATTAGAATATTTTTGAGGTTTACAAACTTTAAAATCTTGTTTTGGACTTTTTAATAGTTAATATTGATTTTTAGGGCTTTAATTAGCATTAAAAAGTCATTATTTAATTAATTAAAAGGTTTTTGGCAAGTTAGGATTTTTTGTAAACTCTTAGAATATTTTTGTGGATTTTTAGTGATTTTTAGGGTAAAATTTTAATTTTGGTGCTTTTTACCGTTTTACGTGTACACCTTTTTCGTCTTAATTTAATTCGACATCCTAACCGTCATTCTCTTCTTATCTCATTTCTATTTTTCTTTCTCACAAATATAATCACAAAGATAATCATTTCATCACACACACACTAAGCCTCCTTGAGAACGATTCCCCATCTAGGGTCATTTGTACACGGTTTTCCTAAATCGTCGTACTTAATACTTGCCACTTTTGCTCTCTTTTCCTAAAGAGTAGTAAAACCACTACATCATTTTGGCGTCGCTGCCGGGGAGGCGTGTTGTGTTTTGATTTGGAATTGTTGTTTTTATATACTAACCAAAATAGTATTTGTATTAGTAGCACTCTACTAATACGTATTATCGGTTTTTGATTTTTGTGTGAATACTATTACTATATTGTATACGTAGAACAATAAATTCACAAGTACTCCAAATGCGTGAGAAATCATAATCTTGACTTGGGAGGTCATTACCCAATCATTGTATTCGAATCTCAAACCAAAGAAACAGGCAAAAATAGATAAATACTTTCGTGAAGCTCAATCTTGAAAAATACAAACTATAAGGTGGTTATAAGGCGGATATTATAAAATATATCCTAAGGAAAAAGGCTCTTAAGTGCTTCGCGCCGCCTCGTTTCCCCGCTTGCTTGTGAGTATTTGATTTTGAGAGCTAATCGAGGGTTTTGCCGCCAAAAGTATTACTAAGTATCATATATATTTTCTTAGTTTCAATTGATTAAACCCTCTTGAACGTTTTGGTGTTCCACCAACGTTCTAAAGTCATCGAAGGCGTTCACTTCACGTGATCGTTTTCATTCCTTGAGGCTTCTTTAATCAAGAAATTTGATTAAGGAGGAGATTTGTAGATTTGTGTCTACTTAATACATTCACCAAAATCCAAAAAGGTTAATACAATCAAAAACCACAAAAAAAATTGAAAAATACAAAACACCAAAAAGAATCTTCTTTGCTCGTCCCCTCGTTGTACGTGACGTTTATGCTAACTCGTAATCAAGCAAGACGTGCACGTAAACGAAAGAACAAAACTCCCACTCCCAATCTTTCTAGTGAGGAGTCTCCTATTGACGAACCCATTGTAAGAGAAGCACCAACCATGGCGAATCGAACTATGATGGAGTTACTTCAAGCACCCACCGAGGGTTATGAAGAGGCTATTGTGATTCCCGCTATCCTTGCAGAGAATTTTGAGGTGAAAACGGGTTTGTTGTCGATGATCCAAAACAACAAATTCCGTGGTGATGAGAAGGACAATCCACACAACCATATCCGCCAAATTCAATTGTCTTACCGCCACTTGCAAGTTTAAAGATGTCTCGAATGACTCGATTAAGATGATGCTTTTTCCGTATTCCTTAGCGGGGCCCGCAAAAATTTAGTTAGAGAAAGAGCCACCCAATTCTATATTGACGTGGAAGGATCTTGTGTCTAAGTTTGTGAACCAATTTTTTCCACCCTCTAAGACTACGCACTTGAAAAACGAGATTTCAAAATTTTCACAAGAGTTTAATGAAAGTTTTTCAACGGCTTGGAATAGGTTTAAGGAAATGTTACATGAATTTCCTCATCACGGTTTTTCCGACTTGCATCAAATTGACACGTTTTACAATGGACTTAATGATCATGAAAGGGATTATTTAAATGCCGCCGCGGGTGGTAATTTTTTGTGTAAAACGGTTGAGGAAGCTTTGGTGATAATTGAGAATAGATCTAAGGTGTATAGTCCTCGTAGCACGTCTAGTGTTCGTAAGGCTTCGTCTTCGGCTTCACCTTCTTTGTCTACTACCATCGATGCTTGCCAAATTGAGGTGAACTTGGAAAACAAGCTTTTTGATAAGCTTAAAGGACTTTTGATTGAGTTTTAAGTTGCTGAACCAAGTGCTCCCGCTACGGCTAAAGCGGTTGAGGTTTCGTGCATGTATTGTGGTGGAGGTCATGATTTCTCCGAGTGCATTACCAACGGTGGTAACACTTCGAGTGCCTACGCGGCCACGGGAAATTACAAGCAAAACGGTCAAGTTTCCCACTCTAATCAATTGACTCCACCGGGTTTTGGTTCAAATCAAAATGCTAACAACAACTATCGCAACAATCAAGTTGGTTTCAAAAACAATTTCAACAAAGGAAATTATGGTAATCAAGGGGCTAATAATCAAGTTTCAAACAAAAATCAAAATGATTTTCAAAACAACAACAAAGGTTTGCAAACTTTGAACGATCTTCCAAATGAATTTGTTGAATACGCTAATGGGAATGATGCTAGGTTTGACAATATTCAAAGAGAAATCATTAGCCTAAGATCCAGTTTAAGAACGACTTGAAGAAAGAGTTGAAAAATGAGTTAGCTAATGAACTTAAGATCCATACCAACAAGATGGAAGGAACCGTAACTAGGTTACAACAAAACCAACAAAAAATGGAACAAGGGCAACATGAGATTAAACAAGAAATGGTCAAAGCCGAGAAGAGGCAATCCAAATTTGAAGATAAAATCTCATCTATGTTTGAGGCAATTATGTGTAAACCGTCTTCGAGTGGTCTTCCTAGCAACACCGTATCAAACCCTAAGGGTGAGATGAAAGTGATTACCACACGTAGTGGTAAGACACTTAAGTAACCGACTCCTCAACCAATTGCTCCTACGGAGGAAGCAATTGAGGAAGAACCCTAGGTGGTGGTCCAAAAGGAGCATGTCCCAATCCCACGAAGTACCGCTCATGCCACACCTACAGTTGACCCTTTACCAACATTGGAACCCGAGATTCCAAAGGCTGTGCCTATGCCTCAACCCACACCACCTTTGCCCTATCCATCGAGACTTAGGAAGGAGAAACGTCAAGAGCGCGACAATTATCAATTTGAGCTTTTTATGAAAATGTTTCGTGATTTGCACTTTAATGTGAGTTTCGTCGATGCTTTGGTCATGATGCCTCGATTTGCCGCTAACTTTAAGAGTATGTTGAACAACAAGGAGAAATTGCACCAATTGTCTAGTTGTTCGTCGGTTTATCTTAATCGCATACCTCAAAAAGTCGGTGATCCCGGTAAATTTTTGATCCCTTGTGCAATCCAAGATATGGAGGAATGCTTCGCCTTGGCCGATCTTGGTGCTAGCATTAACTTGATGCCACTTGCAATCTTCAAGTCGCTCAATCTTCCTAATCTTACTCCTGCACTAATGTCTATCGAGTTGGCCGACCATTCCACGATTCCCGCATGTGGATTGGCGGAAGACGTTTTTGTGAAAGTGGGGAAGTTCTACTATCCCGTAGACTTTATCGTTGTTGATATCCCCACGGATCCTCAAGTTCCTCTTATTTTAGGTCGTTCATTTTTAGATACGTCTATGGCTTTGATCAATGTTCATGCTAGAAAGATCACCTTACGTTTCAACGACGAGGAACTTGTTATAAACGCAACTCGAAACTCTCAAATTTCTCATGTTTATTCCGTAGCAACCATAAACCTCGTTGATATGATTGACGTGGTTTGCGAGGAATTTTCACAAGAAGTTCTAGGTTTTGGTGATGAAGAAACTAGTGGCAATCCCACTATGTTAGATCCAATTCTTGATAATTCGACACCAACCTTCACTCCATTTAAAGGTGGTGGTTTTACGTTGGAAGAATTCGATGTTCCACGTACTTGTAACGAAGACCTCGACAACGATGAGGACTTCTCGATTATCAAGGATTTTCTTAACGATTTCCCATTTCCTCCACCCGAGGAGGTTATGAGTATCGAACCCAAATCTTCACTTGAGGAACCACCTATCCTCGAGTTGAAAGATTTACCTCCTCATCTTGAATATGTCTATTTGGAGGAGGGCGACAAGTTGCCGGTTATTATTGCGAAGGAACTTTCGAATGATGAAAAAACCGCACTTGTCGATGTTCTAAAGGATCACAAAGGGGCAATTGCGTGGAAGTTATCCGACATTAAGGGGATCGATCAAAAATTTTGTACCCACAAAATCTTAATGGAGGAGGATTACAAGCCCGCAATCCAATGTCAAAGGAGGGTGAACCCCAAAATTCACGACGTCATAAAAAAGGAAGTCCTTAAACTCCTTGACGCGGGAATGATTTACCCTATTTCCGATAGCCCTAGGGTGAGTCTTATCCATTGTGTCCCTAAAAAGGGAGGAATGACCGTTGTGCCAAACGATGCCAACGAGTTAATTTCCACTAGACTCGTGACCGGATGGAGAGTGTGCATTGACTATCGAAAGTTGAATGAAGCCACTCGAAAAGACCATTTTCCCTTGCCCTTCATGGACCAAATGTTGGAGCGTCTTACGGGAACCGAATTCTATTGCTTTTTAGATGGTTTTTCCGGTTACTTCCAAATTCCCATCGATCCTCGTGATCAAGAAAAAACTAAGTTTACGTGTCCAAATGGAACGTTTGCCTATCGTAGAATGCCATTCGGACTTTGTAATGCACCGGGTACCTTTCAAAGGTGCATGATGGCTATTTTTCATGACATGATCGAGAAGACGATGGAAGTCTTCATGGATGACTTTTCCGTGTTTGGTAATTCGTTCACTTCTTATTTGTCGAATCTTGAGAGAATGTTGAAACGTTGTCAGGAAACCAACCTTGTGCTCAATTGGGAAAAGTGTCATTTTATGGTTAAGAGTGGAATCGTCTTAGGGAACAAGGTCTCAAAAGCGGGGATTGAGGTAGATCAAGCTAAGGTAGACGTCATCGCCAAATTACCTCATCCCAAAACCGTTAAGGGAGTTAGGAGTTTCTTAGGCCACGCGGGCTTTTATCGTCGATTCATCAAGGATTTTTCAAAGATTTCTCGACCCATTACACATCTTCTTGAAAAAGAGGCACGTTTCGTCTTTGACGAAGATTGTGTACGAGCCTTTGAAATCCTTAAGAGGAAACTTACCGAAGCTCCCATTCTTGTTGCTCCCAATTGGAACCTCCCCTTTGAGCTCATGTGTGATGCTAGTGATTACGCCATTCGGGCCGTATTGGGGAAACATCATGAAAAGCACTTCTTGCCTATTCACTATGCTAGCAAGACGATGACCGAGCCTCAATTTAAATACACTACAACGGAGAAGGAGTTCCTTGCCGTGGTGTATGCATTTGAGAAATTCCGACATTATCTCGTCTTGACGAAATGCATAGTGTATACGGATCATTCGGCTATCAAGTATCTCATGGCTAAACAAGATGCTAAGCCGAGATTACTTCGTTGGATTCTCCTCCTTCAAGAATTTGACCACAAAATTGTTGACAAAAAAGGAGCCGAGAATCTAGCGGCCGATCATCTTTCTCGTTTGGAAGATCCTCACCAAAGTGTTTACGAGCCCAAGAAAATCACCGAAACATTTCCGCTCGAGACACTTGGTGTAGTGAATTCTAAGCTTGATTCTTCCACCCCATGGTTTGCGGAATTTGCAAATTACCATGCGGGTAACTTCATCATCAAGGGTATGACGACTTAAGAAAAACGAAAATTCTTTCGTGACGTCAAGTTCTACTTTTGGAACGACCCTTACTTGTTTCGAACTTCTGCGGATCAAATCATCCGACGTTGTGTATTTGGCACCGAAGCTTCTAACATCCTTAGAGCTTGCCATGAGGGACCCACGGGTGGTCACCACGGTGCTAATCTCACGGCTAAGAAGGTGTTTGATGCCGGCTTCTTTTGGCCTACTATTTATCGAGATGCACAAGATCTTGTGAAGTCATGTGATTCATGCCAACGACAAGGAAAAGCCTCATAAAAAGATGAAATGCCACAAAACATCATCCAAGTGTGTGAGATCTTTGACGTTTGGGGTATAGACTTTATGGGGTCGTTCCCATCATCTCGTGGTAATAAGTACATCCTCGTTGCGGTTGACCACCTATCTAAGTGGGTGGAAGCTAAGGCTTTGCCCACCAATGATGCTCGTGTGGTAGTCAAGTTTTTGAAAAGCTTGTTTTCTCGGTTTGGAACCCCTCGTGCGACCATAAGCGATCGTGGAACCCATTTTTGTAACGACCAATTCGAAAGGGTCCTAAGGAAATATGGGGTTACACATCGGCTTTCTACGGCTTACCACCCACAAACGAGTGGAAAAATCGAGGTTTCAAACCGAGCGTTGAAGAGGATCTTGGAGAGATTCGTTGTGGAAAACCGACAATCTTGGTCGGATAAGTTGGACGATGCTTTATGGGCCTTTAGGACCGCTCATAAGACGCCCATTGGGTGCACTCCCTATAAGCTTGTGTATGGGAAAAATTGTCATTTGCCAATTGAATTAGAACGCAAGGCTTATTGGGCCCTAAAGCATTGTAATAATGATATGGAGACCGCGGGAAAACACCGGAAAATGCAATTAAATGAATTGGATGAATTAAGGGACATTGCTTATGAAAATTCATTGATTTACAAAGAAAAAACTAAAAAGTTGCATGATTCTAAAATTAAAAACCGGGTTTTTAACATTGGGGATCAAGTTTTGCTTTTTAATTCTCGCTTGAAAATCTTTTCCGGTAAGTTGAAATCCCGTTGGTCCGGTCCATTCACCGTGACTCAAGTATTTCCATATGGGACCATCGAGCTAGCTCAAAATGATGGCCCCAATTTCAAGGTGAATGGACATAGGTTGAAGCACTACTTTGGCGGGGAAGTTCCATCCTTGAACTACCTCGACCAAGTCACCTTCCCCAATGATAATTAGTATTGAGGGGATCGATTCGAGCTCATGACTCGGTAATAAAAAACGAGGTGCCTCGTGGGGGAGTCCCATGCTTATCCTATGTACATATTATCGCTTTCTAATGTAGTAACGTGTGGGGATTTGTGCCCTTCTAACCTTTGTTCCGTGGTTGTTTGTGAATTATGGACTTTAGATGATCATGATCTTCACGATTGGAGCCTCTCGTGTTCGTTTTATGGGAGCACTCGATCGTTTGCTTTGAAGACTTTCTCAATATCCATGATATATCCTTTTGATGTTCTAACCCTAAGTTTATAGCACACTTCATAAATGGCTATTAATTTATTGGTTACAACCTTTCCATGCTAGATTAAGCATTCGACTACGTCTCTAGTATGGGGGTGTTTGCACCCCTAGACTCGAAACATTGAGGACAATGTTTAACTTTAGTATGGGGGGTGAATAGATACTTGCCTTGCCAAACCTTCACGCTTTCCAAAGTTTATCTTTTTGTTTATCGTTTTGTTGCAAAATAAGGCTAAAAATGGCCAAATTTTAAAAAAATTTCTCATGTTTTATAAGTGTTTGAAGACACGAATGTAGGTTTTCCGATGGCGATAATAAGAGTAATTTTTGACTCGACCGTGCGTGCTGAGCACTTAGCTTTGATTCCTTAACTACACATTAGGCTAAGTCTCTTAAATGAGGACGAGAAATGATAGGGTTAATTATAAGTTACTATGCTAAACGTAGAGTACTCGTATTCTTTCAAAAACTCATGTATTCTCGTTGTTTGCTTATTCTCCCTTCACATGTAAATATTTTTTGCTTAATAAATATTGACTTAACGGTTTAGTTGGGATTGTTGGGTTTCTAGTCTTTTCTAGTAGCTTCCGTGTAATTAAATTAGGAAGACATTAAGGTATCGCCAGCGTCACGGTTTTGAAGTATTGGCACCCAAATAATCGAAAGCTTCACCCAATAATAAGATTTAAAGTGCTCACCTAAATCAAGCAAACAATTTGAAGCCCCACAAGGCCAAAAAATCTATGCAAAATTGAAAGTGAATCAAGCCTTAATCTTCGAAGCTTTAAAGATCCAAAATTCGCCTTAGCGTGAGGATATACGTCTTTGGCTAATAAAACTACCGATGAGGTGGATAATAAAAGGCAAGGAAAGACGAAGTCATAATAAAAGCTTCATGGTGAAGTTGAATAAAAGATGGAGGTAAACCAAAGATAATAAGGCCCTTCCGTTAGGGGGCGTATAAAAGTCTTGGTAATAAGTCTCATGTTCAAAACCGTTATAAAACCGTGTTTATCGATTCTTCTTGTTGACTTAATTTTTTGACATCGTTGTCTATTGGGAGGGGTTATTGATTTGATGGTCTTGGTTACACCGTTAGGACTCTATTTTTAGACCTAAATCTCTATTATCGAATAAGTCAAACAATGTATCCTCGTGAAACATTCAAGACAATATAAAATATAAGAGATACAACTTAGGAATAATGGGAGGATAAGTACGTGATTAGGGCATATGAGTAGTGTTAGCATTACTAACTTATAATGACAATGATCTCGTTGCACGCTTGGCATGGAATTGGGGTGAAAATCGAGGACGATGAAATTATTTCTAACGAAGCATTCACGTGTTCTTATTCTATGAACCTAAACGTCCCATTTTGCGATGAAAATCATACATTATGTCTAAAACGCACGTAGTAGTAGCAATAGAAGTAGTATAGCTAGTTTATCATTCAATAAAGTGAATAAAAATGAATTTTGGAGGTGCTACGATACTTTATTCTAGCATTGCGTGAGGGCACGGTAATGGTTTAGTATTGGGGAGTAATGAGACTACTTTTATACATAGTCTCATCGTCTAAATAGGGCTTAAAATGCATTAAATATCATCAAAATACCCATATATATGCTTGTGTTTGTTGCTTGTGTATTTTAGGTACGGATATTGAGAAAATGACAAAAGATCATAAGAATCATGAAAAAACGAACACGAGAAATGAAGCCGCACAATGAACCAAGCCCTAATGAAGACTTTCCCAAGAAAAACCCTTGAAGACTTGAAGAATTATGAAGAAGGGTCCTCCAATGTGGAAGAATTGACACTTTATACCCTTGTATCTTCATAATTACAAGTTTGGTCCCTAAAGTTTGTCAAAATTACAAAAAGGACCCTTGACTTTCAACATTTGGCAAGAATGGTCCCTCATCAAACAAGACTTGGCAATTTCAGTCCTCCAAAATGCTAATCATGCAAGTCAAGACCATTACCATTAAAGAAATTGCCAAATCAGTCCCTCAAGAATCACAAAATGGCAAGAAATACCCCTGAAAATACTTTGGAAAAGTATTTGGGGCAAAAGTGTGAAAAATGAAACTTTGCTAACAAAGGGATTTGGATTTTATGAAGAAAAGCTAGAAATGACAAGTTTTCAAAATATTGGGGTTTATTTATGGCCGACAAACAAACAAACCTAGACCACTCATGGGCTGCCACCTCACCCCACTCACCACTTTAACCAATCACAACTCTCCATTCTGCCACCTCACACCCCACTTAACCCGGTTTAAGATTAATTTAATCTTGGCGCCTAAAACAACTTTTTAAACATAATTAACTTCCAAAACAGATTAAACCTATGTTCTTGGTGTTCATACCAGAATTAGGCTTTTTCTATATAACAAGAATTAAGACCTAATTGCTTCCAGATTTATGATTAAAGGTCTTATGATCATAACCCAACCCCTAAACCCCCATCACTCTCATGCATGTGACATTCCCAACCCTCCCCTGACCCACTCTTCACGTCCAAACAAAACAAGCCCGCAAATCCAATGCCCAAGAACTTGGCTTACTTTTCAAGCTTCATCTCCACCCTTGGATGCATTTCCCCTTTGCCAGCTTCAACAAAAGGCCAAGAATTCCTCACAAGACTCCAAGATATTCAAACTTCACAAGGGCAAAAATGGGACTTCAGTAGCTAGGGTTACGTTTTTTTTAGCTTTCCTAGACAACATGTATGCCTATATAAAGGCTTAGGACCTCACATTTTTGCTTTGCTTTTGGTTTTTCCTTGTTCAAGCACGTGTAAATCTTGTTTTCATATTAATGAAATTGTGTTAAGTGTGTTGAAGAAAGACCAAGTGACATCTTATTTTTATGCTTGTTTATGTTATTTGTTCACTGATTTTGAATCTAAAAACCTGTTTTTAAGGAGAGTGCAAAAGTTTGCATTTTTCCTTCAAGCTTGATATTTTGCTAAGTTCTTGTTTCAACCTTCGAATTCTTGGGTTATAGGGCTGATCATAGCATCCTAATTATGATAATTAAGGTGTGGTGAGGCTTATAACTTGGGGATAATCAAGTGTGGGGTAACAAGGTTGCATTAATCAAGGCTTTTTGAGTTTCTGATTTTGATATTGTGCTACTTACCTTGTTGGATCTTAGCAAGGTTGTTATTGGAAGCTTGTGCTTGTTCTAGCTAGCACATAAGCTCATAAATTCGTGGGTGTGGATGTACATCCATGAGGTTTGTCTTGAAATCCTTGAAAATCTGATAAATATTGGAATTTTTGTGGATTTGTGCTCTATTGGTGTTCTTGTTGATTTCTTGGCTTAAATCTGCTTAGTCTTGCATGATAATGTTGTTTGTATGCTAGATTAATCATTGGGTTAACTGAATCACACTTTTTCTTGTTTAAATTTTGATTTGAAAAGATATTGAGACTACCTGTTTAAGCTTGAATCTTGGTGTTGTGTTGTTAGAAGGTGTTGTTTATGCTTGGTATCTGTTATACACTTGTTTGAGAGTGTTTTTTTGCAAGTTTTTGGACCTAAAACTTAAAATCAAACAATCTGCTATATCTTGTTGAGTTTGACTGTTTTTGACCTAAGAATTTGGAAAAACCTAGAGTTTATGCATTCTTAGGGTTAAAAGTTGTTAAAACATCATTATTGTAACCTGTTTGTGAGATTTGAGGTGTTGAATCTAGCTTGTGTGTCAAATACATCAGCAAAGTGAAATCTACTAGTGTTTAGTGTTCATCAGTAACATTCATAAGCTTGAATCTTGATTTAGGCTTTAAGCCATTGCATGAAAACAGTTTAATCTTGTTCATTAGAGTTTATAATAGCTTGTGTATGCATTTGGTTGAATCTGGTTGGCTGATTATTGCTAAAACTACTTATAAGTGCTTAACTGCTTATTGTTTCATGTCTGTGCTAGATCTGGTACTTTATTGATTAAACTGTATCAATTGGGTGTTTGTGGTTGTGATATTTTGATTGTTCTTGACTCCTTTTGATCCAAATATCATTTGGGTGCCTTTGTGTAATCTGAATCTCCAAAAAGTTCACTAAAGACAAAAAGTCAAACAAGTCAAGTAGTGGAAAAAGTTTCCACTGCTCAACACCCAAAACTAGCCCCTGCTAGTGTTAAATTGAACTCAGCTTATCAATAAGCTAATTTATCTTATCCAGACCTGCAACAACTTATTTTTTGTGATAGATCTTCATTATTTGACCCATTTGATTAGACTGTAGCTTATTGGACTTTGACTTTGACTTTTTACTAGAAAACCAACTTATTTGACTTTTACATAAGTGCTTATTTGTTTTTTCCAGCTTATTGAGTCAGCTTATTTGAAAACTCTTTATTGATTTTGCTTAATTAATTCATTTAAAAGCTTTAGAAACTTGAATTAGCACTTGGGGTGGCCTAGAACTCAAAAACGACTATTATGTCGTTTTCTGTAGATTGCTTATTGCATTTTCAGGCTTATTCCTTGGGCTTATTTCAAATTTATTTTTACAGAAGTCTTATTTAGGACAAAAGAAGCTTGTGTGTCTAATTTGAGCTTATGGCATTGGCTTATAGCTTAATGGGCCAAAAAGCCCATTAAGAATAAGCTGTTTGGTATAAGCTAGCTTATTTCACACTTTCAGCTTTTGAGCCGTTGGAAAAAGTTGTTTAAAATCAAATTTTGAGTCAAGTAGTGCTTTTTAGGCTTATTTTGGACACTTTTTTATATTAGGCCCAAATTTGTCCCAATAGTGATCTGTTTTGGGTTTAGCCCACTTTTTAGGCCTATTAAGGGTATTTAGGTAATTTCACTTTCATTTCTGAGTTATTTAGGTTAAATTAAGCTAGTTTGGAACTTTTTAGAATTTCTTATGATTTTTGGATTTTTAATAATATTTTAATGTTATTTTATTGTTTAAAATTAAAAGTCTGATTTTCTAAGTTTTTATATTTTTCCTAGATTGTAGACACTTAATTAGGAATTTTGCAACTTTCCAAATATTTTTAGAGTCTTTTAATTATTTTCTAGAATTAATTTAAGTTTTAATTAATTTTAATAGTTTTTAATTGTTTAAAAATAGTTTTTAGTGATTTTAAAATTTTGAAAAATACTTTTTAGCTTAATTAGGGTATTTTTGAGGTTTACAAACTTTAAAATCTTGTTTTGGACTTTTTAATAGTTAATATTGATTTTTAGGGCTTTAATTAGCATTAAAAAGTCATTATTTAATTAATTAAAAGGTTTTGGTAAGTTTGGATTTTTTGTAAACTCTTAGAATATTTTTGTGGATTTTTAGTGATTTTTAGGAATTTTTAGGGTAAAATTTTAATTTTGGTGCTTTTTACCGTTTTACGTGTACACCTTTTTCGTCTTAGTTTAATTCGACATCGTAACCGTCATTCTCTTCTTATCTCATTTCTATTTTTCTTTATCACAAATATAATCACAAAGATAATCATTTCATCACACACACACTAAGCCTCCTTGAGAACGATTCCCCATCTTGGGTCATTTGTACACGGTTTTCCTAAATCGTCGTACTTAATACTTGCCACTTTTGCTCTCTTTTCCTAAAGAGTAGTAAAACCACTACATCATCCACCATAAGAGAGTTTAAACAAAGAGAATGTGATTATAGGGATCACATTGTGATTCTAGAAAGAGATGCTAAGGAGAATAATAACTCCATTAAGGAGTTGACTGCTGAACTTGAAGTTTTTAAATCTAACAAAAAGATTGATGATGAAACTGTTAAAAAAAATTTGGAAAAGCTTCAAAAGATTTAACTAAAGAAGTTGAAATTGGTAAATCTCCTAGGGACAAAACAGGGTTTGGGATTAAAAATGAGCATGCTACCATACCACCACCTTCTGCCAATATTCATGCACCTTTTCCTAGAAAAGACTTGTCTTGGACTGGTCTCCCTTGTTTTCAAAAATAGGATGATATTAAGTTTGACTTGAGTGCTTACATACCTAATAGTCTTGATACTGAAGAACCACTAGTGAAAACTAGTATTATTAGGGACTTTGAAAAGGAACAGATTGCTTTAAAACAATGGAAAATTGATAACCTTGTTCTATTTTTAAGAGGAGGACTTTTTGGTAGTGATTCTAGTTCTAAGAGTAGTTCACCCAAATCTAAAACCAGATCACAGTCCCCTAAGTCCCACATTAAATATGTTGGTATGTACAGGCCTGTCAGAGGTAATCAAAGAAATTGGAATGACCAAAAGTCTCATCAATTAGGAGAAGACTTTGTGATAAACACAAAGCCCTGCTTCACATGTGGCAGTTTTGATCACACTTACCAAGAATGTAAGGCACCAATGGAAGTTGTGGCTGCAAATCCTTTAAAGGATATGCAACCTAAAGCCATTCTTCTAAATGCAGGGGCAAAATCCTTTTCCATTGCCAAGTATGTTTCCCCTGCCTTGAGAAACAGGGTTACTGACAAATATGTTGTTCCTGCACTTAGAAAGGTGAATGATGTTCATACCAAGCCCAGCACTTCCATGACCAACCCAACACCTCATAATGCATATAGATCTGGCCCTAGACTTCACCAACACATAAATAGAGGCCAAAACAAAAGATGGGTTCCCTCTGCTAAGCATAGGGATTCCCCTGCTAAACCTAGGGTATCCCCTACTAGCAAAGCTTTGCCTTCTAGGAACATGGGTAGATGGGGAAAAGCTGTGAAAGCCTTAGCTCGTTGGGTTTGGGTACCCAAAAGGGGTGCTCAGTCTAATGGTGTATCTCTAGTTTTTGATAAGCTATCCTACATTGATACACGAGGTAGATCCAAGTCTGTAATGGCTTGGGTCCCCAAGAAAAATTACTTTGTTTTTCTTTTTGCAGGTGACAAAGAAGACAAGGGATGATAGAGCATATTGGGATAGTGGATGCTCAAGAAGCATGACTGGACAAAAATCTTATCTGTCTAACTTTATGCCCCTGCATGACAATGATGGTGTTTCCTTTGGAGATGGGCATGGAACAATAACAGGAAAAGGAACTATTGTCACCAATGGGATGACCTTTGATAATGTCTACTTGGTGAAAGAACTCAAGTACAATCTATTCAGTGTGTCACAGATGACTGATAACAAGAATTTTGTCTTATTTACTGACACTAAATGCCTGGTGTTAGGAAAGGAGTTTGTCTTACCACCAGACACTCCTATTATACTCAGAACACCAAGACAAAAGAACATGTACACAATTGATCTCAAAGACATCTCTCTTCAAGACAATTAAACCTGTTTCATTGCCAAAGCCTCAATTGATGAGTGTAAGAAATGGCATAGAAGACTTGGTCATCTTAATTTCAAGAACATGAACAAACTGGTGAAATATAATCTGGTTCATGGTCTTCATTCCAAGTCCTTTGTCAATGATCATACTTGTGCTGCCTGTCTGAAAGGGAAGCAACACAGAGCATCTTGCAAATCAAAAACAAGTATGTCCACTACCAAGCCATTGGAACTACTGCATATGGATCTTTTTGGTCCTACTTCTGTGGCAAGCATAAAGAAGAAATGGTACTGCCTAGTGATTACTGATGATTTTTCAAGGTTCACATGGACATTCTTTCTATTTGAAAATAGTGACACAGTTGATGTACTCATTGGGTTCATCAATCAGATTGAACTATCAAAAAGCATGAAGGTAGTTGTAACACCCCATTTTGATAATGGAATGTCACGCTTAATTATGGTGTGTCATCAAAGCATACAAGGATAAATGTATAAAACATTACATGACCATAGGGATAACCGGAATCAAACATCGGTTCCCAAACATAAGCCCAAAACATAGTAAAGCAAAAGAAATGAATGAAAGACTAAACAAGCATAATTATATGAAGGCAAAAAGGAAAAGAAGTCTCTAGCAGCTTCCATCCTATGCATGTCCTCCAAATGCTCGAGTCTTTCCTAGGGTACCTGCCGTTTTGGGACATGGAAAGGAAAGTAACGGCTGAGCAAAACGCTCAGTGCACGGATATAGACATAGTATGAATGACTAAAACATAATAAAGACTTAATAGCAGCGGAAATGTATAAGTCCTGGAAAACCTGGAACATGTTCATAAAACTGGTTTTATAGTTTGAAAAGCCTTATGTTTATCTTATGAAAACTGTTTAACATATTTTACCATTAGCCAAAATAGGTCATGAAAATCCATCGTGCATGAATACTTGGAGGGGTGACCTCATCATGCAAATTAGAGGGGATGCCTCTAATTTAATATAATGGTTTTTGGGTAGGAGGGATCAGCTCCTTGTGAAGGATGCAAGGCACACACCACATTCACCATGAAATCCTGACTGAAAACATGTAACTAGGATGCACCCATACACCCCACATGATAAATATAATATAGATGGCCAAAAGCTGAAGGGACGCCACGAGCAATCACTCCGCCGTGGTGAAGTCATAACATCAGTACCTCTAATGTTATGGTTATGGTACCTCCATAACTAGGTGAAACTGGTCATGCATGTATATGGCTATAGGTAATCTTAATTAAACATAAGTAATCAACCACGTAACTTATACTACGGGAAAACAGTTGGCTGCATACGGGGAATCCTAATAAGGAAAGAATGTCCATACTGAAAGGACGGGAATCCGTACCTTATGTCTAGTGAACGAAGAAGATGAACTGAGAGGAATCCTACTTCCGTATCACTAGTGCTACATAAATACATACATGAATAAGTATCTGCTTACTAAATACGTAGCTGGTTTTATGTCATGTCTTAGCTTATTTTATATGTTCTTACCATGTTTTACTGTTTAAAGCCTTAAACTGTGTTTATCTTATATTCTGTTTAGTCTGATTAAGTATTTCTGGTATTTCATGTATTACTATACTTACTGTCTAATAATAAGTAACTTTCCAAAAATAGCAGGTTTCCTAAAATAGAAAGTTTCAAAAATAGAAAGTTACCAAAAATAGAAAGTTTCCAAAAATAGAAAGTTTCCAAAAATAGAAATTTTCCAAAAATAGAAAGTTTCCAAAAATAGAAAGTTTCCAAAAATAGAAAGTTTCCAAAAATAGAAAGTTTTCAAAAATAGAAAGTTTCCAAAAATAGAATTACTGCTTAAAATAGATAAGTTTCTAAAAATAGAAAGTTTCCATAAATAGATTTGCTGCCTTATTTAAATAAGTTTCTAAAAACAGAAGTTTCCATAATTAGAAATAAGCTGGTTAAATAAGCTAAGTATATAAGCCTAAGTGTTTTCATGATTATTTTCTAAGTCATATGATATAATGTATAGTTTATTAATTATTTCATGTAATTAAAATAAACTATAGGTTAAAATATTAATTTAAAGTATAACATGTTTTTAATTAAATAAAGTTAAATACTTAGGTTAAAACATGTATTATTATTTATTAATAATATAACCTAAGTCATGTAAATTAATTAATTATAACCATGATTTTTAAATAACTAATTAATTATAAGTCTAAAATATAAAAATACTTAGGTTAAATAATTTCGTGATTATTAATAATTAAAATAACCTAAGTCATGTTATTAAATTAATCATGTCATTTTATTACTTTAATTTTTAACATAAGATCATAAAACATAAAAAAACTAAACATACACCATCAACCGGATCTAGACTAAAAACAATGAACCGGACATGAAATCGACACCGTACCCCGAACCAACTCGGGGTACCCCGTGCCTTGATGCTGCCGTGGGACCCACACACACCAACCAAGACCATATGGTCTTGGTGGTGGTCGGTTTGGCTAAACCGAAACCCCTTCGGGTTCGGTGCAGCCTGCGGCCAAAAACAAACACCCCTTAAAACATACTTTTGATTTTATTTTACCCCAAATCATGTTAGATCCATGTTTATTTATTAGGTTTTTGTAAAAACATAACATGTTCTTGATTTATTAAATGATCAAATCAAAAGAAAAGGTTTAAAAAGGATTTACCGAATTCGTGGATCAAAAGGATGAAGAACAAACACGATCACCAACTACAATTCCAAGATCCAGGATCACAAACCACCTCCTTGTGGTGGTTGTAGGGTGGCGGCACAAAGAAGAAAGGGAAGGAGGGTTTTAGGGTTTTTTCTAAAATCTTCTGTGAATGAAAAATGAGTAGTGAAAAATTATTAACCCCCCTTTAGTAAAATTTACAAATGGGCTTGGCCCATTTGTCCTTGTAGCCGCGGGTAGGGGCCCCACTTGGGGTACCCGTACCTTTTTCCGTGTCTCGATGTTAAGTTATATATTCGTGATTATTTGTGTTCGCGTTTTAAGTGTTCTCGTTTCGTACATACCGTGATCTAATATATTTATTTACGCTCGTAATAAATATATATATATGTAATTAATAGTAGTTCATGATTTAATTACGTTCGTGATTTCATGATCGCATGTTCGGTATTAATTATTGTTTAGATAATTATTGTGTGTTCGTGCGGAATAAATACTTATCGTGTTCTAACACGTACGTAATACGTAAAATCCTAACATGTAAACGTAATCGTACTATAAAAGGAAAGTTTTAATCTAGTACGTATGATCTTAAGGGTACTATTCATGATAAAAGCATGCGGGTTTTACAACTCTTCCCCCCTAAAAAGAATAATTCGTCCCCGAATTATAGGTAACCTAACTGAGAGAGAAACATACCCGAATCAAACTGAGAGGGTATGTAAGATAATTGAACATGCGGGTTTCCTGGCAGAAGGAACGCGGAACGTGACATGTCTTGAAAGGACATGGAACGTGACGTGACTGAAAGGACATATCTAGTTGATAAGAGAAAAACGGATAAAAGTCCGGATGAACTTGTCCGTTTCCAAGTGGCCTCCCTCTTGGAACGATTCCTTCAGAAGATCTCGACACAAATGATAAATCTTGGTCCTCCTGACCTTGACTTGGAATACGAAGAAATTCTTGGTTATCAACGGAAGGTAGATCCCCTAAATTCGATCGAGGAAAAATAAGAGTTAACGTGCAAGGGTAACCGAAACGTTACGATGCAAGACAATCTGACTTAACTGATAATTAGAAATGATGCGCGAGACATCAGGAAGCGTAGTACGTGAAAAATTTTGAACGTAATACGTGAAAAATTTTGAACGTGCTACGTGGAGATATGGCGAGTGTAATATGAGTAAACATATCGTGATCCATGATACGTGTAACATATCTTGATCATGATATGAGGAACGTGGAATGAACATGACATGTGAAACATATCGTGAACATAGAATATAATGGCGGTAACGCCAAACGCTACGAGGTGAGGCATAGAATATGACGAGAAACGTCTATCTGAGGATAGGGAGTTATACTAAACTTGGGTCTGGTCTCTCAAGTTCTTGAAAAACTTCCCAGAATGAGAAAAACAACATAAAATCGTAAGCCGAGATGCCATCATGAACGCTAATAGTGTCATGAATGCGAGGGCGAAAGCAAGTCGTGGAATTAGAATGAAGACGTGAAGTAAATAAGGAGCACAATTGTGAATCTTTGTCTGACCTGATAACTGAGGGATTGCCAAGTGATCTGATGAGCCTTGGCTGGAACATGTCCGATCAATCTGTTAGTTCTGAAATCTGTACGGATGTAAGGATTCTACAGACTTGATCAACTGTTGACAATAACCCAGATAGCATCATGCTTCTTTTGAGTTTGTTGTAATCTGGTACAAAAATCCATGGAGATCTTGTCCCTTTTCGATTCACAATTTTAGATGATGAAAACATCCCAGTCTGTTGGTGTCCTATCTTAACCTGTTTGTATGACAGGTATGAAGATATGAACGTAACTGTATCTTGCTTCATCGAACTTGATACATAGGAGTTTGCGAAACTATGAGTCTATGAATCTAAACTTCTCTTAGCGTAGGATTTTCTATAACACCTAATGTAATGTAGGGGGTTCTCTCCTTTACGCATAAGCTGAGTCATGGTAAGATTAACCATGCAAATCCCTGTGATCCAGCGTGTCACTGTAATCAACCAGAATTGATATTGGAAATATTTCCAGGGTGAAATTTCTCTTGTCATAGAATTTGCAACATGGTGTAGATAAGGTCTTCCTGTTCTTTTCTAGACTTAGAGGAAATCAGGTTATCCTCAACAAAAACACTGCTAAATTTTCTTATGAGTTATGGAAACTCATTCTTATAATGCCGTTGGAGCATTGATGAGACTAATTCAGAATCATAAATCTAGCATGACCGAGTCGTGTACAAATAGCAGTCATGGACATGTCCTGCTCTTTCACTCATCACTGTTGGCAGCATGATCATGAGTTCGATATTGGAAAAGTGATTAACACTATAAGGTCGATTGGACATGTTGTCTATACGTGGAGGAGAATAACGGTCATGAATGGTGATTTATTTAAATCGACGGTAGTCGACACATAATCTCATGGTACCATTCTTCTCCTTGTAGGTTCTTCTGGAATGTATAGGAAGATTTTGGAATTATCAACTGGCTATGCGTAAAAGGACTTAAGTAGTCGTGTCTTACTGACAGCTAGAAAACTTTAGCGACCATGGCTAACAACGCACATGCTTGTAAGCATAAATAATTGTACAGATTTTCCTGATGGAAAATCAAGCTGAATGTATTCAGGAGCCTGAACATTACTGTACATAATTATGAATCGTAGCATGGTGTGCTGTTCATAGTCCATAATTAGGATAAAATTCATCTCGTGTCTGTCCGAGGAAATGCGTTAGCAACTTGGATCTCATCATTAAGCTGAAGGAAAACCTTCGTATATGTGGGAATACGAAAGGCGTCCTTCATGGTCATGAATCAATGATTTATGGTTACAAGAATGAAAGTGACATCGGTAACGTGACAGTTCTCACTGATGCGCCGGTAATGGTATTGAAATTCTTATGGCCTGCTTAATACATGGCACAACCAAATGGATATACCCTTGGAGGGTACCCTGAATTTCTTAGAAATGTTCCATAGTTGGACGTGAATCATGTGTCTTGACTCGTTTCTTGGAACTATAAGCATGACATATGTCTTGACTGGTGTCTTGACATGTGTCTTCAGAAAGTATACGTGATACATGTGTCTTGACTGATGTCTTGACATGTGTCTCGAGACGTAATTCCATAGAACTACAATATTAGGTTATTATGCCAGACTTGGCGGATCGGTTGGACTACTGATCCTTTGTATGTCTGATCACGTCCACGGCCGGAGCCTCGGTTGCGATTTTTAGGATAGTTCTGTCATAGTAGTGGTTACTATCGTCTTTTCTGTCAGTTCCATGACGGTCATTCTCATGACCGTGATTCATGTAACTATTCAGCTGAGTGGCCGGCTGGTACCGGTTTTCACTCATATGGCTGAAATGACAGCCGAATGACGTGTGACATGTAACTAAGAATTAGGGACAATGATTGATGGAAATTGTCTGATGGCGAAGCATCTTCTCGTCCAATTGCTTTGCTCCGACGCCTTTGTCTTCGTCTAGTAGGATCTCCAGGTTGTGAACAGCATCCACATCTCGTAGCGTCTCCGGACGTCAACAGCATCAACCTTTAGTAACATCTCCAAGTTATGAGCGGCATCAGCAACCTTGTAGAATATTAGCAATAGAAAATACGCCTGAGGTGAATCATAATCGACTAGCGAATACTCGTGAAGTATTACAAGTGGAATATACATGGATTTAAGGCACGTGTAATACACATGAAATACGGTACGTGGAGTACACGTTGAATGCACATGAAATGATCGGTATGGGGTAGATCATTTGTCATGATTTAAGGAAAGTATATCGGTTAACGGTTAGGAAAACCATCATGATAACCTGGCAGTATTAGCATAGACATCATTCTGGTTGTAACGGAAACGTTAAAGTGTGGTTACACAAAATTCAACGATGATTTGCCTGACAGCATGATCAATGAAAGCCAACCATGACTATCATGAAAGCAGGATTCAATGAAATCTAACAATGTCTTGCAGGACAGCGTAAATAACAAAAGAGGTGTAAGACATAATCAACATGAAGACGGAATTATCATGAAGAAACATGAAACCATCTATCATGAAGAAGTGTATAACATAATCAGCATGAAACTGAAGTTAACCATGACAGTATGAAAACATACTTGACATAAAAACATAGTAACTTATGAGGGGACATGAAAGAAAAAAAATTTATGCCAATTTAAATCATGAGAAAAAATTTATGCATGAAAAACAATGCATGAATGCGTAATGTAGTTTATAAAAACCTTTATATGTGCGAGGGGACGCCTATGGGTCGGTCCCAATACAAAAGACATGACGAGGGGACGCCTATGGGTCGGTCCCAAAGTTAAAAGTTTCGATAAAAGCACATGCGACTAAATAGGGCCAGTCCTGTACCAACCATTACTTAGTCATAATCCCTGCAATAATGATACATGAACATAAATAAATGAAACTCATCCGTCAAAACTTATCAGAAAAAAAATTTATGTGATTACTTATGAACTACTGGGGTTAAGTCCACATAGCCACAGTTCACGAGGAACATTATGCATGAAACAATGAAACATAACTAAATATGAAAGACGGTTGTCCATCCATATTAGTAAAACAATATCGATGAAAACATCAAGGTTAACACCTCAAGGTGCTGAAAACATCATGGTTAAAACAACAATGCGCTAAAAACGTCAATACGTAGAATGACAAGCGTTGTCTTAGGAAGCTCGTGGTGACTACCCACTAGTCACAGGTCGAGTTTTAGAGCCTACAGGTCGAAGCCTTGGCTCTGATACCATTATTGTAACACCCCATTTTGATAATGGAATGTCACGCGTAATTATGGCGTGTCATCAAAGCATACAAGGATAAATGTATAAAACATTACATGACCATAGGGATAATCGGAATCAAACATCGGTTCCCAAACATAAGCCCAAAACATAATAAAGCAAAAGAAATGAATGGAAGACTAAACAAGCATAATTATATGAAGGCAAAAAAAAGAAGTCTCTAGCAGCTTCCATCCTATGCACGTCCTCTAAATGCTCGAGTCTTTCCTAGGGTACCTGCCGTTTTGGGACATGGAAAGGAAAGTAACGGCTGAGCAAAACGCTAAGTGCACGGATATAGACATAGTATGAATGACTAAAACATAATAAAGACTTAATAGCAGCGGAAATGTATAAGTCCTGGAAAACCTGGAACATGTTCATAAAACTGGTTTTATAGTTTGAAAAGCCTTATGTTTATCTTATGAAAACTGTTTAACATATTTTACCATTAGCCAAAATAGGTCATGAAAATCCACCGTGCATGAATACTTGGAGGGGTGACCTCATCATGCAAATTAGAGGGGATGCCTCTAATTTAATATAATGGTTTTTGGGTAGGAGGGATCAGCTCCTTGTGAAGGATGCAAGGCACACACCACATTCACCATGAAATCCTGATTGAAAACATGTAACTAGGATGCACCCATACACCCCACATGATAAATATAATATAGATGGCCAAAAGCTGAAGGGACGCCACGAGCAATCACTCCGCCGTGGTGAAGTCATAACATCAGTGCCTCTAATGTTATGGTTATGGTACCTCCATAACTAGGTGAAACTGGTCATGCATGTATATGGCTATAGGTAATCTTAATTAAACATAAGTAATCAACCACGTAACTTATACTACGGGAAAACAGTTGGCTGCATACGGGGAATCCTAATAAGGAAAGAATGTCCATACTGAAAGGATGGGAATCCATACCTTATGTCTATTGAACGAAGAAGATGAACTGAGAGGAATCCTACTTCCGTATCACTATTGCTACATAAATACATACATGAACAAGTATCTGCTTACTAAATACGTAGCTGGTTTTATGTCATGTCTTAGCTTATTTTATATGTTCTTACCATGTTTTACTGTTTAAAGCCTTAAACTGTGTTTATCTTATATTCTGTTTAATCTGATTAAGTATTTCTGGTATTTCATGTATTACTATACTTACTGTGTAATAATAAGTAACTTTCCAAAAATAGCAGGTTTCCTAAAATAGAAAGTTTCCAAAAACAGAAAGTTACCAAAAATAGAAAGTTTCCAAAAATAGAAAGTTTCCAAAAATAGAAAGTTTCCAAAAATAGAAAGTTTCCAAAAATAGAAAGTTTTCAAAAATATAAAGTTTCCAAAAATAGAATTACTGCTTAAAATAGATAAGTTTCTAAAAATAGAAAGCTTCCATAAATAGATTTGCTGCCTTATTTAAATAAGTTTCTAAAAATAGAAGTTTCCATAATTAGAAATAAGCTGGTTAAATAAGCTAAGTATATAAGCTTAAGTGTTTTCATGATTATTTTCTAAGTCATATGATATAATGTATAGTTTATTAATTATTTCATGTAATTAAAATAAACTATAGGTTAAAATATTTAATTAAAGTATAACATGTTTTTAATTAAATAAAGTTAAATACTTAGGTTAAAACATATATTATTATTTATTAATAATATAACCTAAGTCATGTAAATTAATTAATTATAACCATGGTTTTTAAATAATTAATTAATTATAAGTCTAAAATATAAAAATACTTAGGTTAAATAATTTCATGTTTATTAATAATTAAAATAACCTAAGTCATGTTATTAAATTAACCATGTCATTTTATTACTTTAATTTTTAACATAAGATCATAAAACATAAAAAAACTAAACATACACCATGAACCGGATCTAGACTAAAAACAATGAACCGGACATGAAATCGACACCGTACCCCGAACCAACTCGGGGTACCCCGTGCCTTGATGCTGCCGTGGGACCCACACACACCAACCAAGACCATATGGTCTTGATGGTGGTCGGTTTGGCCAAACCGAAACCCCTTCGGGTTCGGTGCAGCCTGCGGCCAAAAACAAACACCCCTTAAAACATACTTTTGATTTTATTTAACCCCAAATCATGTTAGATCCATGTTTATTTATTAGGTTTTTGTAAAAACATAACATGTTCTTGATTTATTAAATGATCAAATCAAACGAAAAGGTTTAAAAAGGATTTACTGAATTCGTGGATCAAAAGGATGAAGAACAAACACGATCACCAACTATAATTCCAAGATCCAAGATCACAAACCACCTCCTTGTGGTGGTTGTAGGGTGGCGGCACAAAGAAGAAAGGGAAGGAGGGTTTCAGGGTTTTTTCTAAAATCTTCTGTGAATGAAAAATGAGTGGTGAAAAATTATTAACCCCCCTTTAGTAAAATTTACAAATGGGCTTGGCCCATTTGTCCTTGTAGCCGCGGGTAGGGGCCCCACTTGGGGTACCCGTACCTTTTTCCGTGTCTCGATGTTAAGTTATATATTCGTGATTATTTGTGTTCGCGTTTTAAGTGTTCTCGTTTCGTACATACCGTGATCTAATATATTTATTTACGCTCGTAATAAATATATATATATGTAATTAATAGTAGTTCATGATTTAATTACGTTCGTGATTTCATGATCGCATGATCGTGATTAATTATTGTTTAAATAATTATTGCGTGTTCGTGCGTAATAAATGCTTATCGTGTTCTAACACGTACGTAATACGTAAAATCCTAACACGTAAACGTAATCGTACTATAAAAGGAAAGTTTTAATCTAGTACGTACGATCTTAAGGGTACTATTCATGATAAAAGCATGCGGGTTTTATAGTAGTAACCATGAGATCAGATAATGGTGGTGAGTTCAGAAATCAGAAACTGGATTCTTTCTGCATAAACAAAGGAATCAAGAGGGAATTCAGCATTGCAAGAACACCTCAACAGAATAGAGTTGTAGAAAGAAGGAATAGGACACTCATTGAAGTTGCAGGAACTATGCTGTCTGATTCCAAACTTCCAGTTATCTTTTGGGCTGAAGCTGTATCCACTGCTTGTTATGTACAAAACAGAGACTTGGTGGTTAAGGCACACAACAAGACCCCTTATCAGCTGTTCAATGGAAGACCTCCTTTAATTGACTTCTTTAGACCTTTTGGATGTCATGTGATCATCTTGAACACTATTGACAATCTAGGCAAGTTTAGTGAAAAGGGAGATGATGGATATTTTATGGGTTATTCATTAAACAGCAAGGGATATAGGGTCTTCAACAAGAAGACAAGCAAAATCACAGAAAATCTTCATGTGGATTTTCTTGAAGACAAGCCTGAAGATGTTCAAACAAGTCCTGATTGGTTCTTTGATATAGAGGTTCTTTCAAAATCTATGAATTATGTACCTGTTGCATTGTAGAATACTAACATTTCAGGTACACAAGAACCAACTGGTGTTGAGAAGCCACCACTGAGGTACATGAATGTACCCTCACTATTTCCTATTGAAGCTGCTTCAAACACTGGTGAAGAAGATGATCCTTCTCTAGGAAAAGAACAGCCAACCTCTTCCCCTGCTATGTCACTTTCTAAAAGCAGCGGAATGGCTGAAAGCAGTGGAATCCAGGATTCCCCTGCTAGATCGATTGCTTCCCCTGCCACAAAGGATCTTGCTGCTAATGATATTAATGATGAAGAAAGAGTATCCCCACTCATTTCCTCATCTACACCCATATCTGATGGTCCTCTTATATCCAACAGTGGAAGCAGAATAATTAAGAGTGGAGGTCCAAGTTACTCAGAGCTACATTCAGCTCATCAGCACCCATCCCTAGGTCATGCTGTATCTTTTGGAAGTTCTTTTGAGGACTTCTTTCCCAATCAAAATAGCCCCATCAATTCTGATTTGGAAGAAGATGAAACATAATAATCATGCAGCCTACTTACAGAATCAATAAGAATCACCCTATCTCTCAAATCATTGGTGATCCTGAAGCCCCTAGACATACAAGGTATACAGCAAAGGAGCACAACTTCATTGCTAACATCACAATGAAGTTTAATCATGACAACATGCAGTGTTGTCTGTTTACTGCATTTTTGTCACAAGAAGAGCCAAAGAAGATTTTTCAGGCTTTAAATGATCCAAGCTGGGTTGAAGCCATGCAAGAGGATCTCTTACAGTTTGACATTCAAGAGGTTTGGATTCTAGTAGATTGTCCAAAATAGGCAAGGCCCATTGGAACAAAGTGGGTACTCAGGAACAAAAAGGATGAAAGGGGTATAGTTGTCAGGAACAAAGCAAGACTGGTGGCACAAGGGTATACACATGAAGAAGGAATTGACTATGAGGAAGTATTTGCTCCAGTTGCCAGGATTGAAGCCATTAGATTATTCCTTGCTTATGCTTCATTTATGGACTTCACTGTTTTCCAAATGGATGTAAAAAGTGACTTCTTGTACGGCACCATTGATGAAGAAGTCTATGTTATGCAACCTCCAGGTTTTGAAGACCCAGAACATCCAGACAAGGTATACAAGGTGAAAAAGGCTATGTATGGACTCCACCAAGCTCCTAGGGCATGGTATGGAACTCTATCTAAATATCTATTGGATAATGGCTTCAACAGGGGGAAGATTGATCAGACCCTGTTTATCAAGAAACAAAAGGGTGACCTCCTATTGGTACAAGTCTATGTTGATGATATCATCTTTGGGTCCACAAACTTTATGCTTAGCAAAGAGTTTGCCAAGTTGATGAAGGATAAATTTCAAATGAGTGCCATGGGAGAACTAAACTTCTTTTTGGGGTTACAAGTTCAGCAAAGGAAAGATGGGATATTTATCTCCCAAGACAAATATGTGGCTGAAATTGTGAAGAAGTTTGACATGTCTGAGGGAAAGAAAGTGTCCACACCAATGGACAAGGATCATCCATGGGCCAAAGATGGTCCTGGAAAGCTTATAGATGTCAGGAACTACAGATCTATGATTGGGTCTCTCATGTATCTCACAGCTTCAAGACCTGACATCATGTTTGCAGTCTGCTTATGTGCAAGATACCAGGTGGCACCAACAGAGTGTCATTTATTTGTTGTAAAAAGAATTTTTAGGTATCTAAAGTGCCATCCAACCTTAGGACTTTGGTATCCCAAAGAGTCACCATTTGAGTTGATATCTTACTCAGATAGTGACTATGCTGGTGACAACAATGATAAGAAGTCTACAACAGGTGGATGCCAATTTTTGGGAAGCGGACTTATATCTTGGCAATGTAAGAAGCAGACTATTATGGCCACATCAACAACTGAATCTGAGTATGTAGCAGCTGCTGCATGTTGTGGTCAAGTACTTTGGGTTCAGAATCAACTGCTTGATTATGGGTATAACTTTCTTAAAACCAAGATATTTATTGACAACAACAGCACCATATGCATTATTAAGAACCCTGTTTTTCATAGCAAGACTAAACATATTGAAATAAGACATCATTTTATCAGAGATTGTTTTGAAAAAGGACTAATTGTCCCTGAGAAAATTGATACAGAACTTAATGTTTCTGATCTTTTAACAAAAGCTTTTGAAGTGGGGAGGTTTCAGTACCTAGTTGCAGGTATTGGAATGGTTACTCCCTAAAAATTGATGTCTATTATGTCATGTATATACAGGGTTACTTCATTGCTGTTGTTGTATAACTGTTAGTCAAATTTTCCATCATTTTTCATTCCACTGCTTTTGAACACAGATCCCCCTGCTGGGGGTTCATTCCCCTGCTAAGAGAGTTTTTCTCTTTAAACTAGGTTTGTTATTTTTAAAAGTGGTTATATGTGGTTTTAGACTAACAATGCAGAGATCTATATGGTGCATATTATTCTCATTGGTGAATCAGGTATATGCTCTATGTTTAAGGGGAGGTTAGGTCACACCTTTAGGACTCAGGGTATCCTTAGGATGCTCATATATGATCTTAGATCATATCCATTGGTGAGTAAGGGTTCAGGGTGATGAGGGCTTGCTGCAAAGCTTGTCAGAATTCTGAAACCTTGAGGCACTGTAATGGGTACTTGCACTTCTCTATCAAAACAGCTTGTTGTTCAGGTACAGATGTGTGGTACACATTGCCAAGACTAACTGACCATAGGTAAGGGAAAAGGTAGGGATGGTGACTAGGGTATGCATATTTTCTTGGGTTGACCAGGTGCAGGGTGACTTATGTGTTGACTTTTTGTACTTAGACCTTTGCTGAATAGAGGACCCTTGAGTTTCTATGTATCTATCTTGTGTATACAAGTGTGTGCATTAGAGCAGAGCTAGTTAGCATTGGTCACTCCATGACTAGTCTAATACCCCTAGGAAAGTTTCCCCTGCTTTCACCTTTTGCTTCCCCTGCTTTAACATCATTCTCCTGTTTGACGTTGACCGACAATACCGTTACCCTGTTCATAGCCGTTGGGCCTGCTTGCACAAATTTTGGTTAGGGGATATTTTATTGTTTTTAAAAGATATTTAAGGCGCTTTCTTCGCTGATTGGTAATCTTTACTTTATTATTTCAAATAAATTAATTTTTTATCAAGATTTATCTTTGATATTTTTGCAATTTGAAAATTTGGTCCAATCACAGCTCTTCAAATCGCCTATAAAAACTTAATTCCCTTCACAAGCAGGTCCATCTCTCTCCCTCGACTAAATCCCACCTACTTCTCACCTTTATAAACCTTCAAAACATTTTCAAACTTTATCATGTCTCTCAAAATTGCTGCTAATCATAATCAAATCGCTTTATTACATGATGAACCAGTAGAGTTTGTTGATGTTGTGGCCTTTCTAAAGTCCTCTTATTTTAGAGTGGCCCTTCTCATCAACCCTAGAATTTACACCTCACACATTCAGCAGTTCTGGTCTAGATCTATGACCAAAAAAGTGAATGGAGAGGTTACAATTCAAAGCACTGTAGATGGTCATCCCAAGGTGATTACACTTGCCTCCATCAGGGACAATCTTCTTCTTGATGATGAGGATGGGATAACCAACCAATCTGAGGCTGAAATCTTTGAGGGTCTTGTTAAATTGGGGTACACTCTTTCTAAAGACCAAAAATGTAAGTTTGCTAAAGGTCAGTTTGCCTCACATTGGAAGTATTTGATTCATACAATTTTACAATGTTTGTCACCAAAAACCACTGCTTTCAATGAACTTGGTAGTGAGATGGCTTCTGCCCTGATCTGCTTAGCAACAGGGAGGAAATATTGTTTTCCTCAAATGATTTTCAAAGGAATGGTTAAAAATGTTTCAAGCAATTCAAAATTCTGTATGTACCCAAGGTTTATAGAACTTCTGCTGAATATGAGTGAACATGGTCCAATCAAACACAAAAAATACTTTTTAGCAACCAAGCACACTACCAAACTATTCACCACACTTCTTGCACCATCCCCACAAATTTCTGGCAGGTCCATTCCACTCACTTCAATTATGATGAAACAAATCAGACAGGAAGAAGCCAAGACACAAACAGCCAAACACAAACCTTCTAATTCCCCTGCCAAGAAACTACACCTTGCCAGTACTCTACCCCCTGCTGATCCACAACATGAAAGGCGATCTAAATCCAGGTTTGCTAGGTCTCCCTTGCCTGGTGAATCTTCACAAGTAGCAGAGAGGAGAGTCTCCAAGGGTTTGGAGCAAACTGAGGGTTTGGCTGCCACTACTGTCTCATCCTCAAGGGGTGAGCAGGATAGTGACACCATCAGTAAGTCCTCTCCCTCACTCCATGATATCCAAAAAAGGGAGAAATCCCCTTCTAGGGTTGAGAGCAGCATGAAACCTATGACCATTTTGGAATTGACGAAAATGTGCATGAGTCTGAAAAGCCAGAATGCACAACTTGTACAAAATGTCAAAAAGCAAGGTCTGGTTATCAATAACTTGGAAACCAGACTTGCCACACTTGAGGGGAGGAGAAAGCCCAGGCTTATCATATCCACAGATGAGGATGCTTCCAAAGGGGAGGAAGTTCCCAATACAGAAGAGTCTACTCAGTACTATTCATATCCGGGTGGTGTACAAGGAAAGATAGCAAGTGCTGAGAAAGGGATTGAGAAAGGAAGTGCTGATAAGGGAAGTGATAAGGGGAGTGCAACTAAAGAGATTGCTCAAATATTGCTAACTATGGGCAATCAAGAAGAAGCCCTTGCTTCAAAAGTTTCCCCTACTGTTGTTGATCCCACTGTTGTAAGTCGTTCCCCTGCTAAGCCTATTACTCAAACTTTTGTTAGAAAGAATAGAAAGCAACCAGCTCAGAAGGGAATTACAATCAAAGAACCTGCATCTAAAGTTAAACCAGCACCAGTAGTGGATCCAAAATACAAAGGAAAAGGGATCATGGTTGAACAGCCCAAGAGAAAATACAAGCATAGAACTCCTGAACAGCAAAGGGCTCAAGAAGCACATGATGCACAAGTAGCTCTCAGGCTACAACAAGAGGAGATTGATATGCAGGATCAGAGAATGCAAAAGATGAGGCCTAAAGATATGCTCAAGCAGGTTGAAATTATGCATAGAGAGTTGGATGACAGGGTGCCTCATGTCGGAGGATTTCTAGATCAATGGGAGAAGGAGTTAATAAATGCTCCCTTGGAAGATAGGTATGAGTTGACTTGCCTTGTTTACAAATATCAAACTGAATATCTGGAAAGGAGGGCAAACCAAATTCAGAGAGAGAAATATTTGAGTTCTGAGAAAGGGATACTTGAACACTACAAAGTTTTGCTCAAGAGACATAAGAAGTGGAAGGATGGGGACTTCACAGATATGAGTTTTGAAGCTATAAAAAGAGCAGTCAGACCAGTTTTAAGGGAATATGATGTGGAAGACTTTATGACTATGAACTCTCCTGAGGAAGCTGAGTATCTTAGGAGACAAAGTGAAGTGTTATAGAAAGCTAGGGAATCCAAGAAAAGAAAGGCTGAAGGAACAACTTTGGAAACTACACAAGCAGGTGCATCATCCCAAGCAGGTGCATCATCACAAGCAGGGGCATTACATCAAGCAGGTGAAAGTTTTCCAGAGATTGAGAAGTCTGTACTTAATGTATAAAGAGCAACCAAAAGACTCAAGAGAATGGAGAAAGTTGGCACAGTTACTAAGGAGTCTCAACGTCCTTCAAATGAAGAAATTGATAAACAGCTAATTCTGCAGGAAAATGATGATATCTCACCTAGTGAACTTGGAAAGAAGTTTGCTATAATAGAGTATGTTGTTTATGAACACAAAGGGAGGACTTGGTGGAAGCTTACAAGAGCTGACAATATAGCACAGACATTTCTAAGTCTAGATGTCATGTTTCAAACCTTGGATAGTGAGGACTTAGAAGATCTGTGAAAAATTTGAAAAAGACTTTTGCTGCAAAACCTCCTACCATGGATGGTGTGGAGAAGGATTGGGTAATCTGGGAGTGCATGCATAGGGTGTATGAGCATGAGTTATTTGATCCTATATTTGATGCAGTGAATAAAGGAGATTTGTTGTATTGGAAGCTGTTTACCAATTCTAGGGTCTATGAGGTAGTAATGGAAGGAGTAAGTGTGTACTTGATCAATCATCGTTATTATCCCTTCACTCAAGAGACCTTGAAGAAACTAGCACAGGCTAACTTGATTGTAGATGCTAAAACGCATGTTGCTTATGATCTGGTAAGGATGATGCATAGTCAGATTTGGCCAGAAAGTTTGTAAGCATCCTCATCAACTAGGATTTATTCAGAAACTTCTCTTTAGGGGAAAGCACAAGCTTAAGGGAGGATTGTTGGGAATAAATCTATGTATACTTGTTACCCCTGCTAGTTGATTATTCGTACCCCTGCTAGAGTAAGTTCCCCCTGCCAAATAACAAAGGCAGGGGGATTGGTTCCCCTGCTGAAGTCAAAGGCCCTGCCGTCAGAGATAAACTTGGAATAGATTCTTACGCGTTTCTGTTACTACTCCTTAATACTTTCCAAGTTTGTTAGTAGTGATCTTGTACGTGAGACCTTATGCCTATAAAAGGACTCACTAGGTTAGCATGAAAAGTGTGTCTTTCTCTATTGTCTTTCATTATCATACTTTAAGGTTTTGTAAACCCTAATACCATTATAGGGTATTCGTATAACATTGATATATTAAAGTCCAACGTTTGCTTTAATCATATTGTTCTTGTGCTAAACACTATATTCCGCATCTTGTTTAGTTACTTTGCCTTGCAAAGTTTCTCTAGTGTTAGATTGAATTTATTCTTTCTATCACAACCCTTAAACAAGCTATTAAGGTTTAAGATCTGAGTTTGGGATCAACATTAGCAAGTAAATATCATCAATGTTCATGGTTGATGATTTAAGGATTTAACATAATTACTAGCATCTAAAATGTCATGGCTTATTTTGATTGTTCTGCTTATTGATTTGGCCTAAATTAAAATCGTTCTAATCAATTTATTGACTTATTAATATTTTGGCTTATTGAACCGGTTGATTAAATCATGGACTTAGTATGAATCGGTTTAATCCGGCTATGAGAATATTAATTGTTGTTGTTTTGTTTTAGTGCGACCGAGAAAGGGGTATCTCGGTAGGCTCGGAACATAGTGAAAATAATAAAAACAAAGATTCTTAAATTATACCTTTTATAACTTATATTTTTATAAATGTTTAAATTGTATTTTAAATTAAAATAGTTTTATAATATTTAAACTGGTATAACTTTATTAAATGAATTAAAGTATTTTGGAAACTTTCTAATTTGATAAACCTCGTATTTTAACGAGTTAATTATATAGTATTAATATAACGTCAGAATACGTTTGTATCGTAATTATTAGTAGGTCGTTAATATATTAGAAAGAATTATTATAAGTTCAGATTCATCAGTTAATATGTGTACAGATTTTCATAAATAAAATAAATAAATGAGAAGCGAATAGGATAATTAAATTATATAAAGATCTGATAACTAATTCGCATCTATTATTATTGTAGCTTCCGTGAAGCCCGAGTAGTATTCGTTCAGTCTTCCATTCAGTCGGTTACTGGACACGAGGTATGGATTTTCCGTCCTTTCAGTAAGGACTTCCCTTCTATGCATGATTAGGATTTCCCGTGTGCGGCCAATTGTTTTCCCTATTTATATGTTATAAGAATTATCAGAAATCAGTTTTATAATTAAGTTAAATTGCCTGAGCCTTATATACAAGCATGACCAGTCAGTAGTACTAGTTACGGAGGTACCGTAACCATGACACTTGAGGCACCGGTGTCGTGACTCACATGCAGGAGAGTGATATCCTGCATCGTCCCACTCAGCTCAGCTTGGCCATTTTATCAGTATTATTGGTGGGCGTATGGATGCATCCTAGGATTATCAGTTTATAGTTATCAGGTGAATGTGGTGTGTGCTCTAGATCCTTCACATTGGAGCTGATCCCTCCACCCAACACATTATTTAGAGGTCACCCCTCTACAGCATGACGAGGTCACCCCTCCAGTTATTCATGCACAGTTGCTACAACACATGACCTATATAATCTCTCAGCATTAAAATACAGTAAAATACGTTTTCCAGGATTAACAGTATAATTCCGCTTTAACAGTTTATAAATCAGACTTATCGGATTATCTACAGTTTTCATTACATTTTACGTATTAGTCTTTCAGCTTCAGTAGTTATTAATTATTTCAGTTCAGTATATTCTTATCATGCATTATATTCGTTCACTAAGCGTTATGCTCAGCCGTAGTTCCTTTCATGTTCTAACGGCAGGTACACCAGGACGCTCTTAGGATTCTGAGAGCATGTGCATTCGGATGGAAGCTATCCATACTTCTTAACTTTATGCACTTCTTACATTATCTTGCTTATTGGACATTGTTTAGTCCTTTCCTTTAGTATTTTACTTTTCATGTTTTGAGCTTATGTTTGGATTACCGATGCTTGATTCCGGTAACTCCTTTATGGTCACTTAATGTTTTAGGAAATTTACCTTATGCTTTGATGACACGCCATAAATACATGTAATGGTCCACTTATCCAAGTGGGGTGTTACAGATTATCCATCTCCCCCTAAAGGATTGCTCCTTGGGACTCTTTTAACTTGTGAACTATTTGAAGGTAAAGGTCGCCTTTTATCGATGCCCCTAGGAACACTGATGGTGATTATTCAGTCTCCCCAAAAGAATAAAATCTTTGGGACTCTTTTTTGTGTTGAGGGGACCTAGATACTAAGTGAAGATCAGAGACTCTGGGTCGGGACTTATAAAGTGCTCAAGTTGTTATTGGCAAGAGCACATTCCAGAGGGTAAAGGATCATCGGGGTACGTTATGAGCACAAATGAGCCATTTCCTAGTGCAGAGACAGTGTGTACATATAGCCAAAGGGTCTAGGTGGTGACACAGACACTCTAGGGGTTAAGGTAGACCCTAAACTTCATCACTCTCTCCTACAGAATTTTGAGAGTGATTGCTTGTGAACCTCCAAGAGAAAAAAAAATAAGGGCAGACTAACACCTGAGTAATATCAGCGTTGAGTAGGTTCTTAGAAGTCTCCGCTGAATTGGAGACGCTAGACTCTGGTTGTTTGTCAGCTTTAGGCTCTCTTTTCTCATCCACCAGAGAAGGGGATGGATTCTTCTTGGTCTTAGTCTTCTTAGACGGATTAACAAAAGGGGCTTCAGAGGAAAGGGGGATTTCTTTCCTCTTCTTCTTCTTTTCCTTCAGCACCTTGGGCCGAGAAGTAGACTGTACAGAAGTCTTGGACAAAGACTTGTCAATCTGTCTTTAAGCATTCACCTCAACAAGAGGGATCAAGGGCACTTCTTCATCAGCAAGTAATCCAGCAACCCTCGTCATATGCCTTGTTAGTGGCACTTCATCCTCTAAGGGAGTCTTCAGCGATGCTGGTGTGATGTGAAAGGGAGAGAAAAAGTGAAGTTCATCATTGGTGTAGGTTTCACCTAGAATATCCTCTATAATGAGAGAGATATCTAGTGTAGCAGATGGTGGCCAATCGGTTCTTCTTCCCTTTATTCTCGAGCTTGGTAATGAGACCGGTATAGAGTATGTGGGTGATCCCTATGTCCAATCCCCAAATTAAGCTGTAGGCAATCGCTTGCTGAGATCCATTCAGCTGATCATACGACCCCTGGTTTCCTCCCAGATATTTGACAATGTATAGCATCAGCGTCCTCCATATGGGAGAGAAGTAGTTCACCTTGATCAGGGATTTGTTTTGGAAGGCTTGGGAGGTAAAGGGTTTGTCATCATCATCATGAGGATGAAGGGTTGCCAGAGCCTTCTTCATAGTGGCGCTGCTGGGCACAGCGGTCATATCTTCATTGACGTTAAGTCCAATGACCCTGGCAAAGGTGGTGAAATCAAAGGTGAGAGGTTGAGGATGGGTGGAAAGGTTAAAGGTGAAGTGAGAAGATTTTTGGTCGACTTCAGCCGAGAACCAAAACTCTTTTAGATATTGTGAATAGCAGGTTGAGGGTTCCCTTGTAATAGCTTCGACTATAGGGGAGTTCTTCAGGAAGGTTAACAATGGTGTGTAGAGAGGATTGTTGTGTTCGAGAAGAGCAACACAATTATTAAATGCAATCTTTCCATCGGTTATGCCAAAATCGACGTTAGATGCGGCCAAGACGGTGAAAGAAGGGTTTGTTGCAGATGACACCATTGGTGTTTGAGTGAAGGTTTGGAGGATTAGAGAGAGATGAACAGTATGTGTGTGTGTGAAAGTATGTTATGAGGTGATAAAGTGAAAAAGAGTCAAGGTTTTGTGAAAAGCTTTTGCTGTTTTCTAGTTGAAGCATTAAATGCAAATGTTTTCCTTTTAAGAAAAAGTGGGACCCCTTGACCCTTCATGTGATTTTTTGTCCCCTTGGAAAGCGGGAAAGTTGTTGACATTGAAGGACAATCATTTGAATTAAATACTGGAATATATTAACTCCCATTGGAATGTAACTACCTCGTTACATTCAATTCCTTTAAATGCCAAGAGAAAGAGATCACTTATCATATTTATTTACCAATATTGAGCATACCCAGCTCAGCAACCAGCCTTATAAAACTTGGCTCAGCTAGAGGCTTGGTTAAAATATCAGCGAGCTGGTATTCTGTAGGTATAAAGTGAAGCTCAATATCACCTTTTAAAATATGGTCTCTGATGAAGTGATACCTGATGTCAATATGCTTAGTTCTGGAATGAAGTATCAGATTATTGGAAATGGCTATAGCACTTGTGTTGTCACAGAATATGGGAACCTTTTCATAATTGATTCCATAATCAGCCAACTGAGTCTTCATCTAGAGAACTTGATCACAGCAACCAGCGGCAGCGACATATTCAACTTCAGCTGATGACATGGCCACTGAGTTTTGTTTCTTTGCACTCCAGCATTCCAACTTTCCTCCAAGGATTTGATAACTCCCAGAGGTGCTCTTTCTATCAAGGCAGCACCCAACATAGTCTGAGTCAGAGTAGGCTTTAAGGTCGAAGCCTGATCCATTTGGATACTAGAGACCCAGTGAGGAAGATCCTTTTAAGTACCTGAAAATTCTTTTGACAGATACAAGGTGGGATTCCTTGGGGTTAGCTTGGTACCTAGCATAGAGGCATCTAGAGAATTGGATGTCTGGTATGCTTGTTGTTAGGTAAATCAGTGACCCAATCATGCCTCTATATAAGGTCTCATAAACAGAGACCCCTGAGTCATCAGCTCCCAATTCGTTGGGAGGAAGCATGGGGCATTTCACTGACGCACAATCAGACAGATCATACTTCTTGAGCAAATCTCTAACATATTTTTCTTGACAAATAGAAATTCCTTTTGAATTTTGTTTGATTTGAAAACCCAAGAAAAATGTTAGTTCCCCTATCATGCTCATTTCATACATTTTGGTCATAAGTTTGGCAAATTGTTTGCTCAAGGTAATGTTGGTTGAACCAAAAATTATGTCATCCACATAAATCTGTACTATAATGACATCACCCCTGGACCTATAGGTGAACAAGGTTTGGTCAATGGTACCTCTGACAAATTTATTTTCAAGTAGGAATTTTGATAGAGTTTCATATCAGGCTCTAGGCGCTTGTTTCAGCCCATAGAGTGCTTTGTGAAATCTGCAGACGTGATCAGGATAGTCACTATTTTCAAACCCTGGGGTTTGATTGACATATACTTCCTCTATAAGCTTACCATTAAGAAAAACACTCTTTACATCCATCTGGTATACTATGAAAACCATATAAGCTGCATATGCTAGGAAGATCCTGCTGGCTTCAAATCTGGCCACTGGTGCAAACGTTTCATCATAATCAATACCCTCTGATTGATTGTAACCCAGCACTACAAGCCTAGCCTTGTTTTTGAAGATCATGCCAGCTTCATCCCTTTTGTTTCTATATACACATTTAGTTCCAACGACTTGTTTTCTAGCTGGAGCTTTTACTAGATTCCACACCTTGTTTCTCTTGATCTGATTCAATTCTTCTTGCATGGCTACAACCCAACCTTCATCCAGTAGGGCAGCGGCCACGTTCTTTGGTTCTTCTTCAGAGAGAAAATCAGCGAAAAGGCATTCATTCGCTGAGGCGGTTTCTAGAGATCTTAACTTTCCTCTGGTCGTGACTCCCTCATAGGGTTCACGAAGGATATTCACTAGAAGAATATATTGGTTCCTACTCCATTTGGATTGAGGAGAAGGAGTCTCTATGGGTTCAGGAGTCACAGTAGGTTCAATGAATACTGGTGGTTCATCACATATAATTTCTTCGTCCATGATCTCTTCATCTGTTTGAGAGATTGGAGAGATAAGATCAGCATTTTCTTTTATGGGTGTTGGTGTGAGTGATTCAGCAACAGCAACCTCTGGAGTGATGTTAGAGATTGAGTGAGGATCAAATGCATGAACATAGGGGAAATCCTTGTGGCATATTTGAGGTGATTCCTTGGGATTTGAGAAATCATCCTTTGGATATGATTTGACTTCATTGAAGTCAATGTTACGGTCCTCTGAGTTAGTGTGACTAATGACAGCATCAGCTTCATTGAAGGTGACATGAATGGATTCTTCTAGTTCTTGCCTACGAATATTGAATACTCTAAAAGCTCTGGAGGTGGGATAGTATCCAAGAAAGAACCCATCATTTGACTTTTCATCAAATTTACCCAGATGATCCTTGTAGTTGTGAATAAAAACAAGGCAACCAAAGACATGGAAGTAGCTTACATCAGGGGCTCTCTTCCTATACACTTCATAAGCGGTCTTGCCATATCTCTTCATAATAATGGATCTATTTTGAGTGTAACACACTATGTACACTGCTTCACCCCAAAATTGTTTTGGGAGTCTTGATTCGTTGAGCATTGTTCTGGCTGCCTCTATGAGAGTTTTGTTTCTTCTTTGAGCGACACCATTTTGTTCTGGGGTGCCTGGGTTTGATAATTTCTGTGAGATCCCTTTTAATCATAAAAGGCTTCCATGGCATGGTTCTTGAATTCAGTGCCAATATCAGTTCTGATAGCCTTAACTCTACAGTCATTAAAGTTCTCTATTTCTCTGATGAAAGACATTATCCTTTCAGCTTCATTACTCTTTCTTTTGAGAAAGAATACCCATATGAATCTAGAGAATTCATCGACAATGACTAGTGTATACTTGTTGTGATTGAGGGATTGTGGTTTTACTGGTCCAAATAAGTTCATGTGAAGAAAATGGAGGCACTTATTTATGGAGAATGATTGTTTGGTCTTAAATGAGGCTTTGTGGTGCTTCCCTTTTTCACAGGCTGAGCAGGGTTTGTCTTTGCTGAAGGTCAGAGAGGGAAGCCCAGCAACTAAATCTTTCTTGGTCAGTTTGTTGATGTTTTTGAAGTTAAGGTGAGAGAGTCTCTTATGCCAGAGCCAGTTTTCACTATCAGAGGCTTTGGCAAAAAGACAAGTGTTGTTTCCTTTAGGACACGATGTCATGTCAATAACATACACATCCCTTCTTCTGGGTGTAATAAGAACAACATCATCATTTTTTTGAAGATTGTTCCTTGGGTCTTGGTGAACAGAACTTTGAAACCAGCATCGCAGAGTTGACTGATACTGATTAAGTTGTGCTTCAGTCCATTGACATAAGCGACCCTTTTGAAGGTGATTCCATTACAATCCACTAAGCCATATCCCTCAGTAACCCCTGAGGAGTCATCTCCAAAGACTACCTTCGGACTAGGCTCCTTCTTATATCTATGCTGATATTGTTTAGCCCCTGTCATATGTCTGGAGCACCCACTATCCAGATACCAAACAGATTTCTTCATATATTCCTACACAGATATAACAAAGCCAGATTAGTTTCGATGATGAACCCACTTTCCAGTGGGTCCATGCTGTCGCTGACCAGCGACATTGGGTCTTCTCTAGTTCCTGTCTCCCCCTCTTTGGTTGCAATCTCTGGTTTCATGACACATACTTCCACAGATGTCACATCCGGGATAATGCTCACACTCATTAGAGTGATGGTCATAGAAGCCACAATATTTGCAGGGAGTATATGGTCTGTAACCTTAAGGATTATCTCTGTGTAAAACCCGCATGCTTTTACCATGAACAATACACTTAGTAAACTTCCGTACATATTAAAACTTTCCTTTTATAGCATGAACACGTGTCACGATTATTAATTACAGAAGTTATGTACGTGTTATTACACGATAAGTATTAAGTACGTGATAGTACACGATAATTATTAACGATAATAATTATAATCACGAACATGAAATCATGAACGTAAAACCACGAACACGTAATTATGTACTTATTTAATAAAATACGATTAATATCGTTACCAACAAGTATTTATCTATAACACGAATAATTAAGTATAACATAACACGAAAACATGAACACATGAACACATAAAATATTAGTCACGGGAAAAATTCGCGTTTCCCCTTGTGGGCCCCACATGTCGCGGACACCAAGAGACAAAAGGGCCAAGCCCATGTTTGGTTTTATTAAAATAACAAAAAGGGAAACATGTTTTTCATTAACAGAGTTTTTCATAAAAATCAAAAACTCTAGCCTCTTTCTTTCTCTTTGGCCTTCGGCAACAACAACACCAAGGAGTGGTGTTTGATCGATTTTGGTTGATTAAAATCAAGTATTTTGTTCGTGTTATTAACCTCCAATTGTTTCACGCATTCGGTAATCCGTAATCGTTTTTCTTTTAATTCTTTTATTTAATCAAGAACATGTAACATGAGATTAAATAAAACAAGTATTAAGACATGTTAGATTAATCATGGGGGTAAAATTAAAAGGTGTTTCGGATTGGTTTTGATCGGCCGACACCCAACCAAGAGCCCCATGGCTCTCGGCTTGCTTTGGTTCGCACCACCGAGACTTCGAGTCTCGGTGTGGTTGGTCTCGGTCGGCAGCAGGAACCAAGGGACCCCGACATGAGTCGGGGTACCGTTTGGTTTGTTTGGGGGGTCTCGGCTACAGCAGCCACCCCCGCCGGCTCAAGGCGGTGGCGGTTTTGGTCAAACAGGGGGAACCGCAGGCGTAGCAGGGGGAACCACCAACACACAGTCGGTGGGAACTTGGTTGTGGTCAGCGGCTAGCTAAGAGGGAACCACCGGCTTAAGCCGGTGTCAATTTTACACAACAGTGGCAACCGGTCGAGCCGGTTCGCCACTGTTAAAGGGGTGTTTGTTTGGTCCGGTTCAAGGGTGAATTCGGTCCGGTTCATGACATGTCTAAATTAAATTCACGGGTCCGGTTCATGACTAAATCTTACAAGTATTTATTTTTACAAGTATATTATTTTTAACAAGAAAATTAAATTAATTAAGACATGACCAAATAATTAATTTAATTTAACATGGACTTAGGTTAATTATTATTTATGAAATAATACATGTTTTAACCTAAGTATTTTATTTATTTAATTTGGACTATAGTATTAATTAATTATTTAAGACAATATAATTAATTAATAAACATGACTTAGGTTATAATTAATATAATATTAATACATGTTTAACCTAAGTATTTTATATACCTTAATTTAATTAAATCATGCTTATAATTAATTAAATCATATAACCTATAGTTAATAAATTAACATGATATTATTAATAAACTATACTAATAATCACATGACTTATGATATTTAACTAGTAAACTTATGCTTATATTGTTAGCTTATTAATTCAGCTTATTTCTAAATATGGAAACTTTCTAATTCAGGAAACTTACTATTTTTGGAAACTTTCTATTTTTAGAAAATGATCTATTTTAAGAAGTTAATCTATTTTTGGAAACTTTCTATTTTTGGAAACTTTCTCTTTTAGGAAACCTGCTATTTTTAGAAAGTTACTTATTATTACACAACAAGTATAATAATACAAGAAATACAAGTAATACTTAATCAGAATACATGGAATACATGATAAACACAGCATAACCTTAAAATCAGTAAAACAAGACAAGAACATATAAAGCAAGCTAAGACACGATATAATCAGTTAAGTACTCGGTAAACAGAATACTTATACATGTACCCTATTTTATGTAGCATTAGTGAGATCGAAGTAGGACTGTCATTCTTTCGTCTTCTTCGTTCACTAGACATAAGGTACGTATTTCGTGTCCTTCAGTATGGACATTCTTTCCTTATTAGGATTCCCCGTTTGCAGGCAACTGTTTTCCCAGTATTGTTTTATATGTTTGATTACTTATGTTAGTTTAAGAGCCTAAGCCATATACATACATGACCAGTGTCACCTAGTTATGGAGGTACCATAACCATAACACTGGAGGCACCAGTGTTATGACTTCCCCACGGTGAAGTGATTGCTCGTGGCATCCCTTTTCAGTTTTGGCCATTATATTATATTATCATGTGGGGCGTATGGGTGCATCATAGTTAGATATTTACCAATAATACCAAAGAGAATGCGATGTGTGCCTTGCATCCTTCACTAGGAGTTGATCCCTCCTACCCAGACTATTTAATTAGAGGCAACCCCTCTAATTGCATGACGAGGTCTCCCCTCCAAGTATTCATGTACAGTGGAACCTCATGACCTATATGGGCTATTAGCTAATTAATACAGATTTTACACAAAAACATAAGTCTTTTCAAACTATAAAACAAGTTTTATGAACACGATTCCAGGTTACTTAGGACTTATATTTTTTTCGCTGCTATTAGTCTTTATGCTATGTTATTCCATGATATGCTTGTATATCCGTGCACTGAGCGTTATGCTTAGCCGTTTTCCTTTCATGTTCCCAAACGGCAGGTACTCAAGGGCGCTCGTAGACTGTAAGCGTACGTACATATGGATTGGAAGCTATCTAGCCTTCACTACTTTATGCATTTCATCATACATTTTTCTACTTATTTCTTTGGACATTGTTTAGTCCTTTTCCCTTACATTACTTATGTTTGTGTGTGATGAGCTTATACTTGGGGTACCGATGTTTGTTTCCGGTATTTCCTTTCATGGTCATTTAATGTTTTTAATACATTTACCTTGTATGCTTTGATGACACGCGATAATCACGCGTGACATTCCATTTACCAAACTAGGGTGTTACACTCTGGGTTTGGGTTCTGGTCTCCTAGAGGACCTGTGAGGAGTTTTGACCTTCATTGAGTTCTGGTTTTTTGAACGGCTATGGCCTCCTCATGTTCTCTAGAGGTATGTTCAGTGGACTCACATGTGATACATTTGAGTTTCTTAGAGCAATTTTCAGATAAATGTCACAATGTTTGCAAGGCCTGAACAAAGCTCTCCCCTTTGGGATACTTGAACCTTCACCAAGAGAATTAACAGATGGACTGTCTGCCCTAGGTTTGATTTGTTCTTTTAAACCTTTAACTTCTTCCATAAGGGTGAGAAGAAGATTCTTGGTGGGTGACAGCTCATCAGTGGGAGGATTTGGTTTGATTTGTTCTTTGGCCACAAAAACCTTTTTATGTGTTGCTTTCTCAGAAACTCTGGGTTGGATGTCCCAGGGTTCTTTATGGCAGGTTTTGGGCCAAGTAAGGAATCATATGAATCAGCACCAGCGAGTTTGGGCAAGGCTGCTGGTGAAGATTTGGGAAAATCAGATTCCTTTTCAGAGATATTCTCATCCACAGAGGAGGAAAAAGTAGAAGGATCATCTGAGGGGACAAATTTAACTTTGGTCACTGGTATATGGTTTTTAAACCTACCCTTGCCCCCAATTGCTTGAACCACATACCCTGGAAGGATTCAGCAACCAATTCCTCTACAGTGTATTGACCAATGTTCCATTTTTCAATGGTTCTTCTGAGTTCAGCATTTTCATCAGTTAAAGACTCATTTTCAATGGAAAGTTGGTGTTAATGCAAGTGATGCCTAAAAACATTATTAGTGTTAACTAATGATAGGTGTGGAAACACCCATCCTTTCTACCACTTAATTACAATAATAACCGAGCCAAAACGTGTATTTTATGTCTTTTATGTCGGAATTATACGTGGTTTGTGTTTTTGTTGTGATTTAGGACGAAAAGGTAAAAAGTGGAGAAAACACGGGCATTCACGGGCTTTTATTGAAGGAAAAGATGAAAGATGAAGTCGAGAAGTCAAGAGTGCAAAAAGAACGGAAGTCCAAGACCAATTCTAAAGATTTATCGAAGAAAAAGTCAAAAGACGGAAGTTTACTTAAAGCCGAAGAACTCAAGTCTACTTTATTGAAGAATTAAAAGACGAGTTCAAAGAAATCCCGAGCCAAAAGTCATTAAAAGTCCAAGATTAAAGAAGATAAGAAGAAAAGGACTAAGCATGCAATTAACAAAGAGATTAAGAAGGAAGGGCCTAATGATGCAATTAAGAGAAAATGAAGGAGGGGAGGAATCTTCCTAATCCTCCCCTATATATAGATTAGATGTTAATCACTTTTTCTTTGTTGGCTAAGTGTGACAATTAGTCTTCCATTTTCTTTACCTTGCACCTTTAATTTTATGCACATTTAAATACTTGTCCAATTTAAATACCTTGTCTTGCACCTTAAATTCCTTTAATTTCAAGTAAGTTTCCATTTAATTCTTGTCAATCTTTACTTTATCTTGCTAAATCTCCTATCTACCTTTCTTGATCTTTGATTTTTATGTTTATGTTTGTGTTCATGTTCATGTTTTTATTTTGATCAATTGGGTTTTTTATTATTGTGGTTAAATTTGTTTGTTTTGTTGATTTAAATTGTTTGTTTATGATTATTAGTTGTTTCGTTATTAGTTTAATTAAATCGTGTGTTTGATTTTGGTTAATTTGTGGTTAGATTCTTGTTTTTTTGATCCCTTGTTCTTCGGGGGAGTTTGTTTCTGTTTCTTTGTTCCCAGGAAAACTTCCGACTCAAGGGAAGGAGTTCTTTCATTCGGAACTCAAAAAGTTCAGGATCAAGGGCTTCATCCGGAAGTCTTCTGAATCTAGAGTTGTTCATTCGGAACTCCAAAAGTTCCGAACCAAGCAAGCTTCATCCGGAAGTGTTCCGGATCAAAAACTTCCGAGTCAAGGATTGCTCATTCGGAACTCCAAAGTTCCGAACCAAGGGACTTCATCCGGAACATTAAAAGTTCCGGATCAACACTTCAGAACCAAAGTTCCGGATCAGCAAGGGCTTCATTCGGAACTTCTCAAAAGTTCCGGATCAAGCCAGTTCATTCGGAAGTTCTAAACTTCCGAATCAAGGTTTCTTTCAGTTCTTGTTAGTCTTTCTTTTTAAATTTCTGTCTTTTATTTTTAAACTTTATTTTTCCCGCCTTTTAATTTAATTGCACTTTAAGATTAATTGCCTTAGCTTTATTTTATCCTTGCCTTAGTTTAAGTTTTAGTCGCGTTTTAAGATTGCCTTAGTTAGTTTTAAATTTGCGTCATTTACTTTAGCGCCCTTTAATTCCAGTCACGTTTCTAAATACTTGCACTACTTTAATTAGACTTAGATTTATTTTAAGAGCACCTTTACTTCAATTGTTTTGCACCTTTATTTAAAAACAACCAAAAAGATTTGTTTCACCAAAAACAATAGAGTCACATAGAGAACCTAGATCAATTCGATTAGACACATCAACGAATCTTTTTAATTAGGTAAAAGCCTAGTTATCAAATGGCGCCGCTGCCGGCTCTTTTCGTAAAGATTAACGGTTTTCTGTGAAAGACGCGTTGCTTTTTGGGATCCGTTCACTTGTGAGCGTTATTTTTCTTGCATTAAAAATTCAAAAAACCATAAAAATTAAAAATTGATAAAAATCCATAAAAATTAAAAATTTCAAAAATCCAAAAAGATTTTATTTTTATTGTGTATATATATTCTCTTTGTGTTTGGTATTGTTTTCTTTTGCCTTTGTAGGTGTATGCGTACTAGATCTTCTAATTATCAAGAGCCCGAGACTCAAGAAGATTTAAGTATGTCAGGTGTTAACAACAACAATAATCCACCGCACCTCAACAATAACAACAATGTTCTTCCACAACCCGATCTTCGGACAATGGAGGAGCTTTGTCAACCTACCATGTTTGGACGAGGAGGACCGATTGCGCCAATGCAAATCAACGCTCCTTAGTTTTCGTTGAAGCACCACATGAGTCAGCAAGTGCAAACTAACCCATTCCGTGGATTGCCTGATGATGATGCCAACAAACACCTCGACAAGTTCATTACAATCACCCAAAGCATGAAGTTGCCTGGTGCCACAATGGATGTTCTTCGCCTACAACTCTTTCCACATACTTTATTACATCATGCCGAGAAATGGTTTGATCGTCTCCCGAATAATTCTATTCACACTTGGGATGACATGACTCAACGCTTTTTGTCTCGCTACTTTCCACCATCCATGGTCACAAGCCTTCGCAATCAAATCAGCGGTTTCATGCAAGATCCCGATGAATCTCTTTTTGATGCTTGGGAGCGATATAATGTCTTGATCGATAGATGTCCAAACCACAACATGCTCCCTGTGACCTTAATCGATACTTTCTACAACGGTTTGACTTTTCGAGATCGTGATACGATTAATGCAGCCGCCGGTGGCACATTCATGAAAAGGAGACCCGAGGAGTGTAGAGAGTTAATTGAGAACATGACTACTCACCACAAAACTGGGATTCCTATGCTTCTTCAAGGAACAACCCGAGAGTCAATGTCTCTTCTACCTCAGCCAACCCTGATATGACCGAACTCACCCGTATGATGACTGAAATGAGCAAAAGTATTACGCTTCTCGCTTCAAACCAACAACAACAACAAGTTAAAGCGGTTGCTAATCCTTGTGAAACATGCGTAGGTCCTCACTCATACACCGATTGTCCTTCTACACAAGGAAATCCGGAAAATGTGTATGCAGCTTATGGTAATTATTCACCGGAAAATTACCAAGCTCGACAACAAGGGGATAGAAATCTGCTGAGTTATCGATCCAACAATTACCTTTCACCCGGTTTTTCTCCTCAAAACCAAAACCTCGCCAACAACTACAATAGAAGCAACCAAATCCCACCAAGAGCTTCTAATCCTTATCACCCCACCCCGCTCAACAAACCCCACCCATAAACACCGATGTTGAAGCCACAATGAGAACCCAAGGTGAGCAAATCAAGAATCTGCAAAGCCAAATTATCAATCTTAGAGGAGATATCACGAAGCAAGGAAATGAGATTAGATCTGAGGTTCGTGATAATATTCAATCCTCCTTCAGCACTCAAAAGAATGAATTAAAGAATCTGTTGGCTAGTTTCTTGCCCTCCACTCAACCTTCTACTTCGAGTTCTCTACCTTCAAACACCATCACTAATCCGCGAGCTAATGTGAGTGCTATTACTACTCGTAGTGGAGTTACCATCGTAGGACCACCAATCCCACCCCCATCATCTACACCTCCTCCACCACCATGTATCCCTACTCCTCCTACACCTAGTATTAGTGCACCATTACCGTCTCCGCCTCGTCATGACGATGTATCTCGGAAGGACCCTTCAACATCTCAACCTTTACCTACTACACCTTCACCTTCCACCTATAAACCAAACATCACATACCCTTCTCGCTTAGGCAAGACCAACGAGCTAACCAAGAATGACTGTCAAGTATCGAAATATGTGAATATGCTATCTCAAATGACCATCAACATTAGCCTTGTTGAAGCACTTGTCCACATGCCGAAATTTGTCAAAGCATTCAAGGAATTGATTAGCAAGAAGGAGAAGCTAATTGAACTCGCCAACACACGCTTAAATGAAAACTGCTCTGCAGTTATTCTTAAAGAACTTCCGGAAAAACTTGGAGATCCCGGTCGTTTTGTGTTGCCTTGCGTGTTCAACAAAACCGAAGAATTTACTGCCCTTGCTGATCTCGGGGCCAGTATTAATTTGATGCCTTTGAGTGTTTGGAAAACACTATCATTACCCGACCTCACTCCAACAAAGATGACTCTCGAACTTGCAAATCGCACTCTCGCTTACCCCGTTGGTATAGCCGAAGATGTGTTCATCAAAGTTGGCACATTCACTTTCCCGGTCGATTTTGTCGTAGTTGATTATGAAATGGACCCTCGTATTCCTTTAATACTTGGTCGGCCATTCTTGAGAACCGGACGAGCTTTAGTGGATGTGGCCGAAGGTGAGTTAATCTTAAGAGTCGGGAATGAATCACAAATTTTCAAAATGGGGAAGCTTACAGGCAAATACTATGGACGAGAATCAGTGAATATGATTAATGTGCTCGATGACTTTACCGTCTATGACAATCCTCTATTCGATTCTTCCATCGATAATCCACTCTTTGACGATGATGTGGATGATTCTCGTTCCACTTTGGCCGCTTCTTCTATTTATGATTCTCCACCGGTCTTTGATGCTTATGATGATGATGATTCTAGCTCAGATTCGGATGATTATGATGACCTTACTTCTGAGTATCCCAACCTGCCCACGTATGATGATTTCGATGAGGCTGATACTCTTTCGAGCGCTTTTTCACACCATGAAGATCCTCCGCCATCACTTGATCCTACTTTGGACGACTACTCATTTGAGGAAGACTTCTCTGCATTTCTCAATACTTACTTCCTGCATGAGAGTGATGCTCCTCCTTATGATTTTGAAGATTATCGTCTTGATCCTACTTTGGATTTGAAGAACATTCTTTCAAAGGAGAAGAAACCGGTCGACACCAATATCCGCAGCACATATGATTTAACACCTCTTTGTCCCCCTTCTGAGGACGAGGTTGTGCTTCTTCGCGGATCTTCTTCACACTCTACTGAGCCTGAGTGCTATTTTCCCCTAAAGGAAAAGGTGTTCGACCCCGGTATTGATATTCTACAGCCATCTCAGTATCCACCTGATGAAATAAAAGGAAAAATCTTTGGAATTATTGAAGACATGCTTGCACCACTTCACCATACTTTCTTCCACCGTGCTCCATCGCTGCTTAAGGGAACCTTGCCTACTCTTCTCTGGCTTTCCTTGTTCGCCGTAAGCTTATGCTATTTGATGGACGAAAACTATGTCTTTGATCCTGGTGGATATGTTTCATGCTTCTTCTTATGATGATCAAGGTCGAGTCAGGCTCACGACTCGGTAATCAAAAACCAAGCGCTTCTTGGGAGGCAACCCATGCATCTATCTTTTAGCTTTCTTTATCATAAGTGTAGGGGAGACCCGTTGGTTTGCTTTCCTCCTCTTCTTAATCAGGGATTCGAGCTTCAATGCTCCACTCTTGATGATTCTTGACGACCCGTGATTCTGTGTCCACTTTTTCCCGGTTCTATCCTAAACTCTTTTCGATTCATTATTTTATATTTTCTCAATATTAAAATAGGAATCTCTTTAGTTGTCTTTTCCTTAGCGAGATTTAAACAAAGTGCACAATGTCCTAAGTGTAGGGAGTTTACTCCCACATGCTTAAACATTGAGGACAATGTTTATCTTAAGTGTAGGGGGGACTTCTATCGAAGTTAAGTGGCCTTTTCCTTGTATTTGTCCTCATTTTAACCGGAAAATCAATTTTTCGACATTTTTCAAAATTTTTGATCTATTTTGGCCTCTTAGTTTTTCCCTTTGTATAGTTATTTTCTTTCTTTACTAGAATAAATCTTTAATAAAGTGGTTTTAATTTTCAAACGTTGTGAATCTTTTGACTCAACCCGAGTTTACTTATCTAAGTTACTCTAGCTAGTATCCTTAACGTGTTTAAGTCAAGTTTTGCTAGGCTTTTATATAGGGACCTATAAAACGCGAAAGTCTTAACTCTCACGGGTTAAGAACAAGAACTTTTCGCAAGTTCCTATAATTGATCCTAGAGAGTCGTTTATTAAGGGAACTTTAAAACGCGATTTCTAAAACTTGAAAAAGTCTAAGAATTTGCAAGATCCTATAGGCGACTCGAAAACCCAAAACTTTGATTTAATAGGCTAAGCATCCACGAGTCTCATTCCTTGAGATTTTAAACTGTGGAGAACGAGAGATGATAGAGCCAATTATAAGTTTGGTATTCTTTCAGGAATTTATGTGAGTTAATTATGAGCCTATTCTCCCATCGCTTGCTAATAAATTTATCTGCAATAAAAAAGGTTGTACGATTTGAAAAGTTACTTAGCTTCTAGCCCAAGATCGTTTAAAAGTTGCTCGGTATGGATTAGAGTTCATAGCCAAGGCATAACTTATTGAAGCGGGATGCGAAGATTGGTGAGTCCGAAAAGGCCCTAACAAGGCATGAGGGCTATATTTTGTTGCTAAAGATCCAAAGTGATGTGAAGAATCATTTATCGAAAATCAATATGAAGGATAGACACACGACGAAAAGCAAAAACTCCCAAAAGTCATGGAGAAGTGTATCCGAAAAGACCCTAGCAAGGTATGAGGATAAATAGATCCAAGTCATAAAAGGAGGCGGATCGTTGTATATCAAAGTCCAAAATAAAGATTGGAGAAAAATGAAGAAGTCGTGGTCCAAGTATGAATCTCTATAAACTTCAAGTGAAGAAATTACTATATGAAGAGAAGACCATTATTTCATGAACGTCTCTCAAGGTTTGAAGTATGAAGTCGCTGCCAAATATTGGTCCGAGAAAGGTCTCAAATCGCGAATCGAGTTATGATAAGATATGAACTTTATGAGGTCCCGAGAAGCAGTTTTAAAAGATTTTGTCCTTTAGCTAACTATTGATTAAATCGTTCACTTTATTTTCGGCCTAAATAACTATCGAAATAAGTCAAACAATGCATCCTCGTGATCATTCAAGACAACAATAAAATATAAGAGATACACCTAGGAATAAGGGAGTCTAAGTGAGTAATTGGCCCACATGAGTTCGTGTTAGTTTACTAACTTATAATAACAATGATCTCGTTTTTAAGCTTGGTTTTGAGAAAGTGAAAACTTGAGGATGATGATTATTCATGACATTTCCAAAACCCAAGGTATGCTTTTGATTTCTTTACTTTGTATGTTTATAATTTTCTAGCTCGTTAATAAAGGCCAACGTGGATTAATTATGATGAAAAATGTAAACTTGCTTTGTAACTAATGCATTGCATGAGGACATTGCAATGGTCAAGTGTAGGGGATTTGATAGGTGTGGAAACACCCATCCTTTCTACCACTTAATTACAATAATAACCGAGCCAAAATGTGTATTTTATGTCTTTTATGTCGGAATTATGCGTGGTTTGTGTTTTTGTTGTGATTTAGGACGAAAAGGTGAAAAATGGAGAAAACACGGGCATTCACGGGCTTTTATTGAAGGAAAAGATGAAAGATGAAGTCGAGAAGTCAAGAGTGCAAAAAGAACGGAAGTCCAAGACCAATTCTGAAGATTTATCGAAGAAAAAGTCAAAAGACGGAAGTTTACTTAAAGCCGAAGAACTCAAGTCTACTTTATTGAAGAATTAAAAGACGAGTTCAAAGAAATCCCGAGCCAAAATTCATTAAAAGTCCAAGATTAAAGAAGATAAGAAGAAAAGGACTAAGCATGCAATTAACAAAGAGATTAAGAAGGAAGGGCCTAATGATGCAATTAAGAGAAAATGAAGGAGGGGAGGAATCTTCCTAATCCTCCCCTATATATAGATTAGATGTTAATCACTTTTTCTTTGTTGGCTAAGTGTGACAATTAGTCTTCCATTTTCTTTACCTTGCACCTTTAATTTTATGCACATTTAAATACTTGTCCAATTTAAATACCTTGTCTTGCACCTTAAATTCCTTTAATTTCAAGTAAGTTTCCATTTAATTCTTGTCAATCTTTACTTTATCTTGTTAAATCTCCTATCTACCTTTCTTGATCTTTGATTTTTATGTTTATGTTTGTGTTCATGTTCATGTTTTTATTTTGATCAATTGGGTTTTTGATTATTGTGGTTAAATTTGTTTGTTTTGTTGATTTAAATTGATTGTTTATGATTATTAGTTGTTTCGTTATTAGTTTAATTAAATCGTTGTGTTTGATTTTGGTTAATTTGTGGTTAGATTCTTGTTATTTTGATCCCTTGTTCTTCGGGGGAGTTTGTTTCTATTTCTTTGTTCCCAGGAAAACTTCCGACTCAAGGGAATGAGTTCTTTCATTCGGAACTCAAAAAGTTCAGGATCAAGGGCTTCATCCGGAAGTCTTCTGAATCTAGAGTTGTTCATTCGGAACTCCAAAAGTTCCGAACCAAGCAAGCTTCATCCGGAAGTGTTCCGGATCAAAAACTTCCGAGTCAAGGATTGCTCATTCGGAACTACAAAGTTCCGAACCAAGGGACTTCATCCGGAACATTAAAAGTTCCGGATCAACACTTCAGAACCAAAGTTCTGGATCAGCAAGGGCTTCATTCGGAACTTCTCAAAAGTTCCGGATCAACAAATCTTCCGAACCAAGGGCAAACTTCCGACTCAAGCTTCTTCATCCGGAAGTCTTCCGAATCAAGGAGTTCCGACTCAAGATTGTTTCATTCGGAACTTTGAAAGTTCCGGATCAAGCCAGTTCATTCGGAAGTTCTAAACTTCCGAATCAAGGTTTCTTTCAGTTCTTGTTAGTCTTTCTTTTTAAATTTCTGTCTTTTATTTTTAAACTTTATTTTTCCCGCCTTTTAATTTAATTGCACTTTAAGATTAATTGCCTTAGCTTTATTTTATCCTTGCCTTAGTTTAAGTTTTAGTCGCGTTTTAAGATTGCCTTAGTTAGTTTTAAATTTGCGTCATTTACTTTAGCGCCCTTTAATTCCAGTCACGTTTTTAAGTACTTGCACTACTTTAATTAGACTTAGATTTATTTTAAGAGCACCTTTACTTCAATTGTTTTGCACCTTTATTTAAAAACAACCAAAAAGATTTGTTTCACCAAAAACAATAGAGTCACATAGAGAACCTAGATCAATTCGATTAGACACCAAGAACGATAATTTTCTTACTAGGCAAAATCCTAGTTATCAACTAATCTTTCTTAGTTTTGATCACAACAAACTATACAACACATTTAATGTAAAACACAAAACGAATTATTTAACTAACACTATCATCAAGGTAATAATCATATCACTAACTCTTCTTAATCATACTTAGTGATCATCAAAGTGATTATCCTTAAAAATCACTTTTTGTTAATATGACAAAAGATTTTTTAATAAACTTTCTTTTTAAGAAAATTTTTTATTAAAATGGAAAATGTAAATTTGAAAATGCCATATTCCATATGCCATAAGAATATCCTTTGAAGGTTTAAAAACCTCAGATATTCCTACCCCACTAAAAGACAAAAAAGGAGCGTAGTCTATTGGGCGGTACCTTAAATAGCTAGGCGGTTCTCTAGCGATATGGAACCGCCGGGTTAGTTAAAGAACCACGCCCAACTAGCCGTTGCACTTTGTCTTCTATAAATAGTGGATCAATTCTCATTTTCCAACAACCCTCTTGGACGTTTTTGTCAGCCCCCTTTCTCTTTTCTAGAGCATAATCATTAGTAAATGATCACTTAATGTGTTAAGTATGTTTACATATTATTATCCTCTTGATCCCCTCCTTTACCTTGTCCAAAGAGAAGATCACTCACTCACTAGTGTTGTGATAAAGATGAATCCATGAATTAGTCATGTTCATCATGTTAGCCTTTTTGTTTTTGTTGATCCATTTATATTTATGAATACTTGGACTAGTTGTGTTCATCCAAGCTATTTGTGAATACTTGGATTTGTTGTGTACATCCATTGCATATGTGTTTGCTTGGATTTGTGTTGTGTAGATCCAAGCTACATGTGTGTACTTGGATATGTCTAGTTGAGTTGTAATAGATTGTGTAGTAGTTCTCACCAAACTATAAAGTGATGTGGTTGTGTCTTGTGAGTTCTCACTAAACTTAAAAGTGATTAGTAGTTGTGTTGTGTGAAGTTCTCACTTAGCTTCAAAGTGAAGAGTCGTGAAGATTGGTTCTAGCTTTGGATTAGAACTCGACATCTAGCCTTGTGTCGTAAAATGGTGAAGTAGGCAACGTCGTGAAGATTGGTTCTACCTTGAGATTAGAACTCGACATCTAGCCTTGTGTCGTTAAATTGTGAAGTAGGCAACGTTGTGTAGATTGGTCCTAGCTAAAGATTAGGTCTCGACATTTAGCTTAGTGTCAGAAAATAATGTAAGCGACTATGTAAGGCTTTCTCCGCCAAGAAGGGAGCTTGTGGATATAGTGGAAATCTCGAGTAGGTGTACTCGAGGAGTGGAGTAGAAACGAGGATAGAGCCTCGTTGTCAAACCACTATAAATCTTGGTGTCTTGTCATTAGGTTGTCTCTTTCCTTACTCTTTATTTATTTCATTATCATTATACTTACCTATTACCATTGCTAATGCTTTTGAATTTAATCTAATCATTATGCAAATTAGCTTCAATTAAAAGATAGTTTTGATACAAACCTAATTGAAAGTAATTTTAATTAGGTGACTAATCAAAGAGAAACTATTCAACCCCCCTTCTAGTTTCTACAATTGGTATCAGAGCGATGGTCACTCAAGATCTTTGAAGTATATTGTACTTTAAAACTTGGATCGATCCATTGTCTCCTAAAATTAGAAGGTCAAGTTGTACTAAAGTTTCTCTTTGGTCAAAACTATTTTTTTGAAATTAGGTCTTTTAATTGGTAATATTGCATCCCTCTTAGATTAGTAGCTTTTATGCATTTTAGATCTACTCTTGAAATGTATCTACTAGTTTGCATCTTGCTTTGTGTAGGTACTCATGAAGATCAATCATTTAATTGGTTGTGAATTGAGTTACTTGCACTTGTAGAAGACTCATCTTCAATGATCTTCAACGTCTTTGAATGATTATATCAAGATGATTGGGAATGATACTAGTCCTTGAAGACTTATTACTCATCATAGTCATTGTTGGGCATTGCATTGATTCCTTGATGGATTGGAATGCTCTTTGTGGCCAAGGTACGCTTTAGTTCTTCCACACACCCTTTGATCATCGTTTTGATCATTACTTGACTATGCGCTTGTTCTTGGCATCCTTGCCTTGACATTTGTTTGTGGTTTGTGATTCTTTTCTTTTATCCTCTCAAACCTTCATTGCTTGGATACTTGACTCGCTATGGTGATGTAGAGTGAGTTAGTAGTAGCTTAAAGTATCAAGCATGATATCAATGGTTTGCACCCATACGGTTAGTAGGCCCTTTGTGGGAGAGAAAGTAAATTAATACCTTTGCTAATATTTTTGTTTAGACTAAGACTATTATTGAAAGTGATCTTAGTCTATGCATCAATATTTTCTTTGCGTTTATTCATTACCAAAGCCGTTTAACACTTCGCAGGAAAGGCACGTCTTAAACCACTATATATGACACAAGCTCTTCGTCTCCTTGATTTGAAGATTGTCATTAATCCCTTGAGCATTGGTCTTAGTCTTGATTCACTTCCCTTGACTTCTCTCCACTTTGCTTTTTTGCTACGAGTAGTCGTTTGTCTGTTTCGGTTGTTTTCGATCTTGATTCAACTCGTAATCCTTCATTAAGACATATTTCTTAGTGTTATGATGATCCAATGATATTCTAAAAGGTTTAAGATATATATTTTAGTATTTTAAAAAACTTGGTTTTCAAAATTTTGGCGTATTTCATTGATAAAAACCAGCCTCTGTAGGCGGTTCTTTATCTCTAGCGGTTCAAACCCGCGGTTCTCTATCGATATGGAACCGCGGGCAGTAAAGCTTGTCAGAGCGCCAGTTTTATTAATTTAATCTTTTTCAAACTAAACCCTCTCTCTCCCAAAAACACACAGCCGACGGGTTCCACCTTTTCCACCAATGTTGAAACTTCAAAAACCTTCAATCACTCAAATTAATTGATTCCAAGTTGTGGGTTTCACTCATCCTTCATCAAACATCAATTAATTGTAAGTACTTTCTTTCAATTTCATCTATTTTTTTCTAGGGTTCATCCTTTCATAATTGGGGATTTTTAAAATTGAAATTGAATTAGAACCTTAATAGGAATATGGGTTGACATGTTTATTTTACTATGATTCCTTAGGTTCATATTCATTAAGATTTCACTAAAACCCACTTGTAGAACAAATCCGAATTTTGGCTAAATGATTTTGGTTAAAAGATGGAATTGAGATGAACCCATGAACAAATAGGTAATTGCATTGTTAATGCTTACCTAAAAACCTTGTTTTGAAAAACCAATGTTCTAGTCCATTGTTGATCCAACATAGTTCATATGTTCTTGGTTAATAATGGAATAGATACATTGTGAACATGAGAATGATATAGATTCAAACCTTTGTTTGTCAAGAAATTGATATAACACATTCTCATATTTTGTTTTTTGATTTTATTTTTCATATGAGTGATTGGAAATATATTTTCTTGTGTTTATATTAGGTACTAATCATACCTTCACAATACCAAAAGGATCATCAACTCACTAGACAATATATGCCAAACATTTCCCAAACCTATGCTTCCACTCAACTTCGGAACTCCTTTTCATCTCTTTCAACTCGAAATTTCCATGAGGGTAGAGTTGTTGATGAGGGAATAACGGGTTATGTTTATATCAAATCTATGTTTGAGCATACGGGGTTTGATTGTTTGCTCAACATAGAAGAAGATATTTACCCCTTGTTTCTTCTAGAATTCTTTAGCACATACTCCTTGTTTGAATACAATGGCGAAATCTTCATTCGATTCTTGTTGAACGATCAAATGATTCAATACTCTCTCGAAGATTTTGGTGAAATTCTTGGTGTGCCATATGAAGGCACTTGTCGTTTCACGGATAAATGGAGACTTGATGCTCTCTTGGAATCCAACGATAAACCTCCTAATGACCACGCCGAAATTGATCCGGAATTTATCCTTGATATCATTTCGAAAGAAAGTGATGGAAACGTTGTGAGAAGCCTTCATTCTAATGTGCGAAATGTGAATCGCTATGAAGTGCTCTCAAGCGATCTTAAGGATTTTATGGTCCAATGGGAAAATATCCTTAGGGAGAATGTATTTTGTCTTGGTGGAAACCGAGATCATATCCTGGATTGTATGGTGTATATGTTGTGTTGCATCTTTACATCAACCAAGTACAATTTGGCATTCTATATCGCTTGAGGAATAAATTATTCTATTTCAAAGCCCAAAACAAACCTTCCCTATGCTATGCTTATTACTCGCCTTTTCAAAAGGGTTGCTCGTGACTTTCCCCACCTCGACCTTTCTCTCTTTCACCTGGTTCATCGGGTTATGTTGCATATTCAAGAGGTATATAAAAGAAAGCCTAGAAGTGATCGAGGTTCGTGAAAATCCGATCATCAAGAGACGGATGATGAGGACACCTATATGCCAACAAGTGATGGTGATGGCATAGGTTCTAGTTCTCATTTCAACTCTTCGAGTAATTCCCATCCATCCTCAAACTCATTCGTGGATGGACTTGAAGACTTAGCTCCTCCACCTCATTATTCCTCTAGTGAAGTACCGGAAGATCTTAATATGGAGCATCTCTACCGTGAAAATCTTAGGAATCGAGGTGAATTACATGAACATCAGGTTGAGTCAAGGAAAGGATTCAAGTACTTGGGAAACATGATCAAGGGATTGGGCAAGAAAAGAAGGTGAAGACTTTGAAGTGTTTCAAAGTATACATGTTGGTAAACATGTAATCTGATGTTGAACATTTGCTTCTTTTTACCTTATTTTGGTTGTGTACAAACTAATACTACTTGTTTGGATTATTTGTTATTTTTATCCTGATGATTGTCTATGCCATTGTGCTTACGATTTGCATAGCTTTGTGCATCCTATGTGTTAGTTAGCTTCCTAGATTTTGGTCAGTAGTTAACTTTGGCTTGATAATCCTTTGGTAGAAATCTGGGCTAACCAAAGATTGAGGAAGTGTCATTTTTGAACACCTCTGGTCGCGATACCATATCGACCAGCGGTACCTTATTGATAAGGAACCGCCCACCCTAGATAAGGAACCGCCAGCTACTGTGTCCGACAGAATCTTTACTTTACACTATTTTCCTTAATCTGTGTAAACCTTGCTTGATTGTTTGCAAAAACCTGCACATTTCCTAAACTAGGTTACCTAAATTCATTATTCACATAAATTGTTTTTAACCCATTACTAGTTTGGATCATCCCCTCACCCTTTTAAACCCACCTTGTTAGCCATGTTCTTCACACATCAAACCATTCATTCTTAACCCTTAAACCTCTCATTACAACCATGGTTTCTACAAGAACCTCAAACTCATCCAAAACCTCCACTTGAAGGAAAAATCTTAAGATTAAGATTAAGTTGCCCAAACCTGACTCTTCACCCTTTCACACACCCAAGAATGAGATTGTCCCAATTCTCGTCTCTTCATCAACCTCACCACCTCTTGCTCCATGCAAGACTACCTCAACCCATGGTACCAACCATTCTCATGGTTCTACCTCCTCTTCATTCCAATCTAGAATGAATGAGCTAACCTCACCTTTCACTCCAAGTACTCTCTTGGATGTGACTACCCAACCTCAACCCATCCAAAGCATTCCCATTATGAATGACTTTGTTGATACCTTGGTGACTTCACCATTTACCCCCCCCCCCCCCCTAACTCACCCATTTCACCCTTGGAGAGCATACCTCCACACTCACCCACATCACCCTTGGAGAATATACCTCCTCCACCTCCACCTCCCTCAAACACTCCCATTTTGGGTGTTCCACTTCCCTTCTTTATGGGTGATCCTTACTTCCTTGGGTTCCTAGAAGCTCATGGTTCTCATTGTCCATGTTGCCTCTACAATAAATACATCATTCAAAACCTTAGGATGGAGATGTTTGGACTTCATAGGAGGTTGTAAGATTTCTTTCTCACCTTGTTTACCATTCCTCCTCCTAGGAGATGAATGGTGATTTTCTTTAAAAATATTTTTCAAGAAAAACAAGCCAAGGAAGACTAATCATCAAGACCTAGTTTTAAGCTAACTTTGTTTTAGTTAGTTGTTTTTTTTATTTTCCTTAATGTGTCTCTTTCTGAAGGTCTACGTGATTATTGGCCTATCCTACATGATGGATTTAATTAATAAAGAGGGTTGATTAAATGATAAATATAAGGAAGAAGAGAAGGGAGATGATGGAGTAGAGAGAGAAAGGAGAGAAAAGAGAAGAGTAGAGAGAGAAAGTAAAGATTGATTAGTATGAAAATGATCAACCCCTCCTAACATGCTAGGAGGGGATATATATAGCCCACCCTACATGTGGGCTATATGAACTATACATTTACTAAGTGGATCACGAGCCCATTACATAATTATCGTTGGAGCGACCGATCCTTCATAAATACGTAAAAACGTATTTCTAACAATCTCCCCCTAAGGGAGGTCGCTCCAAGTTACAAAGTTCTAAATATTCTATATCTCGTGATCTATGCTAACTAAGATGTGACCGAGACTTTATTGGGAAAAACGTATTTCCAACAATCTCCCCCTAAGGGAGGTCACATCTTTTTACAAAATCTTAAACCTAGCATCTATGCTTGAGTCTTCGATCTTGTTCTTGTGAATATGCTTGATGTTATCTTTGACTTTAGTCTTGAGCATGTTTCCTTGCCTTGACCTTGTGCATTCATTACTTGTGAAATTTCCCTCTTCGTGACTTCATGTTCCACATACTTATACTTTTAAATTCTTGAAAGCTTCAGAGTTTGATACAGCGGAAGACTTGACCTTCAGGCATTCTTGAATTTGTTGAAGTACTAATTGTATGTAGTATAAGCATGTGGTGACGACTTCTTCTGGATTGTACACCGCAATGCCACCTTCTTGTTACGCTGCATAAGACAGTTAGTAACAAACAATATACACGGATGAAATAGCCTTGAACATTTCATTCTAATTCGGTAGCATTTTACCTCCGGTCGGTGAAGACCGTTGGACGATATTAAATATCGTACTTGTGGCAGGTAGTTTCAATAAAGAACCTCCTTGACAAGATTTCGCGGGTAAACCCGTTCTCTTTTCTCGACCGTCCAAAGCTGACTGCGAACGTAAAGAGTGAATCATTTGGATAATCTTATCCGCATGATTTGAAGCCGTCAATTCATGTTCCTGGAACAAGTGAAGTTCAATTAAGAACCGCACCGTCGTTGCTTTCCAGTTGTCACTAGCTTGATTCATATAGAATCTTGCAAGTTACCTACCAAGTGCTGTTTGATGTTAACACTAGAAGGATTTCCATTCGTCACTGTAAATACTTAATAGTATTACTCTGAATGTTCTGGCAAGATCACTAAGATATTGCGTAGAGGCCTGGAACGTGTTTAAATTCATTTAGGAATTAAACCACTGTTGCTTTCCAGTTATCACAAGTTTGATTCATAAAGAATCGCACAAGTCACCTACCATGAGCTTTTTGATATTCGCTCAAGAAGGATTTCCATCTTCATTGTAAATACTTTCGTATTACTCGGATGTTCAGGCAAGATCATGAAGATTTTGCGTAGGACTCTTAAGATCTTTCTTACTTTTCACAGTGTGTGAAGAAGCATGGAAATATGAAAGTGTGTCCTAATGAGATAATTGATGATCTCAAATGGCTCTAGACTCGATCGTGCATTTTGGATTTTTAGTGATCGGAGGCTGGAGAGGAGTGCCACCTTTTCAATACCAATTTATTCGGAGTGAATAAATCAATAGATAATGCGTTGTCTCCGTGTGATTGAAACAAATATCTTTTGAGAGATATCTGAGTTAGCTGGGATGGGTTGTGCATTGCATCACTGGGTCCATGATGTCTGTCTTCAATATTAAGAATCATTAAAAATGATCTCAATAGCATATGTATTGACCCGGTTTCTGCCTAAGTTGTAAGGAGGGCTTCTTTCTTTACACCCTTTATCTTTACAATTCTTTTTCATTCTTCAACCCCTTCAATGCTTACCAATACGTCATAACTAGCACCTTGTTGTGATTGTTCCAGTGCTAACTTAAGTACTTGGTCGGCATTCAGCAACGTTCACAATCTTTCTCCATCTTTCCTAAGGACTACTATTTCTAGCTATGGAATGTCCTTGGGAAGATTCCTCCGGTTCTAGAGAAATCATTGGACTTTGACCTATCCTACCATCCTTATGTCACCACAATCTTCACCGTCGTGAATAGAGATGTTTTGGGTAAGTGCATGTCACCATGAAATCCATTTTGAAGTGTAAATCCATTTTGCTCCCCCTTAACATATGCCACGATATCCGAAAATATTTCGCACATGTCGGGATGAGCTAGCACGTTAAGTCAAACCATTTGTGATTAATCATTTCCCCTATTAAATCACATTTTCTCCCCCATATTAAAAATATTAACTCAATCAATGTTTTTAATATCAATTGATTTAATAGCGTTTTAAGAAAATTTGGGAAGAAAAATGCAAATCCAATTATCTTCATGAATTACACAAGCTCCCCCTCAAATTAATGAGGGTGTACTTGAAACGTAAATTAAATACCTTTTAAACACAAGTGTAAGGTATTTATCACGTGCAAAGATCATATATGATAATGAATTCACAATATTAGCAATTTACGAGGTTGGACCTGAATGATGGAGAAATCATATGAAAGAAGCACATGGTTCTTGTTCACGAATGTTGGTCTTCCTCGTAACTTCTGAAGTTATCTCTTGACTCCATGTGTATGATTGATATCGTTGTCTTAACACCAATATGTGAACTTGGCACTCTCGGCATCAAGGATTCTGAATGCTGGACAATTGCTCCCCCTCAATTGTTGACCCGTGTTCTATTGAAAGAGTTGTAGTCACTGTTTGAGTAGTCGCATCGTCAAGTATGTAGATATCAATTGTAAGTTGCTACGGTTGGTGGAGATGATAACTTCGGATTCTAAAGTCAAAGCTTTCCGGTGAAATGCTTGACTTCAAAGTGAAAAGCGGGTTACTATCGGAAATAATAGCAAACCATATGGAGCATGTTTTAAATCTTTTAAACTTCTGCTCAAACTTTATTTACAACCCCGTGTCATTATTGAATGACATTTCTAGGTTCGTAAATATTATCGATTCCAGAAGACATTCTCTTTTTATCAAAACTTTTTGAACACACAATTTTGAAAGATTTAGAAAAGCCTTTTGAGAAATTCTTGAAAAATTGTGTTCAAAGTTTTGAAAACCAATTACTTGAGCTTAAGATTTGGAATATCTTAGGAAAGCTCAAGTCCGAGAAGTTGTAAACTTCTCGTTGTAAGGATAAGTTACCATCGGCGATAACCTTTCCTTTTATCTAAAGAACGAGTCCTAAGCTGACATTTACTTAGAAGTCATTTTTCATGAGCTTGAAAACTTTGACTGTTTTAACGGAAAGCTCATGACCGAGAAAGGTTAATTTCTCGTTATGAGGAAAAGTTCTCTTATTTAAAAGATACACTTTCCTTTCTGAGCTTAAAACTTCGAATGTTTTAATACAAGCTCATGACCGAGAAAGGTGAATTTCTCGTTAAGAGGATAAGTTATCATAAAAGATAATCTTTCCTTTATTTTAAGTTCGAGTTACAGTCTGACATTTAACTGTAAGTCATTGTGCATGAGCTTAAAAACTTCGAATGTTTTTATTATTAGCTCATGCCCGAGAAAAATTAATTTCTCGTTGTAAGGATAAGTTTATCATCGGCGATAAACTTTCCTTTATTTAAAGAATGGGTCATCATCTGTTATTTAATGATGAGCCTTATACATGAGCTTAAAACCTTTGAATGGTTTTAGGATAAGCTCGTGTCCAAGAAAACTTAATTTCTTGTTAAGAGGGTAAGTTATCGTTGCGTGGATAAACTTCCCTGTCTCTGAAGTCCGGGTCGTCGTCTGTCATTTAACGAGGAGCCATTGTGCATGAGCTTAAAAACTTGGAATGTTTTTTATATAAGCTCATGCCCGAGAAAAATTAATTTCTCGTTGTTAGGATAAGTTTACCATCGTCGATAAACTTTCCTTTCTTTGAAGAGCGAGTTATAGTCTGTGATGTGACTATAAGTCCTGAGTGCAGCTTAACCATGAATCCCCTGAGACATTTGTTTCTCCGATATCTGCTTCTTCAGCAACCAAACTCTAAGAGTGTCCTTAGTTGAACGGTAGACAATGATTGGACCGCTTCGTTCTTTTGGAACATCAACTTTGGTACCTGCATTCTCATTAGGAGTTTGTATACTTTTGCATGGGTTAGAGATATTTATTTTAGAAGTACGTGGGGGTTCACGGTTTTCTTTTCTTGTGTCAGAGGTGGCCTGAGGGGATGATTCACTTGTCTTAGTTGGCAAACGTTTTCTTTTATAGAAAACCTTAAGTTCAGGCTTAAGTGATGTATCATCCTTTGCAATTTCCTCCCTAGTAGTCTTCGTAGAATCAGAGACTATCCTAGTTAAAGGGCACTCGTTTCCTACAAGAGTGAAAGTTCTACCAGTGGGGTGCCACATTTTACCAATGGGTTTGATTTTAGCAACCCACTGGGATTTAAGTCTAGCACGGGAGTTCACCTCATTAAGCAATTTTTTGATACAAGAGTCATGATTTGCCGTAAAGACACATTTTCTACATGTTTTACAAGTAGCATATTTAATGTCCGAGTAATTCCTAGATGATTGATCGATGCTCCTAGGAGACGTCATGCTACGGTTAGCAGTGTTGGGTAATCTAGAAGGCATCTGACTAGGTTGGACATTGCTATCTCTTACATGTGTCTTTTGAATAGCTTCCCTTTGATCAAAATCATGGCGCACATCAGTTGAACTAGTTCTAGACGTGTTCATTGAACTATTCTTAGAGAAACTAGGGGCAATCATGTGATGAGGTCTTGCTAAAACTGATTTAATCACATTAGGCCTAGTTGGTGGAGTGACTGTTCTAGAAATATGACCCAAATCAACTTGGGAGGCAAACCGCGGTCTCGAGGATTGTGGTCGCTCGGATCTAAATGCAGTAGGTTGTCTGACAGTCGGTAGTCTGACGAACTGATTTGTAGGCGGTTTCCCCAAGATTGATGGTTTTTCAAGCTTAGTGTCCACACTAGGTCCTCTAGTTTTCCTTAACTCGTTTTTCAACGCATCTATAGCAAAAACCTTTTCCTGTACTTGGGCCTTTAAAGTCTCATTCTCTTTGAGCAATTCATCTTGGGATGCCAATTTAGACTCTAGTAATTGAATTTGTTTCAAAAGATTATCCTTTTCAGCTTTAGAATCTAAAACTTTTTGATCCAATTTTCTTTCAAGAACAACGTTAGACTTTTCAAGTTTTTCAAAATATGCTTCAAATTTGTCCGTTTTCTTTGAAAATTCAATTTTGGCATCCTCAAGCTCTTTGGATTGCGGAGCCAAAATGGTTTCAAGCTCTTCAGTCCTAGACACAGAATTGGTTAAAGAAGCAGTCGTACAACGATTAGCAGGATTGTTAATTAGGGCATTCATTTCAGACAACATATGAAGAATATTATCTGTACCTGACATGCTACTTGGTTCCTGTTTTCCTCCTGATTCTATTCTCTTGTGACTGCCTCTTGTAGCGTCTTGCAATATATGCAATTCTCCCTCTTGAAATTTCGAATTCAACGAATCCATTGAATATTTGATAACAAGTGATTGTGGATATGACAACACCAACAAAAAATCCGGTAAAAAATCTTAAAAATCCTCGTTTAATAATATATATCTCTTTACACGGCTCAAAAGTCGTTGTCGGCTCAGATGATGAAAAATTAAACCCGATCAAAAATTCGTAGTCACTAAAAATGAAGTCCGTCACTTTTGTCTTTCAAATCCGGCCACAAATATTTTTAACCCGTCAAATATTTTTCCACGTTAATACTTTTAAAATACCCGCCTCAACACGATTTGCCAAAAATTAGTAAACAAGATTTACTAAACTAACATTCAAAAGTGACAAATATTAATTGACAAAAATACCAATATTAACTTAATTAGAAAGTTAACTATAAAATTAGAAAAAATAACTTAACTAAAAAAAATAAAAAATAAAATAAAAAATAAAGAAAAAGAAAAATCTAATATTTGAAATAAAAAAAAACGTTTTATTTAGAAAAACTATACACGTTTATTTAAACGATTTATTTAGAAAAAAAGACGTGTATAATTTTTAAGACAAAACGTGTATAACTTTTGTTAAAAACGTGTAGGGTAGAGGAACGAAACGTGGCCAATTCCTATTCCCCTTTTGCACCACCCAAAAAATACTATATTAACTCAGCTTTGTTTCTTCCGTCCCTCCTAGTCAAACCTACCCTTCTTTCCAAATATCTCTCTCCTCACACACACAAACCTAATCTCAAACTCCTTTGTCTGCTCCGTCACTCTCTTTTCTTCCAATCCTCCATGGCAGATAAAACGGATCAACTCTTCTAATCTTATCTATGAAGATACTCTTAGCCAAATATAAGACTCAATCCCAAACTTAATCCTAATAGCATCCACAGTTAATCAAACTCACCCTTGTGTTAGGCTCAACGAGAAACCCAAGAACCCACTAAAAACCATGTAATTCGTACTATTCATCTCGACAGAACACTTGGAAGAATAAAAGAACCATATGTTGTTCATCGTTGCTGATCTTCAAGATCTCTAAATCGAGGTCTCGGGTAGGTCTTGTTTATCTATTAATCATAGTCTCTCTCATCTGTCGAGTCCTTCTTGAGTCTTTGGTGTGGTCGAGTCTATTGGGTAAGGTTGTGTTGGTCGAGAGAAAGATGGTGAAATATCGAGTGATTTTGTAACGAGTGGGTGTGTGTCGAAGTTTGTTCGTTGTGATTGGGTCCAAGTTTGATTTGGGTGAGGGAGTGAAAAATGAGTCGAGAGTTGTTTGAGGTGATAGTTGAGAGGAGTCGTCGAGTCTTTTGTGTGAAAATGGGTGAGGGAGTGGAGGTGTGGGGGTGAGTCAAGAGTCGAGGTTTTTCGAGTCTTGTTGTCGAGAGGTGTAGGTGTGAGACGAGAGGGTTTTGATACGAGAGGTGAGTCGAGGGATTGTTTGTCGAGGAGTTCGAGGGTCTATTTAAAAAAAAAGGAGTGTAGTTGTTGTTCGAATATTAACGGGGGTTTTAATCTTTCACACAATATCTATGATGAAATTGTTTTCGTGTATAATCTTAAAAGATCTACACAAGCATCACGAAAAAGCAATCTGAGATATGTGTCGAATCAGTGAATGTTTTGGGTAAATGGTTGAGAGTGTGAGGGGTTCGAGTGTGAGTGTGTTTGGTGTAGTCGAGATTGAAGTCGAAAACGGGTGAGGGTTGAGGGTGGGGGTGGGTTGGGTGATTTGGGTCGAGATTGTTATTAAGTGAGACGTGAGTCGAGAGGAGGGGTTTGGTGTCGAGGGTGAGACGAGGGTGTAAGGTGAGGGAGTGGAGTTGGGGTGGGAGTCCGAGTGTTTGTCGAGAGTGAGATAATTGTTTGTCAGTCGAGAGTCGAGGTTGTTGGTGTCGTAAGTTTAGTGTTTGTACGAGTCTTGTTGTTGAGATGTTGGTCGAGAGATTGAGAGTGTTTTGTGTTTGGTCAGAGGGTGTGCAAGAGTGTGAGTTAGTGAGTCGAGAGGTGTGGAGTCAAAAATTGGTGTCGAGTCAAAAAGGTTCCCGTTATGTTTGAATTGTGTTCATTCGGAACTTACTTCGTTCGGAACTTACTTCGTTCGGAAGTTCGTTCGGAAGTTCGTTCGGAAGTTCGTTCGGAAGTTCGTTCGGAAGTTCGTTCGGAAGTTTGTTCGGAAGTTCGTTCAGAAGAATTCTTGATTCTGAACTTTGTTGATCCGGAACTTTAAGAATGGAAGAACAGTTATGATGGGACAGTTTTGGACAGAAAGATGATAACCAAGATACTTTTGACAGTTTGACAGTTGACCAAAAAAAAAAAAACCCAGATATGATAAAACTGATAAACGAAAATCAAGCCAGATATGATAAACTGATAACTGATAAACGAAAAACTGATTAAAAAATTTATATAAAAAACTGATTATAAAAAACTGATAAAAGAAAAAACTAATAATAAAAAAAATTAAAGTGGAAACTGATTAAAAAAATAAATAAAAGGATAAAATTAAAAGTTCAATTTAAAGAATTCAAACAAAAATGCAATCAAAATAGAAAGGGATTTATCAATAAAAATACAAAATTAAAAAGAGAAAAACACAAACTTTTTATAAAAACACAAACTTTTTAAGATTTGATAATAAAAGTTTTTTATTTTTGTATAAAAATTTGTGATTTTTATCTAAAAAGTAAGTAAATCTAAAGATTTGACATGATTTAAAGCATAAAAATAAAAACTTTTTAAGATAAAAGCTTGATTAAATCAAAACCCACCAAAATCAATAAAAAAATAAAAGCAAGAATAAACCAATCAAACCTTGGCTCTTGATACCAATTGAAGGTCTACGAGATCTTTGGCCTATTCTAAGATGATTGATTGGATGGATTTAATGTATGGATTGATTAATAAAATAAAGAAGATGAAGAAGGGAGATGATGGAGTAGAGAGAGAAAGGAGAGAAGGGAGAAGAGTAGAGAGAGAAACTAAAGATGGAATGATTAATGTGAAAATGAACAACCCCTCCTAACATGCTAGGAGGGGTATATATATAGCCCACCCTGCATGTGGGCTATAAGGGCTATACGTTTACTAAGTAGATCACGAGCCCATTACATAATTATCGTTGGAGCGACCGATCCTTCATAAATACGTAAAAACGTATTTCCAACACTTTCCCTCTATGAGTTTTTCATGAGGATGAATTATGGATTTAATTTTATGTGTTTCTATATGTGCACATTAATCAACTTTAATTTTAAATTAAAATTGAACATAAATCTATCACAACCTCTAAAACTTGACTAAAATTGGTTCAAAATGTTATCTAAATATTTTGTCACCCTTTGTCAAGACATTCTTTGTGAATGTGTTGCTTTTATGAAACCCTAGCATAATTTAGTGCTCATAGAGGTAAAATTCCAAGATTTACAATTTTTTTAAAAAAGTCTTAGTTTTTCTCAAAACCCTAGAAAATCATGGTTTCAAGTCCACTACACGCGGCTCATTAAAGTCGCGTGGTTCCTTAAGTGCTAAGGAACCGTCGGTCCCTATAAGGTACCGCGGACAGAAAGCCAAGTTTTGGCTCGTTTTTTGTCTTTCTTCATCACCCTATCCCCTATCAAGATTCCATGTTTACTCAATTTGGCTAAACATTCCTTGACATTGTACATTTGATTTTCAAACCTTTACCTTATCTACTTTCTTCTTATACCCCCACCTTTAGATTTCATTCTCACACCTCAACAATGCCTAACTCATCCTTTCATAACCTTGACATTTCATTGTCACAAACCTCCTCACCTAAAGCTTCCTCATCCAAGCTTTCCAAGAAACCAAAGATCTCGGTTCGACCTATTTGGATCAAGAAAAATGAACCCTCTTCATCCAAACCACCCAAGAACCCCACCTTTTCTCCAATCAAGTATTGGAATGAGACCTACTCTATTAACCCCATCACCGGAGAAAAGGAAAATCTTCCCCCACCACCAAAACCTTTTGACACCCCCCCCCAACTCAATGACCTTTCAACCTTCCCAAACCTCACAATGCATTGTGAAAACATTTCCTACCCACTCTCCTCACCACCACCAAACCCTAGGTGTGATGGCCTTCCCCCATCAACCAAATTTGTTTTGCATCATGGATCCTCATGTGCTTGTTGTCGATTTCAACAAATTGAACTTGCTCATGTGTATGAGAAGTTAAATTTTCTTGAATTCCTCCTCACTCGACCTCCTCTCAAAGTTTTCATTCCCATGGACAAAACTTCGAATGATGCCTCGTCGTCTTATTTTTCCAACTAAAGGACTAAGCACTCTTGGAGTCAATAATACTTTAGTTGTTTTGGAGTCAATAACTTTTTAAGCAATCTTGGAAAATTATCACTAGTAGAATAGCTTATGCTTTGTGGTTTATTTTCCATATCTTTTGTTTTAGTACTCATATTGTGTGTATGACTATCTACTTTGTTTGTTTCTTTCATATTTATGTAATATGAAACCTTTGTGTTGTGTTTGTTTTCTTTATTTGATCATTCTCTCTTTCTTTTGAGTTGATCGTGGTTAATCTCTACAATTGATTATGGGTGATTCCATCAATTCTAAATTTTAACCCCTTGACAAATTTATCATCTTCATTGGTTGGATGTTTCTTTTCTACCTCCATTCCACCAATTGAACTTTGATTTTGTCATTTACCTCTTTCGACATACTTAGCAAATACTTGCTTCTAATTTGAGATTTCTTCTCCTTCTCCCTCTCAAGTTACTTAGTAGGTAGTGATCATATATACATTGGTGTTTCTTTTCTTTCTACTAACCTTTGTGTAGCATGTCACCATATCTCATACACTTGGTGCCCCAAGCAAGGGGGAGCAACCACCAAGGGGGAGCTACTAGCAAAGTCCGGTTCTCTTCAAAGACTTGTGCTTACCTTTTTGCTACGAAAAAGGGGGAGAAATGATAGTGATAAACTCGTTAATAAATCGATATATTGTGTTTCTACGTAAATGAGTTTATAGTTTGTCGTAATCAAAAAGGGGGAGATTTTTAATGCAAGTGATGCCTAAAAACATTATTAGTGTTAACTAATCTTTCTTAGTTTTGATCACAACAAACTATACAACACATTTAATGTAAAACGCAAAACGAATTATTTAACTAACACTATCATCAAGGTAATAATCATATCACTAACTCTTCTTAATCATACTTAGTGATCATCAAAGTGATTATCCTTAAAACTCACTTTTTATTAATATGACAAAAGATTTTTTAATAAACTTTCTTTTTAAGAAAATGTTTTATTAAAATGGAAAATATAAATTTGAAAATGGCATATTCCATATGCCATAAGAATATCCTTTGAAGGAGTAAAAAACCTCAGATATTCCTACCCCACTAAAAGACAAAAAAGGAGTGTAGTCTACTGGGCGGTACCTTACATAGCTAGGCGGTTCTCTAGCGATATGGAACCGTCGGGCTAGTTAAATAACCGCGCCTAGCTAGCCGTTGCACTTTGTCTTCTATAAATAGTGGATCAAATCTCGTTTTCCAACAACCCTCTTGGACGTTTTTCTCAGCCCCCTTTCTCATTTCTATAGCATAATCATTAGTAAATGATCACTTAATGTGTTAAGTATGTTTACATGTGATTATCCTCTTGATCCCCTCCTTTACCTTGTCCAAAGAGAAGATCGCTCACTCACTAGTGTTGTGATAAAGATGAATCCATGAATTAGTCATGTTCATCGTGTTAGCCTTTTTGTTTTTGTTGATCAATTTTTATTTATGAATACTTGGACTAGTTGTGTTCATCCAAGCTATTTGTAAATACTTGGATTTGTTGTGTACATCCATTGCATATGTGTTTGCTTGGATTTGTGCTGTGTAGATCCAAGCTACATGTGTGTACTTGGATATGTCTAGTTGAGTTGTAATAGATTGTGTAGTAGTTCTCACTAAACTATAAAGTGATGTGGTTGTGTCTTGTGAGTTCTCACTAAACTTGAAAGTGATTAGTAGTTGTGTTGTGTGAAGTTCTCACTTAGCTTCAAAGTGAAGAGTCGTGAAGATTGGTTCTAGCTTTGGATTAGAACTCGACATCTAGCCTTGTGTCGTAAAATGGTGAAGTAGGCAACGTCGTGAAGATTGGATCTACCTTGAGATTAGAACTCGACATCTAGCCTTGTGTCGTTAAATTGTGAAGTAGGCACTGTTGTGTAGATTGGTCCTAGCTAAAGATTAGGTCTCGACATTTAGCCTAGTGTCGGAAAATAATGTAAGCGACGATGTAAGGCTTTCTCCGCCAAGAAAGGAGCTTGTGGATATAGTGGAAATCTCGAGTAGGTGTACTCGAGGAGTGGAGTAGAAATGAGGATAGAGCCTCGTTGTCGAACCACTATAAATCTTGGTGTCTTGTCATTAGGTTGTCTCTTTCCTTACTCTTTACTTATTTCATTATCATTATACTTACCTATTACCATTGCTAATGCATTTGAATTGAATCTAATCATTATGCAACTTAGCTTCAAGGAAAAGATAGTTTTGATACAAACCTAATTGAAAGTAATTTTAATTAGGTGACTAATCGAAGAGAAACTATTCAACCCCCCCTTCTAGTTTCTACAGTTTGCTTACCTCATTTTGAAGTTGATTAGAAAGCTTCACAAAAGGTTTGAGATTAGTTAACTCAGATTGACAAAGATTTAACTCAGTTTTAAGATTATAGAATTTGTTTAACAAGATTTTTCTTTGTTCTTCCACAAAATGGAGGTCAACCAAGGTGTAGTCACTGACATGGTCTCTATCAGGACCTTCAGGCATAGAAAGCAATCTCTATACCTTTTTCATGGTGATGTCCACCCATTCACAATATCTAGCTTCGCTTTTGCCAACAGCTGGTTCTTCATCGGCTACAACCATAAAAGCTCTGACGGTCATGGTTCCTTCATCCTCTGATGTAAGAGGTCCATCATCCCAATCAAATGAAGCAGCGATCAGACTTTTTTCCTTCTTTTTGTTGTCCTTTTTCTTTGCAGCGTCTTTAGCTTTTTGGTTAAGTTTCACCAGCTCAGCTTTCAATGCTTTGTACTTGACTTTGTAGTCCGTCTTTCCCTCTGAGTCAGAGTGAGAAGTTTGCTTGAAAGGTGATGGAGAAAACTTATTTTTGCTATTGTGGTTACTGTTGGATGATGGAAAGCTCGGAGAGGAAGTTTTGTTTGACCAGCAATCTTTCTGAAAATGACCATTTTTTCCACAAGTGTAGCATGTCACTTTGGATTTATCGACTTTGGCAGCTCCAACTCTACATGATCTCTTGTAGTATCTCTTTTGGTCAGCCAGAAGAGCTCTGTCATGGAAGTCTGCATGCAATTCATCGAGAAATTCTTGACTGCTTCTTGTATCCTCTTCTATGTCAGAGTCGCTGTCCTGAAAGGAATGGTTAGCAACAAGAGCTTTTGAACCAGAGATATGGGTGGTAAACCTATCAGTCTCTGATTTGTAAATAAAGTCAATCAGCCCTTCTTCATAGTTATATCTACCAAACAGTTGGGCCAGAGTATCATTCTTGATTGCATTATTTGCTCTTAAAGTCTGGTTTAGGCTAAGCCATTTCCTAGGTAAACTGTTTACAAAAGTAGCATTAACCTCAGCCTTAGGTAGAACAACTCCATTGTTTCCTAAATCATTCAACAAAATTTTACGCCTAGTGTAAGTTTCAGCAACAGTTTCTGTTTTCAAAGCTTTAAAAGCGTTAAACTTGAGTCTTAGGGCTTGGATTTTGGTTTCTTTTGTTTCCTTTGGACCTTCATACCCTAGAACCAATTCAGTCCACATTTCTTTAGCAGAGTTGCATTTGATTATGGACTTCATAATGTTCTTGGGTAGGCAAGAGACTATAATACTTTTAAGTCTCTTGTCCTGGTTAGCCAGACGTCTATCCGCTGGAGACCATTGCTTAACAGGCTTCTTAATGGGTCTCTCAGGGGTAGAGGAAACGGCCAATGGCACATAAGGCCCATTTTCTAACATTTCTATTAAGAAGCATTCTAAGCCATCTAAATAAATGAGAAATTCACTTTTCTAACTTGATAAATCTTCTTCATCAAACGCTGGAACATTGGACACATGTGACCCCTCACGAACATCAAGTAGTTGGGGAAGGTCATCATCATTAATGTCGGTACATACAACAGGTGTAGGCATGGTAGTAGATGTGGTGGCCGGTGCGTTGGTCGAAGTATTAGCTTGACTAGTTTGGCCAAAAGGTGGTGGCATAGGAGGCGTAGTTTCAGTCATATTTGGATCTTGATTTTAAAAACAAGAACGGTTTATAAAAAGTTTTATAAATCAAACTGCTTTGATACCAACTGAAAGTCCCAAAATACAACAATTGTCGAAACTATATCTCGTGTAAACACGAACACACAAAGAAATACTTTTCAAACGAGTAATGCTTTATTAACTGTTATAAACAAAGTATTACAAAGTGCTATGAATACACCCGTTGAATGACAATAAAAAATGAACCCTAGAACGTGTAAACTTGATTCGAGCCTCAAGTTTACAAGAGAACCTATGAGTCGCCGGTAGACAGCTGAGGGCTCAGAGGTTCCAGAGGGAGAAAAAAACTTAGATAATTTATCCAAGCACAAGGGTTGAATAACTCTTCTTTCTCCCTCCTATTTATAGTGGTCCGAGGTTGTTTCCTTAGTGTGAGTAGTTGATATGTGTCATCTTCTAAGTGGAAGAGTACAACGTATTAAATGCATGTCTAAATCGAGGCATACCTTTAAACTACTTTAGGTGAACAGTTCTGCCAACTGTTCACCTTTTGTCCCACTAAGTCGTAATAGGCTTATCTTGAATATCTTGTTTTGTCCCGCTCAAAACACTTTGTAGATTCTCCCGCCTAAACTATAAAAGGATCATACAAGCTTTGCTTGTATAAGACTTATAGGGTTCTAAGTGATCTATGAGTATTGTCATCTCAGAGATCCTTGGACACCAGCACATTCCTTCTACATCCCAGTTATTCATAATCGTTGGTGAGTATAACTTCAGATTATCTTCGAATTCTCTAACGTTGTCTTTGACTTGAATGTTCTTGGTGTGCCAGTTGAGGCTTTGCCTTCCGCTGGTCTGGTCTTCGTCGCTGGTCCTCTCAGCGACCAGTAACATTTAGTCTAATTTAAACAAATCTAGACTGGGCCATAGTTAAAACTTTCATTGCCCCAACAATCTCCCTCTATTTGTTTACAAATTATACTAAGTCTAAATTTATTGTAAGTGAGTACACAGCTTCTTCTTACACATAATTTAACAAACATACATCAGAGTTTTATTAAACATAAAGAACCTAACCTATTACAAAGACACCCAGAGGTGTAATAAAATTAAAATACAAAAGGTTCTTCAGCCATCGAGGCCTTGGTCACTGTTTCTCTGTGCTTCAACTTTATCAGCTCTGGAGTTAATGATCAGCTCAATCTCGAACTCAAAAGCATTGGCTAGTTTGCAGTTCCTTAGGATGCCCTGTTTGAGTCTGATGAGTTGGATAGTTGAAGCTAGGTGTAGTTCATTCATCCTCTGAAAGACGTATTCACAATTGACATTCATAAAGACCATTCCTTTCTTTGGTTCGGAATAGACTTGTCCACCTATGGGCTTTGTGATCTCTTTTAGAAGTACAAGGTTTCTGTACATTCCATCCACAACAACATCATTAGTGACTAGTTTCTCTACCAGAGGCCTCATTGGGGTTTTTCTTTTTCTTTGTCCTTGTGTTTGTTGTTGTTGTGATAATTAGGGAGGCAAAGGTACTTTCAACTTCTTAGCAGTGTCTTTTACCCAGTTGAGCTTAACTTGTATATTTTTCATCATTTGGGCTGCACCAGGCCCAGTCTTCTTTTGGGCAAGAGACAATACTTCTAACCATTCAGAGAGACCCAGGTCTCTGAATTTGAAGTCACTGCTGACCTTGTAGTTGGCTAATTGATTATCTCTGTATAAGGTCATCACCACCTTTTTATCTTTATCAATGTAGGAGGTGTACTTGGTGATTTCCCAGGCTCAGCTCTTTGGTTCACAATCCTCTAGACTGGGCCATACTTAAAACTTTCATTGGCCCAACAGCACTCTATGTGTTTCTCATAAACAAGAGGTTGCGTCCAGGGCCGAAAGCACTTTGAAGTTATGGGGAGGGCGGCGCTCCTCATGGCTCGTCAAATAGAATCAAATTTTAGTGTTAAAAAATTAGAACTATTTTATTAAAGTTCACCCTATTGCAAAATCGAACTGCTCCCCACTCGAAAACAAAATAATATGATATAAAAACCTTACATGTGTATCTTTATCTTTATGTTTGTATCTTTATTTTTCTGTATACAACGACTTTTGTCCAAAAAAAAACTTTTGCCCCCTCTCCTTCCTCCCTCCGCCAACTTCCTGGTTCCGCCACTGGTTGCGTGTGTTTTTTTTTTCCTGAAACCGATTCTTTCACTCACTAAAACAACACAAATGAAAGGGTTACAACATACCTACAACGAGCTTTTACAAGCTTTCGTGACGTGGCAAATCCATTCGAGCCACATTGGCTACAAGGATTTCAACGCTCCCTTTACACATGAGGGATAGAACTTATTGCCTGTCCTAAACTTGACTTGCCTAAGAGGAAAAAACCTACAATTTTGTTTATTGTTCTCTAATACTTTCCATTAGTGTCCTTTTTCTTTTTTGTAATTTTATCCCGTTATTACTGACCGTTTTGAACACGATTTAAACCCGCCTTTCCTTATTGTCCCTCTTTGTCTAACAATATCGTCCAGGTTTTCAGCTTTTTCAGCTTTACACTTGGATCATCACATGTAGTGCTCTGTAAATTGGTCATTCATGTCATACGTGCCACCATCTTCATGAATGGTTTATCCTTAAGCTGAAAGTAATTGCTTTGGAAGTTCTTCCAGTTCAACAAGAGTCAGATATTTATTATGACATACTGAATGGACAACACACTACACCCTCTCAGTGGGCACAAGTATGCTTTTATACTTGATATTCAGATAAAATACTATATGCAAGCAAAATGTGAGCTCAATATTAGTGGAGAAGAAAAAAATAATGTGCCTTAGATTTATCGACCAAACTTATCACCCTTAATTATGGTCGTTAGGATATCAATTTTGATTTTAAGATCTTACAATTTTACGATCCTACAAAATAAAAACGATCAAAATTTTAATATAAGATTTTTGCAAACACAAAAACTTATAAAATCTCTATCGCGACTATGAGATCTCAAAAACTTATTACAATCTGACTTTATATTTTTCGAACCACAAACTAAAAAAAATTAATTGGTTAAGTCTTGTAAAATTTGAAAAAACAAAATTCTAATCTTTTAAACATTTTAAAATTATAATTTATGACCTAACATTTTTATATAACATTCATAAAATTTTACGCAAGTGATACATAAAAATCTATAAATTTGCATAGTATTACAAAAACTCTTAGGATGTCGATTTAATCTTACGATTCTGATCTTAAGACAGAAAAAAACGATCCATAGTACCTGTTCTTAACCATTTAATGATACGTTCGGGGATAATTTACCATAGCCGGCCACTAAAGTCTTACAATTACAATTATTGAAAACAAAAACTTAGTCATGCAAACAAATTCATCAATCACATTACAAAACAGCACTCTTAATAATCTCCAAACTCGCTATATAGCTAGCTCGAAATCGCGCTGGTTTTGACATCACTATTTGCATTATGAAAAGGGTTTTTTTCAGGATTGATACGACCAGAAGCAGTAAAAGTAGGACTATTAGGCCCACTACCACCATGAACCGCAGCTGCAGCGTTTTGAGTATATGCTTCTTGCTTTCGAAGCTCGGCTAGCCTTATTCGATCTTCTTTTCGCAACGTAGCCATGTCTTTTTCGATAGGATCACTCGTACTAATTTTCTCAACTTTTTCTTCGAGCACTGCCTTTGTTTTCTCCATACCAGATAAGGCCGAGGCTGCGATATTCGCCGCGGTCTCTTTAACAGATTGCATGTTACACACTTGTTCTTACGAATTATTTCCTCTTTTGTTTGTATGAATTGTCTCGTTGGTTTGTTTGGAGCATGCATGTTTTTTCTAGGATGTATTAGAAGGGTTCGAGGATGGATAGGAAGTCACGAACATGAGTTTGACACGTGGGAGGTTGAAGTGACACGTGTATGTATAGTTGACACGTGGTGATAGGTGCTGTGTGGCTGGATATTGGATGGTTTATAATACTCGTAAGGTTTTATTGAAATGTTACGATATCGGTTTCGAACCGATCCGGATTTAAACGAATCGGTTTGTTGACTAGTTATCCAACCAAACTAAATCGATTTGATTTTGAAAAGAAAACTGATTTGTCTAACCTATTGTGAGGTTTGTGGGTTAAGCATGCAGGAAACGTGCAAACACAGACATGCAAAAATAACACGATTACTCTGTATTTTTTTTTACAGTTTTTCTTAAATGTCTTTATTTGAAATGTAAGTTGTCCCTTACTTACACATAGAAATCCTACTTTTAATAATATAAAACTTAAAAATTATTTATATTTAAGTTAAAATATTCGAATTCTAACTTTTTTTTCCTTGATATGTCAAAAAAAATAATTGCTTTTCACCGTCTAATTTTTTGCGTCCACCACTACAGACATGTCATGGACCGATCCAATTACCCTGTTCCGAGAAAATCCATATCTACCCGACTTGGGACCGTGGAACACAGACATGGACCGTACAGACATATCATGTATTCAAAACCTGTGTTTCGAGTATATATAATATTTCTTCGAAAAAAAGTTACACATAATATTTAGGTGTGTTTAAATTATGTATATATAGGTTTTCATACGTTAATTCACGCTAATGAGATGATGTGTACATCTGATGCTCTCTAGCTCATTGGTTTTAAGATCCTCGATACTTTTGTAGTCGAGTGTATACAATTTCTTATGAGATGATAAACAGGCTCAAGCCCGGTCTATAGGCTAGGTTCGTTAGAGTTCTCGTAATCTCTTATATATTGTGATCATTAAAAAAATCATACTTATGGAAATTACGAGAACTAATAGCCCCTAGTCACATATGGGAAAATAGTACTATACTGCTACTAGGGGTGAGTATTTTGGACCGTTGACCGGATCGGATCGATCTAGACCGTAGAATTTCAGTCCGGTCCGGTTCGGTCGTATCAAAAACCCGTCGATTGTGCCTAATAGGACTGGACCGACCGGTACCTGACCAAAGACCGAGCGGACCAGACCGATCCAGACTAGATCGGACTAATTCGGTCCGGGGTTTTGGAGTCTGGTCTTCGTCGGTCCTCCGGTCTTAGTCGGTTCGGCCCGGACCCGATGCTCAGCCCTAACTTCTACTAAAGTAGAGCTAGGGAAGAACCTCATACCTCGTCCCAGTGAAATTACCTTACCTGGTATTGTTGTTGATCTTGTGACGTTGTGGTGCTAAAGTAGGCAATCAGATCCTTACAGCTGAATTTGTTAAACTTCAAGTGGATCTTAGGTGTTGAATATAAGCTTTTCAGAGTTGATTAAGTAAAGATAAAGGGCTTATATGTAAAAGATGAAGGCTTAAGTGTAACTTTGGATAAAGCTTTGGACTAAAGTGCAAGAAGAGGAGTCAATGCTATAAAAGGAAGAAGTCAGCTTATTTCTATCATCTTTTCATTTTGTTAAATCGCTCAACTGTGTGTAAAACTTATGAGTGAGTTCTTGATCTAACTGGTTTTGATCATTGTGAGTTTTGAGTGTGTTTTTTATTCATCTTTGTAAACATATATTGTAATCTTTTCATTGATAGAGTGAGCCAATGGGTGGTTGGTTGGGTTCACTGTTATTTATGTGTTCTTGGTGATATTGAGTATTGATTCATTGGTTTTTACATGGTATCAGAGTCAGGTTGCTCTGTATCATCGTTCAAATTGATTTTCTAAAAATTATGGTTTTCTAGTTTTTGGGGGGTTTTGATCTATTATCATAGATCGTAATCTGGGGGTATTTCTTTATAATAATATGGTGATTAATTGTTTTAATTCGACCAATTATAGGTTTAATTGGATTTTTCCTAAAATTAGGGTTTTGGTAAAATTGGGGGTTTTTGGTTTTTAGTATCTTTGATACTTTGTTTTTGGTTTTCTGTGGTTTAGTTAGTGTGAATCACAGAAATCTTGAAGAAACCCTAAAATCAAAAATTAGGGTTTCCTCAATTTGGTAAGTTTTGGATATATTATCATTAGTTCTTTTGTGTGTTAACACGCAGGTGTTTGTATTCGCTGCTCTGATTGTAATAGATCTTCTTGATCTATTGTAGGGTTCTTTAAATTGTCTTGATCCATTGTTATTGCTTGTTTT